>VZTZ01017400.1:84787-179786 GCA_013400955.1 Drymodes brunneopygia
AAAAAAAAAGACAAAACTGAAAAAAACAGGGAGGAAAATATGACATTCTTATTAATTTACAGAGAGCTTTCTAAAAGCAAAATGATAAAAAATGTCCTTAAATTACTTCAGAGCGAAATCTCACAATTTGTTGCTTAGAAAAGTATTGAATATTTCTGGCCAAGCAGACTTTGTGCTGGTTTCTGTACTTAATTTTGCTCACTAGTTGACTGAATGCTATTTAATGCAATCACAAACTAATAAAGGAAATCACACTATTTAAGATGAGATCTAAGTATGTACATTCTAGAGTAAAACTTGGAGGAAAAACATTAGAACGGCTCCACCTTTGGAGTCATTGCTATTATATTTATATTGCAATTTAACAAAAAAATTGAATCATTCCAGAGTAGATTTGCTCTGTGACAAAATTTTGCTCCACTATTCTGATTTTTCACCTGCAGTCCAAAATTTCAGATGCTCTTGGTGGTAGTTTCAATTGGAATTGGTACTAAACTTGCTCTCAGTACTTAAAAAAGTATCCTAAGTTTCACTTGGGATAGTGTGAAAACTCATATCAAAGTGCCTGAGCACCCTTGAAGTTTAAATGACCTCATTTACTCATCTTGTTCTGACAGAATTATATATTCTCATTCTGTCCCATGGGGAGAAAGCAGCTCACAATTTTGTCACTTGTGTATATAAAATTAGCATACCAAAGGTTTGCTCACGACGTGAAAACAGCCTCCTGTGTGTTCAGACCCTTCTGCTGAATGCTAAGTGTCTCCAGAAATTGTTACCTGTGCCCACTCCTTTACCTGGCAGAGGATCCACAGTTTAAAATTCTCAAGGTACAACACCACGTGCTGCCTTGAGTGACTACCCTGGCACATGGTTCACAAATCTAAAAATTCAGAATTCCCTGCAGTGTCAAAGAAAAATTCAGGCATTGATAGAAGGATGGAGCTGAGGAAATTCAGAAGTGTTTCACGACTGCTAATCAAAGACCTGGGCTGGAAGGGCTGCACTGAGCTGTACCAAAGCATGGCTCAGAAAGGCTCAAAGAAATGCAATTTTTTCAGGAATTCAGCACTAATAAGGATCACAGAAGGAAGGATGTGTGTTTGGTAGCAGGGATTTAGGGGATTAGATGGACACTGCAGCATCCCTGGCTGCAATCTCCTCTGACAAGCAGAGAACCTCAGCAGGGCAATGCTGGGAGCAAAACTCTGCACGCTGCTCAGGCAGCAAGGGAAACAAATGCTAGCACAGAGACATTGCAGGAGGGGAGAAAGATGGGAAACACTCAAAAAAACCTTTTGAAAACACACAGGTAAGAAGCAGGAAGAGCACTAACTCTGACACAAATGGGTTTGTGGGTTGGGAAGGAGCATTTTCCTTCACAGAGGTAAAGCAGCACCACCCACGAGCAACGCCCAAGCCTCACCATCAAATGGGCCTTGGGAGGGTGAACAAATGGCCTGCATTGATTTGGGGTCTCAGAGGAAGTCCAGAGGAGTTTCAGGGTCACAGACACAATGCCATCTCTCAGATTGGGACAGTCCCAATCTCAGAACAGTTTTTGAGCGCTGCAATCAAGCTCCAGCATCCAAACTGGGGCTTTCTCCAAGCAGCTTGGAAGGTTCTGGAAGTTCCTTCTGGGCAGAGGCTGTACTGATATTAAAATTATATTAACAGCACAAAAAAAGAAAAGACTAAAATTTCACAGCCAGATATGATGGTTTATATTATTGAAGGTGTATGAAAATTATTCTTCCATGTTATTGCTCTTACCAATAAATTCGTGACCAGTTGGATCAAAAGATATCCTTAGAATATAAAAAAATGTATTGATGAATTTCCAGTGAGGTTTCTCAAACTTTTCACCTGCCTTCTTCAGAATAAGGAGGGGATAATCTGTTGATCTCTCAGACACAAAGGTCCAAGAGCTTCTTCAAAATTAGAGAGACAAGAGGCAAACTGAAACGCCCAGCTGAGGAGGGGCTGTGCTATTGGAGCTGCTCTCTCTAATTAATGGCCCTGTGTAATTGCTGCCCACTCAGCACACACAGCTTGGGACCAGCACCTTGTGCAGGCAGGAGCTAAAATCACCGAGGGAATGAGAGCATGGGAAAGCTGGATGCCCCTCTGCTGAGAGGAGGGAGTAGAGAGCATAAACCTCAGCTCATAATTAACCAATTCTCACCATTTCCTATTATTTCATCATTTTCTTTACTCTTCTTTTCCCCCAGTAACCATTAGCAGAGATATTAAGCGAGGAAACTTTAAGCTAAATTGACCTTACACTAATTAAAATAATCTTTTTATTAATGCACAGACTTAAGGGACAAACCCTGTATTTCAATGTGAAAGTTATTGGATAAAAATATGCAAAACAGCCATAAAGGTAACTTCAACAGTAACAATAAGGAACATGTAGCACTCTAAATACAGGTTAAATTCCCATTTGAATGAGAAGGGCTTAGTTTAAATCCTTCAAAACGTGGCACAGCAATGTGCTGGCTATTTCACAGCAGCAATTCCAGAAACACGAGGTCGTGTGAGAATCTGCAGAAATGGTCTTTGCTTGTTTGCTACAACACTTTCAGCAAACTCTCCTGGAAATGTCAGCTACTCCCAGCAGTTAATGTGGGTTATCTCTCACTGAGTGCAGCTCTGAGGGAAAAGTGCTCTTTCCTTTCATGTCTGGAGCTGAGGGACACTCAGCCTCATCTCTCTTGCAGGCAGTACTGGGTTCTTGCTTTGCTGGAGAACATTTCCCAAATCATTGGGCTAAAATGCCCCACTCACAACTTCATCCCTCCCCAAGTTTTGTCTTTGCCTATTGTTGTCTCCAGATCTCAAACTGAGTCTCTTAACTGGGAAGCCTGGTTTTGCTTTATGTTTGTTATTTAAGTCAAATTATCACCTTTGGGTATTATTACCTGCCTCAGCTTTCTTGAGTCAGACTCAAGAATGATACAAAATGCGGTTTTTGCTGTGTTCATTGAATTTTTGAGGAATATGTATTTTCCTTTCACAGGGTGGATGAAGCTGGGCACACAATCCAGATCCTTTTCTCCTGCTGCTCTCTCAGACAGGCACTGGAATGCACCCATAGAGGCACCTTTGGAGGTTTTAGTTAAAACCTGGAATAGACTGGCTCATCTTTTCATCCATGAAATAAGAAAATGTGTTCATTTGGAGGTGAAAAAAAAAATCAGTTACAACTTAGTTTCCATGAAAACAGTTCCCACAAGTTAGAGCTCTGGCATCAGTGGATGACATTCTTATATATGAAATTAAAATCAATTCTTATAAAGTGCATGGATTGAATTAAAATGATCTTTCAAAGGAGCTGTCTGCTTCCCTGGCAGGATGTGAAATAAGAATTTGAGCATAAGAGATTCTGAGTTCAACCATCTCATCTGCCACTTACTCTTGCTAGGGTAAAGTCAAGTTTAATGTCTTTACTTCTGAGTTATAAAATGATTTTTTTTTTTTAAATGCACTGCTGAGAACATGATAACAAATGGAAATATATAAATGAGAAAAGAGAGGTCAAGAAATACAACACAACCCTGAAATATCAACACATGAACTGTGGCCTTGTCAACACTATCACCAATATTTCTTTACAAATGTGGGGTTTGCATCCTTCAAGACAAGTCTTGCACCACCTTGGCCAGCTCAGAGAGATCTTTTTTCTCTTCTGAAAACAGGAGAGAAGAAAAAGGTTGGACTGGCAGAGACAATGCTGGCCAGGCTTTCAGAAAGGACTCATGTGTTAAAAAACTATTTTTCTTAATAAAAACACAAATTCTAGGTCTCTTTTCTCTAGCCACAAATTCTGCCCAACGTTTTTCTCAATGTTTTGTGCACAAAGAATGATCTGATAATGAATAACATGACAGAGCTCAGGCTCCAGGAAGAGCTGCTAGTGTAAAATAAAGAAGGAATAATAAGGAATCATTTTCCTTTAATCAGAAAAGTTTGGTTCGGTATTAAATATGAATCAAATAAAAAATCTGTTCTCAATTACAGATCAAATCCTCGACGAGGTCATTAATATGCACATGGCATTGTTATAGTAATATTTTGGGCTATAAATAATAGAAAAGCAATAATTCAGTGTGGGCTGAAATGATGAAAGCACTTTCCAAATCCCCTGAAAAGGCACCACAAGCTCCCCACAGGATCTGATTCCTCATGCTCAGACTTCTTCCAGGCTATCCTGTGAGTCAAAGGAGGTCATCTACAATTCTGTGGATGGAGGATATTGCAAAATAGCTCATTTAATTCTGCTTTATCCTGTCCACATTCATGGAGAGCTTCAGCATTTCCGTCTCTTTCTGCAGAACTTGATTTCAGAATTGAAAGCACACAGCACCCTGGCCTTCAGTCAGTGCCTGCACAACTTCAGCACCTCCCCAGAGATGATTTGGGGAGGAAGAGCTGGATTAACATCAACAAAAAAATAAACTTCACATGTTTGGAGATTCTCTGGTCTGGTTCTCTCAATATCTTCCCACCTTTATTATCCTGTTCCACCCAAGGAACTGGGCCCTGAACTGCCCTCGTTTCTGATTTCACTTCCCCTCTCCTTTTCCCCAAATTAATAATAACAGAACCATAAAGGAGGAACCTCATTATCTGAAAAACTCTGCAGCAGGGTTTAGAGGACTTTCCACACCAACACATTTTTTAAAGGATATGCAGCAACATATCTGTGTTTAAAATGGATTGACTTTGATACCATGTAACCAAGGAAACAGTGTCAAAAATAGATAAAATCACACTTGATCCAAAACATCTAAAGTCCAGGGGTTTTGTTTTGAATAATCATATTTATACACATGCCTTCAATACAGGCAATTCAAAATAAATTCAAAATAAAAGCAGTGCAGCAACAAATACAAAGTGCTGACATGATTCTGGTGATTCAGAAGAGAGAGAGCACCATAAACACATAAATTCTGATTAGTTTTATTATTTGTATTATTCTCTGGCCACTCGGGGAAGTGTAAAAAGCAGAAAATACTCTGACAACAACTAAAGTCAGCTCAATGCTTGAATTAAGTCACTTTTGGAAATAAACCTTTCCTTGGGAAGGCTCCTGGGCTGATCCTTTGCTCAGGGAGAGGTGAAGCTTTCAGGGATGGAGCCTTTACATCAGCTCTGGGTCTGATGTGTGAACAGCAGATTTATTTTCATGTTTCCATGACAAGGGATTTAAAATATATCTTAAAAAACTTTTCCTGAATTTTCCAGCTCCTGAGGTCAGGGATGAGAATCTGCTTTTATTTGGCATCAATAAAGAAACAAGTCACCACTGTGGGGTCAGTACCACTGACCACAGAGAGAAATCTCAAAAATCTATAAAATGAAACATTATTTAGGAGAAAGGAACTCCAGAATCTGAGCAAACAACAATATCAGTAATTAACAGGCTCAGGACCACCTAATATTTCTCAAGGTAACCTTTTAAAGTCCAATCTTAAAGAATTTTTTTTACCTTAACATTGCTAATCATTGGGTAACACCCAAACCACGTAAATAACCAATAATTAAATGCTTTTACAGTTAAAATTCAAATTAAAAAGGAAGTTTGGCTTCTAAGTAATGATTTAAGTGCAGAGCTTTTTCCTACTCTGGCAAAAATAGGTAAATATGTTTTAGAAGTTGTTTCAAGAATTTTTAACACAACATTCTGTATTAAAACCATCAAGCAAGATACTAAAATTAAAAGATTAATTAATCAGAGCCCTTTGTTTAAGGCTTTCAGGGAAAATGAGATATTATCACAGCCCAAGGACAGCATTGTCCTAGATGGGAATTCATTATTTGCTCTCTAGGGTAAAGAGCTCTGCAGAGAAGATTCTGACTTGTCCCAGGCCAATAAACAGTTAAAAAAATAAAAATCTCCTTTTTTCTGGGGTGGTTCCAGCAGTGGCATTTGGGCCCCTTTGCAGGACATGAAGTTGTTTTTCCAGGAAAGGGAAAAGTTTTGAGGTTTGCCAGTTTTAGAAGCAGGTTTGTTAGCAAAGGTCAATGCAAGTCTAATCACTGCTTAATTATTTTAATCTCTTCACTGAGACCGAAAACAAAGGGAGGATTTTTACCTTCTATAAAATGCTCATTAAAGGCTCATAAATAATTAAATCCGAGGAAGTTGAGTTTACAAACTGTTGCAGATGTGATAATGGAAATGAAAGAACAGAAATTGCTTTTGCTCACTCAAATCCAGTAACAGCATTTGGGTGGCATTTGTATTTTTTTTTGGTATTTATTACTAATATTATAGTTACCAAAATGTGGGGGTAGAAGTTTTTCTTTGTTTCATTTCCCAGTGTTTAGTTTCTAAATTAATAAAGGCAAATTTTGAAAAAAATTTTGCAACTTTGTAGCTGTCTGAAACTTTAAATGTTGTTCCTCTCTAAAGTTCATATACACAAGGCAAATCTTATTCTACTTTCCTTCTCTTAGAAAATTCTGATTATTTCCTCATCTCTGCTCCTGCACGTGATTTGAATTTTTCTAAAAAAATGATTAAGTTACCAGTTTTAAATATCCATAATTTAATATCCCTATTCTCATATTAGAAAACTGTACAGGGTAATAACAGCCATGACAAGGACAAATATTTTATAGCTAATTGCAAATGTGCATTTTCCACAACAGACTGGAAACCAATTTATCCCTGGATATTTACAGATAATTTTATCCCTCTTATTTCTTCCCAGAGAGCACAGGTTGGAATTCATTAAAGAAAATACAGGATCTATTCTTAAAATGGAGTTAAGGATGGAAGAAAAGTATCCAAGCCATGGTTTTTATTCTTTTGGCCATTCCAGTCCCTTATGTTCCTCTGTTATGATCTATTGTAACTTATGGCAAGCCAAGAATAAGATTTCATAAGATAAGGAAGCCCATCACTCAGTATTTTAAATAATATTGCTCTTTTCTCACACTCAGCTGATATTCAGCCAAATTCAGGAGGGCTGGCAGGGTTAAACTTTTCTAAGTGAGGTACCATAGACATATTCATAATTTTGCTTTCGGAGTGATTAAAAATAAACAGGAATACATTCAAGAAGTCAAGCAATTCTTTTCATTTGCCATATTTAAAATCAATTATCCAGCTTTTCATCAGTGCTGCTGTGGGATTGGGATGCAGGCTGGAAACTTTTGCCTCTGAGTCCTCACTGCTGCTGAATTTCAAGCAGTTACAGTGGATTTTGTGAGCCAGCCCTGGCAGCAGTGGCAGAGGAAATTCTGCAGCATCAGATTCCTGCAGCAATCAATGGCAGAGCTCTAGCAGAATCTACCCTAAGGTAGTTTTCCTACCCAGCATAATCATTAAAGCTGCATTTTTAAAGCTCTACCACAGGACAATGCATGCTGGAATTATAAAATTACTGCAATCAGTGGACTTCATTAACCCTCTCCCATTTCCCATTTTGCTCCATCTTTTGTTCTCATTGAGTGCCACCCTGACCTTTCAGTCTGTAAAAATCAACAAGAGGCATTTCCTTTTTTATTAAAAGATTGATGGCAGGAGGCCTGAGACCACAATGAAAAGGAGAAATTACCTGTGCTCAAAACCCACCAAGTCTGTGAGACAGGCACTGCCATTTGGCCCTATAATAATGACAATGCTGACCTGATTTTTGGATGCAACCAAGCAAAATAAGCCAAAGAAACATTAATAAATGATGCTGTAATTCAGAGAGAAATGCACGCACTGCGAGAGAAAATTTTCAATAATTCTATTTAGACATGAACATCCAGCTGGAAAAAGCTACTAAAGGAAAGATTATAGGGAGCTGTTATAGTCCTACCTGAGAGGGCAGACAAAAATGTTTCAATGTATAGAATCAAGTGCACCAAAAGACCAAAATTCAAATGTATTTTCAAAGCCACTGCACCTTGACTTGGTCAAGGTTTTATGGCAACCTCCTCTCATGAGATGCTACTGATCAAGTGAGCAGATCCCAAAACTTATTCCTGACTCTGAAAATAATACACTGGAATGAGGAAAATAAAATCATAATTTAAGTCATCATAAATCAACCACTGTCCCCAACCGAGACAAGGTTAGACCTTTCAGAGCTTTTAAATATTTATTTATACAGGGACTTACCCACAAGTGATCCATGAGAAGCCTGATTTGACTTTGAATCTTGTTTGTGACACCCTCTTGTCCTCTGCTCCACCTGATCTACATGCCATTTATGAAACCCAGCTGAAAACCACCAAACCAATTTAATTATCAGCACAGGTTATGACCAGCTGCTGTTGAGGGTCAGAACCACTTGAACAGCACAAGTTGGATTTCATATTGTTTTCTTTTTATTTCTGAATGTCTAAAATGCCCTCCACTTGTCTCTAAGCATAAATAAGATGAAAAGGAAGGAAGTGGTCCATAATATAACTGTGCTTAGTTTAATTCTTCTCATTAATCTGCCTGATTGCTTGTGGCATGCACTTGTTCTGGCCAGTGAAGGTTTAATAGCCCTGCTTCTTTCACCATCATCCATACCCCAGCCTGTCGATCAATGGCAATTATTGCTTAATGAACACCTAATGATGGGTGAGCCCAGGGAGAAGGGAACAAATAAATCACTCATTAGAGGCCTGAGTGGGAGCTCCCACTGTCTCCTGTCAGAGCTCTCTTGTGCAGCTTTGTTTAGCCGACATCTCCAGGAGCAATCAGCACCAGCAGGTGCTGCAGAGAGCTGGAAATCTTCAATGACCTGCAGGATATTCAGCTTCAACAGGAGATGTACACAAACGTGTTTTCAGTTTAATTGAAAACTCTCTTCTGAGCAGTTCTAAAAATAAAAAAAAAAAAATACAACTCCCAGTGCTGTTTGTTTTTTTCTGATTTTTCGAAACTGTTTTGTTTTCTATTTTTTTTCTCAAATGGAAAGTTGCATTCTTATTCCAGTTTGAATAACAAAGCCTTTCCAGCAGCTTTAATGTGGAATCCAGTGACTAAGCATGATTTTAACAGTACTTCTATATTCATAGGCCTAAGCAGGAAGGATTCAGGGTGAGTCACATCAATCAATATTGTGCCAGTAAAGCAGGGTCTGTGTTTCACAGAAATGATGCAGGTATTTGCTTTTGTGATACTAATTCCTGCTCGTTGAGCTCGGAAGTAAAATATTTTGTACCTTAGTAGCAATTACCCAAAGTTCTGGTCTAGCTTTCACATCAATTCCTCATTTTTCTGTTTTTTAGACAATTCTGCCAAAGTTAAAGTGATGTGAGAAAGGAAATCAACAGCTGATAATCCACAGGCAAGTCAAATCAAATACTTTTGGAGACAAAACCATGAACTGGGAATGTGCAGAGGTGGACTGACTTAATTTCTGCAGATCTCCCCTCACACTCTTTTCCATTTTGATATAAAATAGCTCCAGTGTCCTCTGTCTTCAGCTGATGTTTGTATTTTTCAAATAACAGAGTCACGATAGCAAGATTTAAATGAAGTTATTTAGAACTTCAGAGAGGGATTTCCTCATAATTTGCCATCATTTCCATGAGAAAGAAACAGGCTCTCACCATTGGAAAAAGTTCAAATGATTTTTTATGTTTCTTTCTAAGGAAAGATCATTCCACAAGGCAATTTCTGTACAGTTCTCCAAATTCTTCTTGGTTTGCAAGAAGGTCTTCCTAAAACTTTCACTTAAGAAAGCTCAGTTTGCTTTGACACAAACAGAGTTTAGCAACTTTCTGAAAAGAAAATGCTTCCAGAAGAGAATAAAGCTTCTAGAAAGTCCCTGAGCAAATTTAAACAAGATTAATTCACAAAAAAATGCAAAGAAAGAGTTAGCTCCTCATTCAAGGAAGAGGTATTTTCTGTGTTAGGTTTTCATTTATTTGCTTACAGTCTTGAAAGAAATATTTCTACAAATTTAAGAGAACATTTTGACCGTTCAAAGTCTCCTCCCAATTTGATGTGGTGTTTGCCAGGCATCAAAGCCTGTTAGACATTCAAATACCAGATTAACTGTAAAAAAACTGGATAAACCCACCCCGTGTTTTCAAACACATCATTAAAGGCACGGCTTCTGGGGGGAGAAAAAAAAGAAAACCCCACAGATTTCTAAAGCTTTTCTGCTTTTAAGGAATAAGGAAGGGAAAAAAAAAAAAAAAAAGAAAAATAACTATTTCAAGTCAAAGCAGGTGACTGTTCCAGGGCAATGCCTCGCTGGAAGAGAATTTCAATATTTAATTGTAATTTCTATCAACAGAGAAAACTCATAATCATTCTTATCTCCCAAAATAGCTTGTTAAACATGAAAAAAGCTTATTGCTGCAACAGGCTGTATCTGGGCAGGAATCATAAGCAGAAACGTGTTTTAATTACCTTTTCCCAATATCTTCAGCTAAAAGTTAATTTTAATGAGAAGAAGCACTCATGTTGGGTTTTTTCCTTTCTATTTCCCATGGGTTTTGTTTGTTGTTCTGTGTCAAGCAGGCAAAGAGAGCTTTGGAGATGAATTTGCCCGTCAGGACCAAAACTGAGGTGTTCCTTTCTGGAAGTCATTTCCAGCTCATACAAAAATGCAGAGAAAGCCCCTGAATTCACTGTCACACAGGGAGAAGTGCTGGGTGATGGACACTCCACAAACACAGTGCTCCAAACCATAAACAGCATTGGAAAAATGTGGATTCCTTAAGGCTTTCCACAGTTAAAGTATTGACTACATCATCCTTGAGGACACTTGTGCTTACCTAACAACGGAATTTAAACTGAGTTTGACAGATGGTGTTTACCAAGCTTTTTTTTTGCCTTCAAAAAAAACAAACCAACAGAAAATAGCTACAAGCATGAGTTTATCTGTATGGAGAAGCAAGGAAATCATTCCACCTTTGACTGAGACACTGAGGTTGTGAATGAGCCCTTGACTCAGTGCCAACTGTAAACATTGGTGTTCAGAAAAGCAAAATATTTATCAGTTAAGATCCAGGACGACAAATTATTCACAAACTCGGGAATAACTCGGTTTTGTTTTCGAAGTGGTTGCAATCAAAACAAACACCTTACAAACAATGAGGACAGAGAAAGGAGAGTAATGTTCAACAATCCAGTATGGAAATGTGCAAGGAGACTCCACCAGAAATAATGCCAGTTATCAAAACTCGGGATTTTTATCAGTAGAAAAATATTGAAAGAAAATCCTCAAAATTACAAACGATATCTTAAAGATCCTGCTCAGATCTCCTGGCTGGCCCTGCCCAAACACTCAGGATGCCCACGGGCATCTCCCTGGGCATTTCTGAGGGACAAGAAGCACGTGCTGCTGAGGGTGGGCATGTTTAAAACATAATGACAGCTTTAAAAGTTTGTTATTCCCTGTTATTTGTTGGAAGCCTCAAGCCAGTGGTGCCGGGGGAAGCCAGAGGAACAAGGGAAATTCACTTTTGCTTTGTCAGATTTTGATATTCGTGTACCCCTTCATACTGTGTTCTTTTTTTCTGCAAATACCCCAATGGCCTTAAAGTGATTATTATCTGAGCCTTCCTCAGCTGACATTGGCAGAGTGATCAGGAACACTGCACTTGAGTAGAACCAAACTCTTTCTTTTTCAAAAATGATCTAATACTCATGATTTCTTTTGATTTTCTCTAATATGATTTTTTTTTTTAGTATCTGCTGCTACTATGAAAAAATACTATGAACAATACGAAGAACAATTTTGATGAGGTGCCACAGAAAAATTAAATTAGCACACTTCAAAGCCTTTCAAAGGAAGTCTTAGTGGAACACAAAAAATGCCAAATGAGTGAAAAATTCTCATATTAGCATAGAGATCTTTGATAGCTTTTGAAAAAAAAAAAAACTTATCTGAGTACTATCAAATATCTTTTAGAGTCTTTCTTCCCATTCATATTTCCCAGTCTGTCTCCCTCCTTACCCAAACATGTTCTTTGAGGTTGTATAAAGTGGTCGGACCATTTGTTACCAATACACCTTTGGAGATTTTCTTGGCTTTACGAAAGAAAAACCAGCAAATGAAAAAAAAAAATTAATTCTTTAAATAGTCAAGGACAAAGAAGAGATGCTATGTTTAAGCAAAGCTGTCTCAAAATCAAGGCAGGGCACTAAAAATGCCAGCCAGTTACATATGCTCCACAGCTCCCTACTATATAAATCCTCAGCACTGCTGTGCTCCTTTCCTGGTGGATGTAGAAGTATTAGCTGCAATTTGTCACTGCGTTCTGTCAGGGAGGGAAGGTTTGCTCTTAAAATGCCACTTGGAGAGTAAACAGCAGCCTGCAGAGCAGGATTTGTTTATATCACTTTGGGCACGATGAATAACACACTTCGAAAGATATATTGAATATGAAACATGGAAGTGTAAAAGTTGTGACTCCTGTTAAATATTCACTGCCATTGCTGCCAGAACTGGGATATGGAGCTCGTGTATTTCAGGCAAAGCCAGTGCAGGTCATTGCTGAATATCCCAGTGAGAGCCTTCTGTGCATTGCTGCCTCTCCTTCTCCCCACTTGCCACTCGCTCAACGTTTCTGTGCTCACCCAAGAGCTGTCTGCATTCCCTGCAGTGATTCCTGCTGGATGGGTGGGTGTTTATCCACAGGTACAGACACACCCACACCCCAAGGGCTGAGGCCCCCCGGGCTGCTGGAGCAGAGAATTCTGCACAGATGATGAGTTCCATTAACACCGTCTGCTCTCCGCCCACACCAAGCAGAAACCCTCTAAACACTGAACGTTGAGCTGCCTGTAAGCAACACGAGAATGAAAATATTCAAGAGACTCAAAGCATTTTCCCTCTAAGAAAATGAGAAATCACACAATGTATCTTCCAGTGCACATCACAAGCGTCCTGGGACAGGGCTGGAGACGTCTCTGGAAGCACCAGAGTGGAAGAAGTTCCTCTAATGATGCAGTAAAACTACAGCTGTAGCACACCACAGTCAATAATTACTAAGGCTACAGGGGAATTGGCTATAGATTCAGATATATGTGAGGAAAAGCTCTTTAATCCATAGAAACAGAATGGCTGCACTGACCTTTCCTCACTGCTCCCTTCTCACCTTCACAGGCTGCTGCAGGTCCACGTGGCCAGGAGCAGCTGCTCCCACACCTTCCCTGCCTTTAAAGAGGCTCCGGGGCTCCCAGGAACACCCTCTGACCCCAGCATCACCTGCAGCCCCCTGCCCTCCCCTTGGAGCCCATGAGATTGTGCTCCATGCTAAAAAACCCAACAGTGTGTTCAAGATCTGAAATTTGCCCCAGAGTTGGGTGTGCTCCCAGGGCAGTGCTGGGATGCAGCCAAAACCTTTTGTCAGGTGTTGGGAAGTGTTGCTGTGTGCTGGAGTTCAGATGGCAGAAGGCCAGGGAAGAGAAATGAGGGATGCAATCTAAGAATAAAACACCTTAAACATTACAGAATGTGTTGCACAAGGTGTTACCCCCTAAAACCACAGCCCTGGCTTCTCCTGGCTCGTTCCCTGTGCTGAGGACACTGGAAGCAGTCACTGTCACATTCTGTACATCTGCAACACACAACAGCCCCTCCCTGAGAGGCTTCACAGCACTTTTAAATGTATAAATCACATTAAAATAGCTGAAATATTGTTATTGGTTGGCAAATTACTTCCAACAGAAAGACAGTGGGTTTAGATTGGATGTTGGGATGAGATTGTTCCCTATGAGGGTGGGGAGGCCCTGGCACAGGGTGCCCAGAGAAGCTGTGGCTGCCCCTGGATCTCTGGCAGTGCCCAAGGCCAGGCTGGATGGGGCTTGGATCAGCCTGGGACAGTGGAAGTGTCCCTGCCCATGGCAGGGGTGGGATGAGATGATATTTAAGGTCCCTTCCAAACAAGGCCATTCTATGATTCTATAATTCTAAATACTACTATGGAGAAGAATTATTACTTTATCTAATATAAATTCTGTTTTATGGGGCTTTATCGTGCATGAAAAGAGATGCAGACTTTGTTTCAAATTTGGTCATGTGTCCACCTGCAAGAATTAATTTTAGTGAGTCATTTGGCAAAGACCAATTGAGCCAATCTACATTATACAAAAGCAAAAGAGCTAATGGAGTCTAAGATGTGTTGTTGTGTATATTATCACATTAAACATCTTACACACAGATAATTCTTTAATGGGATTTAAATGTTCAGATTTTCGAGCCACTGGTTAGAGCTCAGCAAAGGCACTGCAGCATCAAATCCCAGGAATTTTCAGGTGTAAGTCCTACCATGAGACTAGGCAGTGTGAATAAGAATGTATCCCATTTTAATATTCCACAATGCTGTGGCTCATTCTTACGACAAAGATTTTAATGTGAATAGAAAAGAAATCCAATTAAATCACTGCTATAACAGTGCTTTAATTAAGTCAGGTCCTTTTTTAAGACTAAATGTCTGAGCTTTAAGATTTAATTTTTTAAAATATAAACCTGCAAAAATTTATCTAATTGTCAATTGGTTTTACACTTCCTAGATTTCTTCTACATAAATGCAATTTACCTAAATGTTTCTCTGCCAAACACTTAGATGTTTGGGATTTTTTTCTTGTTATGATGTGACATTTGAAGAAAGAATTTCTAGATCTGTTCTGACTGAATCCTTGTTTTACCAAAATGTCCCAGTGTGGCTCTGACTGCTCTTTCCTAAGCCATGTACTGAGACCATGCCCAGAAGAGACCAGGCTGGAAATCTCCCTGTCCCAAAGATGGGAATCCTTGCACAGGAGCTGTGCAGAGCCTGTGTGGTGCTCCCAGCCCTCCAACCCAAGCAGGGAATTCCTGAAGCTGCAGCTCGAGCTCACAGTCCAAACCCACCGTGGTCAGGGCCTCATAATGATGTTTTAGAGCCTCAGATGAATTTATCCAAATGAGAGACTGCACAGTCCCCACGACCTGAGCACTTCGAAGCTTTGTTCCATTCCCTGCTCTGCCCAGGTCAAGTCTCACTCCTGGTTTAACAGAAGCACCCAGCAAGGGAGATGGAGCTCCATGGAGATGGGGCTGCAGTGTCAGGCAGCACTGAGAGCCTGAGCCTTTCAACTCCAGTCTGGCTGCTATTAAAATCAAACCCAAAAATGAGAGGCTTTCATCGTCATTCAGCCCAGAGTGCTGGCTTAAAATAGAATCTAATTTTGGCTGGTATCAAATATTTTAACATTAAAGGTTCTATTAATACCATTCAATAATATATGTCTTTTTAACATAGAACACATAGGTCAATTTTTGATTAAGATTAAAACTCCTCTATGAGAAATGACTTCATTCTGCCCTCTGATGAATAGAACAGTCTATTTTTCATATGTTTAAATAAATAAGTATGAGAGTGTATCAAGTCGGCGAGCCTAACTAGGCAGGCTATGAAAATAAAGTGCTCAGGGAAGTCCATCAAAGTTCAGCTGCAATTGCAGCACTGCTGCTCCTGCATTTCTGCAGCAACACAGAAATTGTGGCACAGATCCTTCCCTGTGGAAGGAAACCTTGCTCTGTCAAGGTCTGCATTCACAGCTTTAACACCACGGCTACAATTTCTCCTCAGAAGAAAATTGCCACCATGGAGCTCTGCATCTATCATTTCATGGTGTTCTTCCCTTTTTTGATTCAGCATTTATGAGCTTGCTTTTAGCTGCGAGTTTATTATTATCCATTTATAGGAAGCCAACAAACTAGTAAATTATGTATTTGAAAGCCCTGCTGGCTGACATTTTTAAAGTTCATTGGATTTTTTTTTTTTCCTTTTGAAGAGTAGAAATTTGTAGCAAACACTCAAGATCTGATAACTGATTCCCATTTAGATGTCATTGAGACATAAGTGCAATGTATTTTCATTAATATTTCATTGTGTAAGTGTTCCCTTGCTCTGACATTGCCATCTTGTAGTTATTTGTCCCCCATCTAAAGAGCAACTTGTAATCAGATCGGGATATTGGACTTCATTATCTGTCACCACACATTCTTAGCACAGAGAATGTTATTAAGTTATAATTGCCTCTGCTTTTCCCTTACGGGAAGATGAAGAACAATAGACAACAATATATGGACTCATTAAGGAACGAAAAAAAACAGGTTGACAATGGGCATAAAACTGTCAAATACAGCAAGGTTCTGGATTCAGAACTTTTATTTCCACTTGTGGTGGTTTTTTGTAGCCAGGACATTTAAGGAGCTCAGGGAAGATGAGCTCCTGACTGAGCAGGTGCTTGGTGATGGCTGGGCTGAAACCAGGACACCACTAAATACAACCCACAGTTAACTAATAAATGAAGACAAACTGCATTTTGAAGATAGCACAACATTTTGGAATAATTTGGGATTTTATATCAAAATACTGTGTTTTTTATAACCAAATGTGACAACAGAAGATGCACGTTAATTGAACAGCCACAAGTAAATGTATTCTTTAAAAAAATCTAAAAGTTATTTGTTTTGCTTTTGGAACTGACATCAGTCTAACAAATAGAAAATAAATGGCAGTACCAGGTATTTTGAGTGAGGTTACTTCAATATGTTATGAAAGAAATTGTTTGAACAACAGGTCCCTGAACTGTTGCAATAATTAGAAGTATAACTTGTAGGTGCAGATGTATATTTTTTCCCATCCTCCATAAGATGACGTTCTGTTCTCTGTTCCATCAGGATAAATTACATAATCCAGAGTTAAACGAGAAAGAAGAATCCCACTTTAAATAACTGAAATGGAAAGTAACACTTAAGAAGGCCTCTCAGTAAAAAGTTTCTGATTATCTAGCATTAAGAATTTTATAGGCAAAGAAAGGGAACCTGTCACACTTCATCATAGCTGGGGCTGACTCTGTCTATTAAAGTTTCCAGCAAAGCAGCAATTTGGTAGCAGTGAAAGGAAATTTTGAAGCTCAGTAAAAGACACTGCACATCTTCCATGTTTTCCATTTCAAAATTCAGGCTGATCTAAAGATGCTGCTGCTGCAGGAACTGAGGAGGAGCCCAGGTGAGCATCCAGCAGCCTCCTCCCATCACGAGCAGTGCAGAGCCCAGTGCCTCTCCAGGGCCAAACTGGGGCCATATCCCATCTCTCATTTTCCTTCCCCCACCAACTCAGGCTGCTCCCTCTGTGCAGAGGAAGATGTCATAAAACAAGTTATGTTGATGCTTTGCCATCAGGAAATTTTAAATTTGCCATACAAATCCAGCACAGTTCCTGTATGGCTTCCTTAAGTCTTCAGAGAGGTACCCAGCCCCTAAATATATTGTATTATATTTCCACTTTATAGTGTGCTATAGATTTTTTGTATTAGCAATAACTAACTGCATTGTGAAAGTTATTGAGGGAACAGCTGCAGAATTTGAATCCTGTGTGGGAATGAATTGGTGTTTCTGGCACAGGGGAAGGAATAAAAAGTGTTTGGGGCCTCAGGGAAGTTTCTGTGAAAGAACAACACTGAAATAATTTCAGTTGTTACCTTTAGGTTTCAGTCCCAAGCCCAAGCTTTGCTCCTCTGAAGAAATGCTCCACATTATCTGCAGGCTCCAACTGCTCCTTCTCCGAGGCTAGATTTGCTCTGTTCTGATTTCCCACCCCCCAAGGATCTGTACTAGATACTGCACAAATAGCTGGTGAGCTTTGGGCTGGATGGCCCCTGGTAGAGCACACTTCATCAGACATGGACAGGAAACATCATCTCAAGGATCTCCTTTGCCTTTATTCCCATCACCACAGCAGGATTATCCACACTGAGGCTCGTGTGACAAATACCTGGGAGGTGAAAAACAATCTGTGATAAGCAGAGACACAAACCCAGTGGTTGAGCCATGTTGGGGATGCCAGAAGCAAATGTAATAGAAAAATTTACTGTATTTCATAGAAAGAAAATGGTGTTCAGCTGTAATCATCATGAAGGCTGATATTGCATTTACCAGTTTAAATCACAATTCACCCCACTGAAATGATCAATAGTGAAGCAGAGTCAGCAAGATGGAAATAATGATTACATCAGGCTGAAAGTGAGATTTGCCTCTGTGCACAGAGCTACAGCATCTTCTATTCTACTACCACGTATTGAAAAAAGAAATATCCACCAGCAGTCAGAGGGTTTCGTTCTGCCACCAATAACCACAGTTACAACATCCACAATTACAACATCCACAATTACAGCCCAGCCTGTGCCCACAGAGTCAGGGGATTGTAATGCTGGTGTGCAAAATCACTTGTAGGTGTAAGATTTGTAAGGATGGAAAATCATCCTTCTTAATAGATCTTATGTAACTATTTAAATAACTGTATAAATAGGAATCAAATTAAAAATTATTTGAAGCAATTCTTAAAATGAAAACCTTTGATGGTTATTTCTGCATACACTGCCTTTATACACCCCAGTTCTTCCTTTTCCTTTCTAAAAGATCCTTATTTTGATAGGGACATCAGAAAAGACCTGAGACTCTCAGATTTTATCAGGTTATTTTCTGCAGAAATGCCCATTCAGTTCTCAGAAGGTGCAGAGCCCTGTGGATGCTGATTGTACAGCAGGTGGCTCATGGTGTTATGCTCCTTATTGGTACCAGTCACTCTTTTGTCAAGTTCTGCTCAGAAAAGAAGAAAGCAGATCCAAGTTCCCACTCTGAACAATTTCTAATATCAGTGTTCAGACATTTTAGATAACCTTTTTCTCTCTTTGAAAAGGGACATAACAATCATTGGTTCAGCTGGAGCTGAGCCACCTTCATAATTATGAGACAAAACATCACAGACCAATTGGCATTTCAGTGTAGCAAAATCCCAGTTCTGGCATTCTGGAATGTTTCCTCGGAAATTGGATACAATACTTCTGGGATGGGTTTATTAAATTTGTCCCACATAGACTCTGACCTTTCAAAACACAGAAAAGATCACGTGGCAAATCACTCTCAGGAGTGACTTTATTTTGGCTCTGAGCTCTCCCTCTGACCTTGGGAGAAATGCTTTATGTGGAGACAGCTGAACTGCTCTGTTTCTTTTATTCTTTGAAAAGGGAGAAACAATCATTTTTGAATATTCATACAGCTCTCTTTAAATATATATGCAGAGCAGCCCATTGCATGAGACTTCTATAATCCTTGATCATTTACCACACAGGTCAGTGGAAAACATCCATAATTTAGATCCAATTTCCATCTTTGCAAGCCCAGAGAACACAACTTCTGACACTGATTTTTATTTTAAAAAGGTAGAATATGAGATGCTATTGTTCATTTATAGGGCAGCAATTATGCATGGAACTGTTCCACTGGAATTCTACATTTATAACTTCTGGTTTCCTTCTCTTTAAATGTATTGATTTTATCAAGTGCTACAAATGGACCTGACACAGTGCTGTGGTTAGGGCTGTACAGTTACTTGTGTAGCTTGGTTTGGATTCCTTGTAATGGTTAAATTTTAATTGTTGCAGTTGAAATTACCTTCCAGAAATCTCTCCCATTTTTTTCAAAAGTCTGGGCTGATCTGTTTCCAGTAAGGAAAAAGAAATAATAAAAATGAGCTGATTATATCAGGACATAAGCAAGGTTTTCCCTTGGCCCTTGATTTGAAACAGAACTGGAAAGTTGAAGGGATGAATTGCAGTGCAGTGAAAGAGATTCCTGAATTTGTCCTTCTGAGAAGAAATTCACATTTTGCATGGGTAAACCCCTAAAAATTACCAATTATACTATTGCTAATATTTTCTTTGGAGTTTTCTGGTTAACATTTCAAACTCTGTCTACACTGAGCAGGAGCCAGAAACCATCACACTCACAGTCCCATGAGATATGCAAGGCAGAAGATAAATGGATANAAGTTGTAAAATCACAAGATGGAGTCAAAAAATTACAATTTATTCCAGGTATCCGAAGGCACCAGCAAACAAAATCACTGACAAATTAAACACAGGTGTCAAACACAATTCTTGTATTATTTTATCATTCTGAGTGATATCAGTTTTTCTAATGTGAGCAAAATTTTCTGGGAACATTTGAGACATTGTCCACTGAAGACCCAGAAAAGAAAATTGAGAGAGCATCAACACATCTGCAGGAAAATGTATCCTGTGCTCATCCTCATAGAAACCTCTTGCCTCAGCTGGGGTGGACATGTACAGAGTGCAGCCATGAGGAAAGAACTGGAAAGGAGCCACTCAAGGGTGAAGATCAGTAAAATTCAGCTATTTTTATTGTGTCTGGGGCTTTGCCACCCAAATTTATGGAGGGCTTTGAGTCCCACCATCCATCACAGACAAATGCTGCAAAGACAGAAGATGGAACTGTGTGCTCCAGCACAGCACACGAATTTTTTTCCTTGCATACAGCTATTTTTGCTTTTTTCCTCCTTCATTAAAATGATCATAATCTGTAGCTCCTTATTCCTGTGTCTTCAAAGCTGATTTTTAAAGGCTCCTTAATAAGGCATTGTTACAGACACACAGACTCACTCTTCTTTCAGTGCAGCTGTGCCAGCCAAAACACAAATCCCAGGCATGCCAGAAGCCCACAAATAATCCCATTAATAAATGTGATGCTCTCCTGTGCCTTGATGTACATCTGTGCTTCAGCCCAGATCAGACATGGCCCAGCAATGCTGCGAGGGTCAGATTTGATTGTCCCTCACCAAAATTGTCATGCTGAGAGCAGCACAGGCTGCAGGACTGATCCAGGCACTCACATCTGATTCCTGAGCTGCTGGTCATGAGGAATCACAACAGACATTTGTTTGATGGATAAATCCAAATGTATTGGGGAAAGGCACGCTGAGAGCACGTTTCATTTGACTGTTTCCATCGGAGCCGGTGCCTTTTAATCAGGGGATGCCTGAACAAACACAGCAATGTTTGCTGGAGCTGATAGAAAAGATGGCTCTGCCTAAAGTACAACACTGCACCAAGGAATATTAGTGAAAAGCAAACATCCCAGCCTCTCTCTCTGTCCCTGCACTCAGCTGGAAGTTGGAATTATGACTGCCACAATCTCTGCTTCAAGGAGAGAAGGAGAACAGGAGTGGGATCTCTGGTTCCAGCCCACCTCATGCAAGGCTGCACTTCTGAGATGGGAAAAATGTCCTGTAAACACTGAGCTGATTGAAATCCCTAACTGGCCCTACGTGGAAATTACAGGTAAGGACATCCTTCAAAACTGAACCTGAAACAGCCACAGCAAGGTGAGAGAAGATGTGAGAGTGGTGGACCCCTTGGACTTTGAGCACTGCAGTACAAGCTGCCTTTAAATCAAGATATCCTGTCAGATGATGCTCATTTTTCTGAGCCTTCCACTCTCTAGGCTGTTGGATTTGCACTTTACCTCCTATTATTACCTTTTTTTATTAGGAAAACTTAAATCCTGTTGAGAAGAGCTTATTTAGGTTGAGCTGTCGCCTTCAGCTTCAGAACATTAAGTCCTGACAAATGTTTCTTTTGAAGTCTGACACCTGTTTGTTTGGCATTTCCCACTTTCAGGAACTCACTAGACTATAATAAAACTCAGCACAGCAGAAGTAAAGAGAATGAATTAAAGCAGAAATGCTTTCAGACGTGAAAGAGCAGCACAGAAGAACATCCCTTTGCTCAGGGTTCCTCAGGAGTTTCGAGAGGACCTCAGGAGAACTCAGCTCCAGGCTGTATGGTTTTTTTTTTTTTTCTGTAATGGGATTCTAATGCCCATGAAACAACCCAGAGCAGCAGCCCTAGAGACCTGAAAATTCTGTCTTAAAACAGCTACAAAACAGCAGGAGAAACTGGCTTTCTTTGCAGACTCTTTTAGAAGTACAGGGAAATATCTTTATTATCAGCCCAAATATCAGCTATCTGCTCATTTTGAAACTGAACTGTTGGAGGAGAATGGTTCATAAATACTCAGAGATGGGACTCTGTTAGATTTTCTTTTAAATTTGGCTTCAGGAGGATTTTGATGGTAAATTCCTTCAAATAATGATTGATCAGTTTGAGGGGAATCAACATTTAGAAGTGAACCTGGAGCCCACTTAAATCAGTGAAGGAAACTCCCATGAGCTCTCCCCAAGCTTAGAGCAGACCCACAGGGCAATACCCAGATTTTATTTACCTTTGTCTATACTTAGACACCCCACCTCTGTTTTTTTATTTTCTTCACCAGAGTTTCAGGTCAGAATTTGCAACTGGAATTGAGTAATAGAGTTATTAGGAACTGGGTACTTGAATCAATTCCTTCCAAAAATCCACCTCCTCTGGAGATTTCAAAACCTGCTTTCAATCTTACAAAATGCATTCTATACAGTCAATATTTTTTCTATGGCCAACAACACATTCAGTCTCTTTTGGTGGAAGATTCACCATGATGAAATATATATTCAATTATGTCCTGAAAACTGTAGGGATCTTAAACAAAACCTGTTTGATTTATCTCATTAAAGAGATGACAAAAAATCCTTTCAAAACTAGATTACAGGGAACACTGCAATGATTCTTCAATTCTATGCTAAAAAAGGTGCTAAAATGTATAAAATCTATTTAGAATAGCTTCACACCACAGCAAACTTTCTAATCAAGCTGACTCCCTTCAGGAGTGGATTTTTCCAGCAATTTTAAGCAGTGCTTACACCCACTGGGGATTCTGTTGGCAGAGCTGTATTCTTTTTAAGAGCACTCAGCACATTCTTTATAACACTGGATGCATCTTTTCCCAAATTTGCTAATCTCAAATATCCCATACAAGGCCCTGCCTTGGAACGACATTTTAGTGAAAATTCATCTCCAACACTTCGGGCAATCCCGTAAATGAGACTAAAGAGCTGATGAATTGATGAAAAAGACATACAAGCACTCAGAGGTGCAGAGCTGGGCTCCCCAGCTGGCTGTTGCAGAGAAAACACAACTCCTGGTGGCAAGAGCTGCTCACGCAGCCTTTGCATGGCAGATCCTTTAGTTACACATCGTTAATCAGCCAGGTTGTGCAGAAGGAAAGAGGAAATAACCCTTTTCCCCGTGCAGCTTTATCACAGCAGCCTCTGTGGCTGATGGAGAATGGGATTGTGCCCTGCCCTGTGGCCTGGCTGCACCCCCAGTGGGGTCCCTGCTCTCCCAAAACTGGGTTTATTTTCACTCCTGGGACCCCAAATCCATCCCCTGGGAGCCTGCTGGTGGCTCAGGGGGCTCCATGTGACAGATTTCCATCTGAAGACTCCCACTCCACCACCTCTGAGCAGGAACTTGTCAGCCCTGAGTTTTTGTGCCTATATATTTATACACATGGAAAGGTCACTGCTATTTGTGTGGGTGGATGTGAAAAGTAAATTTTTGCAGTTGGTAGCGAGCAAATTGAAAAAAGATAGTGATTAGAATATTATACAAACACATACATAAATTTATACACTCAATTTATAAGCTAAATATCAGGTCTTCTAAACTAGAGATATCTGAAGGCTTTATTTAAGTAAAATATTTTATTATCTACCTGCAAACTATGACCTGTTGCAACTGCATTGCTGCAGGCAGGGCTGTAAGGCCAATTTCATTATACAGGTGGGTGCTTCACCTTTTATTCAACATTGGCAGGTTTGAACTGGTGGGCTTAGATTTACATTGCTGGACAAAGGACTTAAAGCAAATTACATCTCTTAATTAACTGAATGATCCATATTGCATTTCATGCCTGAACAAATATAATTGAAACAATTGAAATCATATTAGCAAAGCAGCAAATAATCAAACTGCTGGCTTAACTCTTGATAAACACTGGTCACTCTTCTGATTCTGCAACAGAAATGAAGCACCAGCAGTGCTGTAAAGCATTGACATCAGTGTTGGTGGATTTACAGCCCAAAGCACTGTTCTGTTTTCAGCTCTGTACTTTCCTACAAGAGAGGCCCAAAATCAAACTCAAAACAAACAGCAATCACAGCTAAGAGAGACATTTCTCATACTCCAGCCCTTACCAGAAGACTTTGGAATACAAAATTAGTAACCAAACATTAATCTTGTCTAGAGAAAAAATAATCATGACTTAAAAAAGATAATCTGAAGACAAATGAGTAATTATGTTATTTCATATTTCACGGGTTCAGGTTCACACTCACTGCTGAAGGCAAGGGGTCACTCACAGGATCCCAGAATGGTTTGGGTTGGGAGGGACCTCAAAAATCATCTCATCACACTCCTGCCATGGGCAGGGACACCTTCCTCTGTCCCAGGCTGCTCCAAGCCCTGTCCAGCCTGGCCTTGGGCACTGCCAGGGATCCAGGGGCAGCCACAGCTTCTCTGGGCACCCTGTGCCAGGGCCTCACAGGGAAGAATTTCTTCCTAATATCTATGGTAAAGCTGCCCACTCTCAGCTTAAGGTCATTTCCTCCATCCTGTCCCTCCATCCTTTGTCCCAAGTCCTTTTCCAGCTCTCCTGGAGCCCCTTTAGGCCCTGGAAGGTGCTCTAAGGTCTCCCCAAAGCCTACTCTTCTCCAGGCTCTCATCACAAACTTTTCTTAAACTGTGCTGGGCTGGCTCCAGGCTCAGGCTCTGCAGGGCTCCTGGGGCTCTCAGCAAGGAGCCAAGTGACTCCTGCAGTCCCTCAGCAGAAGCTGGAGCTGCTCTTTGGGCACCAAGTGACTCCTGCAGTCCCTCATCAGGAGTTGGAGCTGCTCTTTGGGCACCAAGTGACTCTTGCAGTCCCTCAGGAGGGGCTGGGGCTGCTCTTTGGGCACCAAGTGACTCCTGCAGTCCCTCAGTGGGAGCTGGAGCTGCTCTTTGAGCACCAAGTGACTCCTGCAGTCCCTCAGTGGGAGCTGGAGCTGCTCTTTGAGCACCAAGTGACTCCTGCAGTCCCTCAGCAGGAGCTGGAGCTGCAGTTTGGGTGAGAAGCTGTTTAGCTGTACCTGGCTGTTGTGGGAAGACCTGGCTTCCCCTGAATTCCTGAGGGGATTCAAAATACCATCATTTATCCACTGACTGGGCAATGGCTTGGAACTGCTTCCTGTGGAAGAGAAGAGGCCCAGAACATGAGGAGAAATGGCCTTTGCCCAGTGCTTGGGAAGGCTGCAGGGACTCCAGGGCTGGAGCTTGGTGACCCTCGAAGGTGCAGGGGGGGACAGAAAAACACAAGAACAGCACAAGCTCGAGGCAAAGGCCCTGAGGCACTGAATAAGATGAGGTGGAAAGCAGAGAAAGACAGCTGGGAGATAAGAGAGCATTTGTGGGTGATGGGTACCACAAAAAGCCATGGCAGCCAGCAGGGAGTGGGATGTATTTTAAAATACTTTTGGAGCTGGCACTGATGCCTTTTTCCTGGTGTTAGGAAATAAAAGCTCAGACAGGGTCAAAGGGTTGGGGGTCGTTTACCTCAGTATTTATAGGATCCCATTCGATGCTTCTGCCCTCCAGGTGGAACGCATCACAAAATCCCCGTCCCCCCAGTCGAGTGTACAATTAAAGACCTTACTCATTAGCATATCTAACTAGAGGGCCCAATAAGGGGCCAGGGTGGGCTAACTTCTAGTTTACAGAATCTGTCCTGCTAGGGGACCTTGAGTGCTTATGACAATAGAATATTTGCTCTCCCATCTCTATGCAGTTTCTGGGGTGTTTGGTCTCCCGGCCTACTGGACACCAAGAAACCAGGCTGAAGTATCACACCTACAGCATCACAAGTGTGCATGCTGATACTTGTGAATAGAGGCAAAAAATCCTTCAGGTATCAGCACTATCTGTGAGGGCTAATGGACAAGGGAGAAGGGACTCAAAAAGTAGCAAGGCTTTTATCTCCTGTGACAAGTTTGTTTGAAGATTTTTTTGTAGATAAACATGTCATTTCTGAATTTTTTTGGTGCGTTATTTTTTGAGAATTTAAGTCTACACAACATCTAAATAGGCTACTGTTCACATGTATTATTCATGTTTACAGTTTTATGTATCATTACTTCAGTGTATACGAGTTGTACAACCAGCATTAGCTTTGCAGAGGACATTCTGAACTGATAGAAGGGCTAAATACAAATTCAGCAAAAAAATCCATTTTGCATTACAGAAGGTTTCAAATATTTCACTTGCTAAAAACCATTCTATTAGTGAACTGGGGTTATCACAATATATCCAAAGGGAAACTTAAAAAACATATTGCATGAAACTACTCATGAAATCTAAATCAACGTCATCCATAAGACACCACAGAAGTTCAAATCAATTGATCCAAAACTAGCTGAAAATCAGAGTCATGCTTTGGCTATCAGGATCATGCTGCTGATTCTTAGTTCTACTGCAGTATTTTGATGACACACAACTAGAGGTAAGTAGTTTGTAATGAATAATTGATTTCACCAATTTTTCCCCTTCTTCTTTTTTTTTCTGTGACATTCCCATGAATAAACAGTCAAAGTTCTCTGACAGTGCCTCCTCTACCAGCTCCCTTTTACAGTGCTTCCATGTAGATTCCAGATTTTGAAGCTGAGGAGGGTGAGCATCAGAGCTCTGTGGTTTCCCTGTGCATGGTCATACCCCATTGTTTCCATTCCCCAGTTGGACTCTTCTGAAGCAATTGAGTGTGAATGTTCATGGAGAATAAATTAGACTTGGCTTTTTTTTGTGATCCTGAATGTAAAACCAACTCTCTCTCTGTGCATTGGCACCAATAAAACGCGGAAGAAACTCCACAAAAAGCTGACACACAAAAGGCATGAGCACAGCTGAAAGAACTTAATTGAAAAATTCATATGAATATTCATAGGATTTTTTTTTTTCCCAGTGTGTGCTCCAATTAAATGGTAGGAAAACAACTTTTTCTCTTAGTGGATTCGACTTTGGACAGTTCACCTGTTCCTGATGTGGCCACTGGGAACATTTCAGTGGTTGAAAGGAAGGACAAGCTCAGGGCTCTTGTCATTCTGCAGTTCAGCCAGTCTTTTCCTGGCCCCAAGCCTAAAGGCATCTCTTTTCTATATTGGAGCTGTGAAGCTCTTTGGAAGCCTCAAGCTGAAAGGCAAAGCACGAAGAGGAGGAGGAGGAGGGGAACACCCTTCCTGGTGTGAACTGACACTGAGGCAGCATTTTACTGCTGCAGAATCATCAGGCAATTAAAGCTGTGATTCTGGCAGCTCTGTGTTGTGTGTGAGGCACAGATTTCCCCACTCCACACCAGGAGGAAGTGCTGAAATTCATCCCTGGCATCAGCCATGGAGGCTTTCCCCATTCCCCACATCCCTGGTTGGCACTACCTGGACCATTTTATCAGCTATCCCACTTTTGATAGATGTCTAAGAGACTACAGGATCTAAAAAGTCAAAATCCATACCAAGAGAGGTCTATCCTGCTGAATAGAACATCCTGAGCACAAAATAGGTTTAAAGGTAGAGAAAGTATCACAGCTGGGATAAAAATTGAAGTCAGAAGTTGCCTTCCACAAGCAGAAGTGATGCTCAAGGCTGTTTTGCATTAGTACATTTGGAGCACATTGTTTCCTAATCTACTCCCAAGAAATGTTTAGGGATTTTATTAACATAAAACAAGATAGCGAGAGCAAATTTGATATCAATTAACATACTAATTAAATGTCACTTAGTAGTTTTAGCAATTACTTGATATTTAATTAACCACTTGAGTACCTTGGGAGATCCAGATTATTGTACATGTAATCAGAGGGCAATTCCTCTGACCCTGTGGGTATCTGCTGCATGTCAAGACAATCTGGAGATAGCAACAAAAATAACTTTCTGCACTGCGACCCCAGGTAAGTGGAGCTGCTGTGCACCCAGGGGATTAATTTACTCGTTTGAAAGAACTAAGGATCAGTTAAAAAGCTTAAACACACCTCAAGTGATTAGGGACCTGCACGAACAACACGAACAACCTACAAAATATCAATTATTTTCATTCAAGACACATTTTAAATTCATCCTGCAAAGTCGTCTTGGCATTTATGAAACTTGTATCTGCTAGCAGGAACTTTCATTTTTAGCTAAGAGCTACAAGGATTGGAGAGCAAGGAGACAAATATTTTTAGGAGAAAAATATTTAAAGAGGGTAAATATGCACCTGAAATCTTCTGGACTGTGTTCACACAGAGGTGCCCATTTTTGCATAATGGAGATTTCCTGGTGAACCATTTCTGTATGGTTTGAAGGGAAAAAAAAGTCTAAATGGACTTTAACAACTCATAACTCTCATTTTTGGTCTTGTGCTGGTAAATCCAGCAACCTTCCCACTGCTTTGAGTTATTTTCTCTATCGGTGTGGTGTTTAAGCTTCCATTTGTTCCTGTGGATGTCAATATGGACAAACTGGGCAAAGGAACCTTTCTTTGCCTTTGTAGCTCTTTCCCATTTGCCATAAAAGAAAACAGAACTTCACTCCTCTGGGAAAGAAACTTTGCTATCTGTGTGTTTTCAGTTATTTTTCCAGTCCTTGCTTCTGTCTCGTTCCTATTCTGATTAAAGCTTTTCATTTACGAGGCACCTTCAGATCTCTCTCAAATCAGTGACCCATCCCTCCCACTCCACCAGAACCAATCTGAGTCTCTAATGGTCTCTTTGAAGTAGAAATAGAGAAGGAATCTTCCTTCCTCCTCCCTGCTCACCTCTCAGCCCCCTTCCATGGCTACTGACACACCATTTATTAAAATCTTTCCCCTTTTTGCTTTTGTGTCTCTGTCTCCCTTGGTTCTCCTGAAAAACCTCTAATTTATCCTTCAGATGTTGTTTATCAGACTTCTTTCATTTATGGGTGGCCACTGCATGGATTTCTTTCAAGTTCCTCTGGAGCCCTCTCTTGACATAACCCAAACCAAGGAGATTGAAAAGCACCTGGATATTTCAGCTTTTAAAAGGATTTTCTTATAATTTGAAGTGAATGAAGTGAGCTGATCTGATTCACAGTTTACAAAGGATGTTCATGTCTTAACTCTATTTTCTTAGTCACAGAAGGTTTAAAGGAAATAGAGAGGGTGGTCTGGCATTTTCTGAGCTCAATTCCACCCCATTGGAATTTAAAAAGAAAATAATATAAACAAATCATTGATTTCTTTATATTCAGTCAGACCATATCCATATTGATGATGTTCTGTTTCAAGGGTTAAAAAAACCCAAGTGATTAACTTGACTTTTTATTAATGTAGATTCGTAATATACAGATTGTAAAAGGTGAATTCCAAAATATGGATTTTCAAGCTGTGCTTGATGCAAATTTAAATTTGCTTTGCTTGTCTTGGTCCATCCTGAGCAAAGGAACATGGTAGAAAAAGCCTTGATCAGGAGGATCATTTATTTACATCTGAAAAATATCAGTGTAGAGCAGAATGAAGAGAATAAACTTGGGAAAAACAAATTAAGAAACTATCCATGGTTTACCCTGATTTGGTTTTATTTGTCCTGTTTTCCCTCCAGGGGATCCTGACACCACTGCTGAGTGACCAAAGCACTGATGGACTCCCCTCTTGGGAGGACATTTAAATTAAATGCTTTGCATCAAAGCCATGTCTGCTCTCCATCACCAAACAGAAGATATTGGAAGCTTAAAATATCAGTAAAAGCCCTAAGTAATATTGCTGTACTTTAGCATGTGAAAATTCTGTATTTCTACAAAGAAGATAATCTGGGAACTTATTTTCCCACTATTATCAATGTTGGGAAATAGAAGGAAATTTGGAAATTAGAAATAAAAACATAAGTAGCACAAAACAGTGGTTTAAGTAAAAAAAAACCTAAAAACCTCATTCTCACACTGCACTTTTAGTCATTACCTTTCAAATTGATTTACAAACAAGATCACTGTGAGAGTTGATAATTTTCTTGCACGGCTGTGTTGGCACAAGCACAGACCTGTGAGCACAGTCAATCTTTAAAAATTGCTCTTCTGTGATGCAAATATTTCCACCAGTATTTGTCAAAAATCTCTGGCCACTCAAACTTTATCCCTGTTTTATTGTTCACATGACATGTCACCTAAACCTGAAATCCTGCATTCAGCATCTACAGCCATTTTTTAAGGTATTAATTTTAAAAATTGGATATTTATTTCCTAAATTGAAAAAAAGAAATCTTTCCCACAATTTAGGAATGCTTTTGCCAGATACACTTTGCCATCAAAGCTAAATAATAATAATAATAATAATAATAATAATAATAATAATAATATCACAACTATTTATCTTAATACCTCTCTATATTGCTTAAACCTGTATTAATCAATATGCTAATACTGCAATGATATGCTGGGAAAGAAAAAAAATTACATTAAAATTACCACAGGGGTTGAGGATTTTGTCTGGAAGAAAGAAAAATTAGTCTTTAATCAGAAAAAGCGCAGTTACAAAAGAATTAATTGTGGATCAGAACATATCATGAGTTAGATNAGTGATTAACTTGACTTTTTATTAATGTAGATTCGTAATATACAGATTGTAAAAGGTGAATTCCAAAATATGGATTTTCAAGCTGTGCTTGATGCAAATTTAAATTTGCTTTGCTTGTCTTGGTCCATCCTGAGCAAAGGAACATGGTAGAAAAAGCCTTGATCAGGAGGATCATTTATTTACATCTGAAAAATATCAGTGTAGAGCAGAATGAAGAGAATAAACTTGGGAAAAACAAATTAAGAAACTATCCATGGTTTACCCTGATTTGGTTTTATTTGTCCTGTTTTCCCTCCAGGGGATCCTGACACCACTGCTGAGTGACCAAAGCACTGATGGACTCCCCTCTTGGGAGGACATTTAAATTAAATGCTTTGCATCAAAGCCATGTCTGCTCTCCATCACCAAACAGAAGATATTGGAAGCTTAAAATATCAGTAAAAGCCCTAAGTAATATTGCTGTACTTTAGCATGTGAAAATTCTGTATTTCTACAAAGAAGATAATCTGGGAACTTATTTTCCCACTATTATCAATGTTGGGAAATAGAAGGAAATTTGGAAATTAGAAATAAAAACATAAGTAGCACAAAACAGTGGTTTAAGTAAAAAAAAACCTAAAAACCTCATTCTCACACTGCACTTTTAGTCATTACCTTTCAAATTGATTTACAAACAAGATCACTGTGAGAGTTGATAATTTTCTTGCACGGCTGTGTTGGCACAAGCACAGACCTGTGAGCACAGTCAATCTTTAAAAATTGCTCTTCTGTGATGCAAATATTTCCACCAGTATTTGTCAAAAATCTCTGGCCACTCAAACTTTATCCCTGTTTTATTGTTCACATGACATGTCACCTAAACCTGAAATCCTGCATTCAGCATCTACAGCCATTTTTTAAGGTATTAATTTTAAAAATTGGATATTTATTTCCTAAATTGAAAAAAAGAAATCTTTCCCACAATTTAGGAATGCTTTTGCCAGATACACTTTGCCANCACAGGGGTTGAGGATTTTGTCTGGAAGAAAGAAAAATTAGTCTTTAATCAGAAAAAGCGCAGTTACAAAAGGATTAATTTTGGATCAGAACATATCATGAGTTAGATATTTTTCTGTCCCAGCTGAGAGCAGTAATTGGAAAATCACAGTTTACACAAAAAAATAATTATTTTCTTATGATCTGCCTTTCTTTCATGAAGTCTTACATCTCCATCACTCAGTTACAATCTGAGAGATTAGGGACTCAATATACACTAGATTAAAGGTCACCTATTATGACAGACAGGATTTAATTGCAATATTGACATAAATTCCTCATGAACCATAGGCTTAAAGCTGCTCGTACACATTCAGCATACTAAAGAGGGATGGAATATTCATTACTTGCACTATGGGAAAAAGCCTAGCAGGAGCCTAAAACCACAGCAAACCTCCTTTTTTTAAAAAAAAAAAAAAAAGAAGAAAATTAGGAAAAGCTGGTGGTTTAAAAATTGCAGATTAAATCTTATTCCATTACAGAGAGTAAAAGTTAGCTTGATTGCACTGCTGTAAGAACTTCCTGAGGGAAATTAAACTTGATAATCTCAAGGTGTTTCCCAGAAGACACCGTGCATTCCGTAATGTTCATTATAGTCTGCAGAGCAGCAGCCAGAATTTCAAGTGAAGACTCCTAAGGTTTAATCAATATAGACATTCTGAATTGTTCACAGTATCAAGGCCTGATTATGGAACAAAGATGCAGTGAGCAGGGAAGGCACGGAGCTTTAGGTGGGATTTTCTTCTGTATTCACTGCTGGGTTCACAGCTAAAGGTGAACAGTGACAGGCAAATCTCCAAAACAATTTTGGTAGCAATGTCATCAGTGCTTCCTTGGGCCTCTGGGAATTCAACAGCTCTGCCTGGTTTCAGTGAATGATTCTTAAAACCAGGTAGCAAATACTTTGGAGATTACTTTTTTTACAAGATTTATAACCTATACATTGCTTTTGAAAACAATTAAGAATTTAACTATTAAAAACCAGATTTTATATGTTTCCTTTAGAAGATCATGGAGAGTATGAAGATTTCAATGGGGAAAAAAACCCCAAAACATTAAAAATTAGCTCCATTAGCTCTCCATGTTTTAAAGCAAGAAATAAAAGAATATACAGCCTAAACTCATAGTGGTGCTTGTTATCATCTGGTGACATACTCATAACCAGCAAAGGACTGGAATGGCACATTAGCAGTTCAAAGCACAAAGAAAATGAATCTTCAACTGTGATTAAATGACTTTGCAGCATCTGTGGCATCTTTAGACAAGAGAAATTGCCAAATTGCCAATTGCAAAAACAATCCAGCAGGGTTTGGGGCTGGTAAGGAAAAGCTGCCTGAGAACAAACGATTTCACCCGAAGCCAAGGAGGACTCTGACCCTCTTAAATCTTCAGTGCCTGGGCAAATATCAAGAGGGTTTTTTAGGACTGAGGGAAGAACCTGGAATTTCAAACCAAGTGTGGCTGGAAATATTTTTTGAGCCAGGGCAGGATTTATGGTTCTTGTCCATCTGGTGCTGGCTAAGTGGCATCTATTCAGCAAAAAAGAGAGATGATGCCCCCTGATTTTATATGGGCACATATGTCTTCCCTTTCCTTTGATATACAAGGGATAATCCAGCCTGAAAATTCAAACATCTCTATCAGTCAGAGCCTAGGAGATGGATATAATTTAAATAAAAATTTTGAGGAGCGTTGTGGTAAAAAAATTGTGTTTCAGAGCCATTAAGTTTTTGAGGTAACTGGGATCTGATGGGGACCAGGCTCTGCAGGGTTCATCCTATTTAAAAAAATAATTGCTTTTCTCTGCCGTGAATCTCTCCATGGTTCTGGTTTTTCTCTGACTCCTTAAAGAGGATCTTGAAGGTGATTTTTTCATTGGCTTTCAGACCATGAGGATAATCTCCACTGCCTTCTGATGGGCTGGAAATAAAAGGGGTCCTTCCCTTTTGTGTTCAGGCACTTTTCCTGGATGCTTAAAGGGAATTGAATAAAGTCAGTTTTAATGACTACATTACTCCTATTTTCTGAAGGAGTAATTCAGTCATTTTCTTTTCATTTGAATTTAGGTAAAATATCTAAAAAGACTTAAAATAAGACATATATTAAAACTTTATTATATTTGGATGAGGCTGATGTTAATAATTTCCAAGACTTATTCCTTGCTTGTCCTTTTCCTGTGACTTTGGACCATAAAATTATGACTTGGAAAATTAAGAAGTCTGAGGTACTTCAGAAAAGAAAGTATAAAATGTTCTGCTGAATCTTTCCTAGACAGCAGAGTTGGAACTGGGGGTCACGGTGTTCAAGAGAAAATAAATTCTGCTGAGCTGGACTCAAGAATAAGGAAAAGAAAATAAGTAACTGAAGTTAAGGATCAGAAGGCAGCACTAGTTCTTGAACAAAGAGTTTCCTGTGTCAGTGAAACCTCATCTGGCAACTGGACTTGGTCAGTGTTTCTCATGAATGCTGACCAGCATTTTAATTGCCACTAAGAGAAGACATTTTAAGTGTACATGGTGTGCACATCAGAACCAATACACCACGATTTTATAAGAAAATATTAGGTCTCTAAGACGGAAAAAAGATCCACCCCTCCTTTATTGCAGTTATAGTTAAACTGACAAAATAAAAAAGCTCAGAGTTAATATCAGCCTCTTCCTTAGCTCATTTTCCATGCACTGATTTCGTCCATAGCTCATTTGTAAATGTGACCTGATGTGACATCCTGATGGAAATTACTGTTAAACAGATTAAAAATGATGTGGTAACCTTAAATACTTCTGTATTTGTCTCCTTTTCTCGTGTCCCCATTGCATCCAGAACGTTATCTAACCATCCCCTAGCACATTATCTTGTTTCTTACATTGGGGAGTGCAAACTCAGATTGTAAATGGTGCCAGGTTGTTTAAAATATGAATGCAGTGAATTCTAAGCTTGTTTTATGATGAATAGCTTAGACATGGTCTTAGAGACTCTACAGGAGTTACAGTGTTAGGCAATTACTCTTTTTAATCACTTTTAAGAATTGCTTTATAACTTGGAAAGCAATAGAAACCCAAGCACCTCAGTCAACCAGCACCTCAGAGTGGATTCTGAGAGTACTGAGGGAGCAATTACAACTGTACAGGTATGAAAACTAAAACCAATAACAGAATTAACTTATAGAAAATGAATGTTTTATTCCATTTCCTTTCCGGATGAAGCTGTCAATACAATCAATGTAAAGTAAAGTGCCATAAATTTGGCAATCACTGGATTTTGTAATCTCCAAAATCTCTACTGCATTGAGTTTGCAAGTTTTGGTAGCAGGGGAGCTCATAAATACCAGAATGTTCTGTTTCAAAGTCTTTTATCCAGATAGAAGTTCCAAGATTAGAACTTTTAAAATTTAGTTAACCAGTTTTTAAAACAGAACTGTAGATATACTCTGATGTGCCTTTGACCAATTCATCCCAATTAACAGGAGGATGTTCTGGTGTTCTGTAAATCTCAGTGGAGAAAAAGCAAGTGTGTCGAGTGTCTGTTACAGAAAAAACCCAGACTTTCTTATTTTTCAGTCAAAAAAATTAAATTATAAATATATTTAGACAAACTCTTTATGTGTTTGTTATAAAAACTGTATGTATAAAAATGTAACACATACACAAATACTATTTATATAGACATGTATATAAATACACTTGTATTTACTTATATGTAAATGTACTTAAATATAAATACATTATTTAACATTTGCCTTGGAGGAGATTTGCTAAAATAGCTTTGTCATCACATCTTTGACTCCTCCAGCACAATGCATGTCTGGCAGAGCTGGGATTTGACTCTAAATAAAAAGCTGACTTCCTTTGGGTTGGTAAGTAGATGAAGGAATAAATAATTCACATTGTGTTTTCTTCGTGTTTGTTGATAACCCTGTCATTAGAGCTCATGAGATACTTTGAAGATTTTTTGAATATAAAACTTTAAACAAAGTTACCACGTTTGTCTCTAATTGCCCAGTTGGAATGCAAGTCACTCTTTTAGGAGCTGATCATCACTGCCAGGCGATGTGGGAGGCACTGTGAGAGCACCTGGAGCTGAGGAAATGGGACTGGGTGGGTGGGGAGAATCAAAACTTTGTTTTTGGTAGCAAACAGAGACAGGTGAGATGAGAATGAAGACATCTCAACCACAATGTGTGATCAGAATGCTCTGAAAAAGTCTTGCAGAACCGAAAAGCTGAGTTAAGATGTGCCGAGAATTTTCTGTCAGCTTGTGTGTGTTAGCAGTCCACAAATACTTCCTGCCTTAAACACCAAGCCAGTAATTGCTTCCAAAGCAAGATCACAGGGGAACCTGGCTCTGAGAACAAGCAGTGCTTACAGAGTGAGGAGGGCTGGAATCAATGCTGAGATTTACACTGTCATCTTGAACTTTTCACTCCTCACACATGCAGAACTTCAGGTGTAGCAAACACATCCAATATTAATTTCTGAATAAAATAGATAATTTCCTCCTATGGGGAAAGGTGAAATAAATGGGTCAGTGCCAAGCACAGTCTCCACACAGATATTTCTGGTAGAGGTGGGAACATTCCTTGTTGGACTGCAGGGTTAACTGGAAATGTTTTTAGTAAGAGCGCTGGTAAAAACATCTTCAAAATTGGTAACAAGTAAGAAAAACGAAACCAAAACTCATTCAAAGTTTCTTACCATTGACCTGGGAGATAAAAAGAAGAAGGAAGTTGATTATTTGAGTACCTCACAAGTTGTGATCTATTTATAACCTGCCTGTACATGAGCATGGGAAAACACTCTGACAACAGCAGGCCTTTCCCATTTCAAAGGCACATGGAAGAAACAATGGACAGGAAAGAATTCTTACATTAAAAAATATTGAATATCATGGAAAAAAAACTTTTGAGATACCTATGTCTTTTTTCACCTGGGCTGGTGTAAATTAGCAGCATTTCATGGAGTTCCACTGGTGTAAGATGAGTGATCAAAGTGAACTAGCAGAAACAAAACCAGTAAAAACATTGATATTTTTACCTCTACTAGGAAGAAAAGACAAAGCTATTTGATATATTAAAAAAAAAAATACAGGTCTAGCACTGCTCACTTTACGAATTTAAGCTCATAAATAACATTAAACAATAGCTCCACATCATGATTCAGGGAAGGAATTGAGGAATCGATTTGACTCAGAAAATTCTGTGGCTATTGGCACATCTAAATCCATCTCTGTGCAAGTCTGGCACTCCAGACACAAAATGCCCATTGTGAGTGATTTCCTGAATGTGAGTCCATAGGATGCTGCAGAACTGCTTTTGAACAGATTAAAAATAACACATTAGTGCTCACAACAAAGCAATCCAGGACCCATTTTGGGGCCCTTGGCCCAGCAGGCACAGCTCATTTCCACTCAGCTGAGCCCTTCTGTGCCAAAGCTGGGCACTCCTGCCACCACTGCCTGGTACAGGATGGTTCCTGGCCTGGGATAAACCCAAAACTGCTCAAGCGTGGTTGAGTGGCTGCCACTCAGGTCATGATGAGTGGAAAACCTGCCAGGATTGAACAATTGAGCAGCAGGAACTGAGAGCTCACACGCTGCTGTGGATGCTAATTTACACCAGCCGAGGTGAAAAAAGACATAGGCAACTCAAAAGTTTTTTTTCATGATATTCAATATTTTTTTATGTAAGAATTCTTTCCTGTCCATTGTTTCTTCCACGTGCCTTTGAAATGGGAAAGGCCTGCTGTTGTCAGAGTGTTTTCCCATGCTCATGTACAGGCAGGTTATAAATAGATCACAACTTGTGAGGTACTCAAATAATCAACTTCCTTCTTCTTTTTATCTCCCAGGTCAATGGTAAGAAACTTTGAATGAGTTTTGGTTTCGTTTTTCTTACTTGTTACCAATTTTGAAGATGTTTTTACCAACACTATTACTAAAAACATTTCCAGTTAACCTTGCAGTCCAACAAGGAATGTTCCCACCTTTATGAGAAATATCTGTGTGGAGACTGTGCTTGGCACTGACCCATTTATTTCACCTTTCCCTGTAGGAGGAAATTATCACACCCAAAAGGCCAGCAAAGGCATGGTGAGTGATTTTGGGGATACCCAGCTTTTTGGATCCAATGTGGACCTCCACCTGTCTGAAGAAGGCTTTAGATGTGAAGGTGAAACTTCAAATTCTTGTTCTCCAAGTTGGACAGGCCTAGGGGGGACAAACAGCACCCATCATCCTGCTGCAGCCAGCACAGTCCTGGCGAATTATTGTGACTGACGACCATAATTCTATAACTTCCTTTCTACAGAAAATCAACCCTCCACCGCACAAAACCATCAGTGGGACTTACAAACCATTCCAGACTGTAAAAAGCTTCGTTGCTGATCTAATTATGCCCTGCTTCTCACAGCTGTGGGAAGTGCAGAACAATCAGAGCACAGCAGGCACCAGCGCTGGATCCCCTCCCTCGGCACGGCCCCGACGGATGGGGACAGCACCCTGGGGCAGCACTGCAGCAGCTCCTCTGCCTTCCCTGAAATAAAAATCTGCTTTTAGGCCATTCTGGCTGCTTTATGCCCGACTAGAGCAACCCAAAGCAGCTGTAGGTGCAGCCCGGTGAGGCAGTGGAAGGGTCCAGGAGAAGGGCAGAAGGTGCGGTGATGTAACACAGCTGGGGAAGGTGGCAGGTGGGATGTGCCATGGAATGTGTCACCTGTGTGCCCTGGCAGCCAGGAGGGACATCCCTGTCCTGGGGGGCATCAGGAACAGCAGCACAGGATGGTCGAGGGACAGGACTGGCCTGAGGAGCAGCCTCACCTCGAGTGCTGGGGGCAGTTTTGGGCACCAAAATGAAAAAAAGATATAAAACTGTTAGAGAGTGTCCAAAGGAGGGCAACGAGGATGGTGAAGGGCGTGAGGATGGAGGAAGCACGTGAGGAGCAGCTGAGGGTGCTTGGCTTGTTTTGGAGAAGAGGAGACTGAGGGGAGACTCATCATGGTTACAATTTCCTCATGAGGGGAAGAGGAGGGGCAGACACCAATCTCTGCTCTCTGTGACCAGGGACAGGACCGGAGGGAATGGCCTGAGGTTGTGTCAGGGGAGGTTTAGGTTGGATATTAGAAAGTTTTTTCCCCCAGAGGGTGGCTGGGCACTGAACTGGCTCCCCAGGGAATGGTCACAGCACCAAACCTGCCAGAGCTCCAGGAGTTTGGACAAAGCTGTCACCTGATGGGATTCCTGGGGTGTCCTGTGCCACGAGCTGGACTCGATGATCCTGATGGGTCCCTTCCACCTCAGGATATTCTGTGATTCTGAGATCACAGGACAGAGATGGAGGTCCCAGCTGTGCTCTGTGGAGGAAAGAAAAGAATTAAATCAGTTGTGTAGAAGGTCAGAGAGAGAAAGAGTAGAGGCAAAATGGAGAGCAAGGGGGTCACTGAGACAGAGCTCATGTGACAAAGAAATTGGAATAATCAGACGCAGAAGGAGGAGCAGACAAATCACGAGGAGTGAAATAAGAGAACAGAAAAAATCCCTCTGGGCTAAAGGAAAGGAGACTTACACAGTGAAGAGACAATGAAGGAAAGAAAAATGGATGAGCAAAAATGAATGAGTAGAACAGAAGTTACACTTTTGCAGAAGAAATGCCAGGAAAAAAGAAGGGGAGAAAAAGCAGAGCAATTAATAAAAGGAATGAGACAGTGGGGATGAAGGGAGGGACATGAAAGTGACATAAAACAACACAAGGCACACACATTGGAAGAAACAAGCACTCTCTTATTTATTCATGTCTCTATATTTTATGTTATCTTCCCAGCAAGCATCCCAGAGCTCCACAGATAACTTATTTTTGGGGGGTGTGAAGCGGGGCACGGGCTGGCTGCATGGTGGTGGTGCTGGATTTACTTCAGCTCTTCTTTCTTCTTGAGTTGCTGGACATAAACTTATGGAAATTACTCAAGGTAGTGGCTGGCACTTCTTCAGAAATATCAATACCTTATGTGGAATAGAGAGGAAAATTTATTAAAAAAAAAACCCCAACAAAACACAACAAAAGCAAAATCAAACAAACCTGAGAAAATTCAAAGAGGGAAATACAGATGTGAGGAAGGGATTGGTGTCATTTGTCAGCCCTTATCAGCAGACTGCAAATATTCAGCTCCTGTAGATCACCAAACACTTTTTGCTGTTTGAATGACACGTGAAACAGAACAGGGATGTGATTTCTCTTTCCTGAGTATTGCATTAACACCTGATTAGCACCGCCTGATGAAATAAATATAGAGAAAAATGAAAAAAGGCATCCATTTAAAAATAATCTAAACTAATTCTCATATTGTTCAGACATTCTTTTGGAGTGTGTAAGGCTCTGAAGAAACATCCAACATTTTTAGTTCTTTCTTTTACCCCTTATCCTTTTACTAGCTTCTTTCTATCAGAATGATTTGTCAGAAAAAGAGAAAACTCTGTGAAAGCAAGGGCAACACATCAGAAGGTTTTATATCTTCTTGTTAATCACTCTGACAGATGGACTTAGAAACCCATGGACTATTTTGATGAAAACCAGAGTTGAAAAATGTTATTAGCTCGGCCAGCAATAATTGCCTACCAGCATTCCTTGATATTAATTTTGGATTCATATTTGTGATTATTTCTACCTGTCCATTTCCAGGGCAGCTTTCAAATGCCCAGAGCACGGCTGCTGGGTTCTTGTGTCATCCAGTGTCACATCCTGGGCTTTTATTGGATTCGTTTTCCCTTCAGCAAGTATTTGCTCTTGATGCTTAATTCAGAAGCTTCTTGATTCTGTGCTGAGAATAAAAATACAGAATTGGTTCTCCAATTAGCAAACATTTTCAGCTGCAAAACTATCAAATCAATACCATATCCTCAGCAATCATTTTACTTACAAAAGCGTGATTTTTTTTTTTTTTCCAAGAGCTCTCAGTGCCCATTTTTTGGTTAATTAGCTGCCTGTCTGCCTTATCCAAGTGGCAGAGTTTAATTCCAAAATTAAAGACTGGAGAAACCCATGAAAAAGATCTCCAAAAGCAAATGACTTGCATTCAAACAAAATAAAAAATCAGCGCAGCCCTTTCTCCTCTGAAAGATTTCTTGTGCAAATCAGAATTCAGTGATTAAGAACAATTTGGAAGACGTTGCTCTGGTGATGCTCTGCTCTTTCATCCTGTTTATCCTCATGTTGTCTCCCCTGAAGCACCTTGAATGAAGGCAATGAATAGCAGCAATTTTATTAATGTATAACTATTGTGCTTGGTTATAGCTACATAAAAAAGGCTGCTCAGCCACAGCTGCCTCAGCAAAGGTTCTTACAGATTTCGACAGAGTTTTTATTCACTCCATCAGTTGGAAAGCAACTTGTTTTACTTGAATGAGGAGGTTCTATCCTTTTATTCTTCAGCAGCCCTGATGCAGTGGCCAGTTGTTATTTTAATCCTGCAAGGAGCACAACATAGCAAGAACAGCAGTTAAGTCTTCTCATGAGGGTTTAAATTAATTGCTGCTAATGTCACATTTTGCAGTTTCCAGCTCGGTTTGATTGAGTGAAGGCTTCTAACCCCACATTTTCACCCTGCCTGTGTGCTGGTTGAGGACAGATTGAGTGAATTCATGTAAGGGGAATCCTTTAAGGATTCCTAAATGCATGGATATGCACAGAAATGCAACCAGGGAGCAGCAACAGTCTGGGAGAATAATAGAGGGAATAGCCAGGGCTAGATTGCTCAGTGTCTGCTGATAGCACATCAAAGGGCTGCCTGAACAGATTGTGCTGTCTGGCCAAGAAGTTCCTGAGGCTTTTTAGATAACTCAGTGCACTACTCCGTGTTTTTGGCAGAGTGATCTCTTCTACAGTAATGAGCTGTGTTTAGAAAGCAGCCTGTGTTTTGTTCAAGGATGAAAGAAAGCAGTAGCTCTATTTGGATCGTTTTATTCTTTACGTTTTGCAGTTGTTTTTTTTTTCCCCAGTCTTGGTTACCAATAAGAAGAGCTTGGTCCAGATTTACAGTGGCATTTAAACATCCAGCTTGGTGATGGATGATATTTTCAAAAGTGAATTACATGGATAATGCACTTAATTCTGAATAAACTCACTGGCCTAAACATGGGATTTCTGATGATCGTGTCAGCATTTATCTGTATCTTTGCTTGCCTAAACATCTCTGTTGATCTAATCTTTCATTTAGGCTTTACTAGAAGCAGAAAATTCATTCCTCTGCAACTCTTCTATGTTATCTCAAGGATGCAGTGAAATGTCCAACACAATCTGAGAAACACACACAGCAAGCAGCAGAGAATTCAACAAACCTTCCTATCCTGTAGTCTGCCTCATTTAGGCACATTACTATCACTGGGCTAGAACATTTTTTTTTTTTTTAGCTCATGCATTTTGGTCTTCCTTTTCTTGCTTGGGAAGAAAACAACCAGGAAAATGTACAGTAAAACTTGGGAAGGGGGTTGGAACTCAGTGATCTTTAAAGCGCCTCCAACCCCAAATCTCTGATTCTGTGATTTGAACCTTTCCTATTTTGTGGTTATAAAAATTCACACTTTTACCTTATTGGAAAATGACCATATAAATGACCATAATCAGTATTATGATTCCATCACAGGATAAGTAATTTTCCTGCCTCCAACACAAAGGCACTCAAATGGACACCTGGAAGTTCTGGATGTTTATTTTACTGAACCAACAGCATTTTGTAAAACAGGGGTCGAAATCCCAGAGCCACAATCTGCACTTTCTGAGATGCCTGAAGCAGGGGGAAGGGTGAGCTGCTTTCTTTGTAGGCAGATGATTAATGAATTGTTGACAGTAATAAAGAAGCAGACATCTTGGAAATATTATTATGGATCACATATCATTTCAAACAGCAAGGCTGCCTCCCTAAAACATTTTATTTGTTATATCGTGCAAATCGATTGTAATTTGCTACTGGCTTCTTTTCAAATGCATTTCTTCAGTGTTGCCTTGGTAAATAATAAATCACACTAACTATTACTTCAAAATTGAGTGTTCCAATTTAGTTATGAATGGTGAAAGTAGAGGTACTTCAGGGTATAAAATCTTTTAGCAGTTCATAGAGAAATAGCTTCTTAAGGATCACCACACCAAAAATCATTAGAGACAGACTAGACCATCCTGGTGCACGTGCCTTGTGACTGAGGGCAGCCTGAAAACACTGACAAGGTTATGCTAAATCAAATATTTTCTTCAGATTTGTCTTCAGACATAAATCAGAAGTGCATATATATATTTGCTTCCCCCAGATTGCCAATTTGTGCTTTGTATAACAAAAGAGATTTGTTTCTCGTGCTCAGTATGGACAAGTCATGCTTTTTGTAGATGAAATAAACCTGAAGGAACAAAAATGATTCTACAAAGTTATTAGATCTTGATGGCTCAAGTACATCTCTGAAATCTAAGGGATGATTTGTATTAAGATGCACTATTCATTTTCGTTTTCTTGCCTGGTTTTGCATGATGGTAACTTCAAGATTCAACAAACTCCAAACACACAGTCACTGAGAATTTTTATATTATTTCCAGAGAAAATATGTAATATTTCTTAAGTGATAGATTCCTCTTTTAAGCTACTTATCCTTTTCTTTTGTTGGTTGGTTTCTTTTATTTTTTTTTTTCTTTTTTCCATTTTCTTAACTGAAATCTTGTTGACAAATACCATCTAAACCCAAAAGCAAAACTCTTGTGACTATTGCAGATGAACTGACTAGTGACTAGCACCAGATATAGTATTTATTTCTAAATGATACAAATCTACTTTGGGTTTTTCCATTGTTTCCTGAAAAGGATAAATTCATTTATTCAAAAGAAGTCCTGCCTATTCCTTGAGTTTCCTGCAAGGTTTCATAATCTCTCTCTTTATTAATCTTAGGTGACAGTCCCAGATGATTTGGATGTGTTAATATTTCACTCCACACTGAGCCACAGACTTTACTAGAAATAAATAAATATAAAATATAGATTAGGATGTGTCAGCAACTCAGCTCTACTGTCTGTGAAGAGTTTACTGGAGTTTATTGGACCCTTCCTGCATGTTCAGACAGCCCACTTGAAGGAATTCTGCAATTAAAGATATCCATTAAAACATACCTCTATAAAATAAGGAATAATCCAAGCCATATTACCTGGCTGCTCATCAGCTTCAGTTTTTAACCAAATGAAACATATTCCTGATTTTTTTTCCATGTGTCCACCTTTATTTTTTTTTCCCATGAAGAGGCATTTTGATAATGAGAATTTCCTGTTAAACCCTCGTAGTCAGTTTAGAAATGTTCAAGAAGAAAATACGAAAACAACAGTTGGGGGTAGTAAAAAAAAAATAATACAGCTACAGATACATAATCACTATTCTGTGATGTGCTGTGCTCCTGACACACATTAGGAAGATCCCTTGGAGAATTCTGTCTCCATTCATTATATCCCAAAAGAGTCTGGTTTCACTGACCTTGCTCTCAGTACAGTGCCTCATGTCCTACTGATTTAAGGAGTTTTATATAATGAGTAGCTGGAAAGGGGTGAAATTAGCCCAGAGAGTCATAATATATCAAATGTTCTTTGCTCAACACTAATTAGTTTACTTGATTTTCGTCTGGTAGGTCTGGTCTCCAAGGTACAGAGAATGCTTTTGATTTCACATGCCATAACATCAGACACTTAAATTCTTTAGTTTCACATCCTGTTCTGGGGGTGGTAATTTTGTTTAAATAAAATCTTACTTCAGCAAATAAAAAATGAATTTTTGTCAGACTTAAAAAAAAAAAAAGAAAAAGAAAGCAGCTCTTTTTACTGGGGACTTGGGGAAATAGATGATGAATTAGACTTTTTGATAACTGAAGATTAATATTAGTCTGCTTCCAATCAAAAACTTCAGCACTTGAATACTGAGCACTTGAATAGGGATGCTCGTTGACACAGCCTCCAAGACAATACACCAAAATAGATACAGCTGCTGGAGTGGAAGTTGCTTTCAGCCAATGAATTTCCTGCCTGTCAGATTTGTATGCGTGTTTGAATGCGAGGGTAATGAAATAACATTACAGATTTCAGAAGCAGGGCAGCCTTTATTCAGATAAGGTTATAGGCAAATATGGTTTGGAATGAGTGTCTGCTGGAGTAATAGAATCCGTTCCCCACTTATTCTCAGGGGTTTAACTGCTTGCTGCAACACTTAAACATGCACAGAAATGCAGAAATGCACTTTGGGGTCAAAGAGGAAGAGTTTTGCACCTTGGGCAAATAAACACTGCTGAGGTCGCAGGGGCCACCTCCAGACAGCTCAGAGTGAGTCTGTATAGACTTAACTCTTAATTCCCAGTGTTTCCTTTCATCTGGGTATTTTTCACAAACAGTAAACAAAATTAAGTGCAAATTAATTGTCAAATCACGGTGAGACCCAAAGGTTATTTCTCAAGATAATTAGCATGCAACACTGAGGCCAGACTGCCACGTACAACACTGCACATTTATAACTCTAAACTGAACACTTCCAATGTAAAGTAGGCAACATTTTCAAAATCACTTGACTGCAATGCAGATTTTAAATAATTAAAATTATATTAAATAACAAGTTGGAGTTTTGAAACATTTTCAGCTGCTAAACCCTTCAGAGGGTTAACATTAATGCCACTCTGCAAAGCTAACCCCTCTCATCTGGAGAAAATTCTCCTGTCAGAGCAGCATTTACAGGATAAACTTTTTGAAAAGCCTTTAGAAACATCAATGAAAAGTCTGGTAGCACCAGTATCACCACACTATTCAACAGAAATGTCACAAAAGCAGTTAAGAGGAGAGAGAGGCATAACAGCAATGAGCTGCTCCCACTCACACCAAGCACAAAGAGCCATGTGCCTGAAAGAAATGGAGCAATATCTTGCATTGGATCTGATGAAAATCCTCCAGTTGCAAATGCAAACTGTAATAGGTTATTAAAATATTAAAGATAAAAGTGACCTTCGGTTATTGGGGTTTGTAAGTTTAGCTTTCTTTTCTTTTTCAAATCAGAAAAAAAAGNAAGGTGGGCAGTGAGGTTTGTGTTGCAGTGCCTTGAGTGCCACAGCATTTAACACTCTGCAGCCAGCAGGTCAAACCCTGCTCTCATTGAACTCTGTGCAGGCCAGCCAGCTCGCACAGGATCACATGAGTCTAATTAAATGCTGCATGTGGTCTGCTGGGCCACCCTCTGATGTTAATGCTTAGTGCAGTTTAGCACATTTTGCTCTGGCTAGGTTGAAATTGGGCAGAACAAAGTCATGTGTAGGCTCTAAATTCAGCTATAATGCCTCGTATGTTTGAATGGGGAAAAAAGATTTATTTGTTTAACAGAAAGAAGAAACATTTTGGTGTTCTAGATTAATTTTGTTCTCCTACAATGTGAAATGTTTATTGACTATTGCTCCTTTTTCTCTGTTTCTCACACTATGGGATTCATAGGAATGAGGAAAAGGAACCTCTGGAATGGTTTTCTCTGTTGCTCACACTGCGGGAATCGTAGGAATGGGGGAAAGGAACCTCTGGAATGGTTTTCACATTGACACAAAATGACCCAGACTCCCTTTCTGTCCACATTTCTTACAGAATAGAAAATCAGGATATAAAGAGATATGAATCTCTTCCATAAGACTTAGAAAGTACCACGATATAAACAACCAATTCAGCCTCCAATTTACACCTCCCACAGAATCCACGCCTGGAAAATCTCACAATGGGGCTCCTCTTTCATCTCTCTGCCCTGGTCAGCTCTGGGAGCGCTTCACAGGAACCAGGGCTTTGAAAGGCACCTGGTGCAAGGCAATTATCCCAACCCATCATCCTCAGGGATCTTTGCAGCGGCAGGAATTCTCTCCTGAAGCCTCATCCCCACACATGGAGGACGATCAGCAAACATCTGACAGAGGCAGCGGAATCTGGAGCTCCTCCAGCCTCGGGATCTGGCTGCCTGCCCCACGCTTGGCTCTGGCCCTGACAGCTCCCAGGACTTGNTTTGAAAAGCCTTTAGAAACATCAATGAAAAGTCTGGTAGCACCAGTATCACCACACTATTCAACAGAAATGTCACAAAAGCAGTTAAGAGGAGAGAGAGGCATAACAGCAATGAGCTGCTCCCACTCACACCAAGCACAAAGAGCCATGTGCCTGAAAGAAATGGAGCAATATCTTGCATTGGATCTGATGAAAATCCTCCAGTTGCAAATGCAAACTGTAATAGGTTATTAAAATATTAAAGATAAAAGTGACCTTTGGTTATTGGGGTTTGTAAGTTTAGCTTTCTTTTCTTTTTCAAATCAGAAAAAAAAAGAATTTTGAGTAATTCAAAAGAAATGGGTTGGCAGTAGAGATTAAACTAAAATGAATAGCATGACCATGGCAGAATTAAAAATATGCTCTATAGAGCTACTGAAGATATTTATTCCATTACCCTTTTTATTCTTCTAAGGAAGTCTTTTAGCTTACTCTCAAAGGGCTGAGCTTGTGACCAAAATATTCAAAGCAAGGAGCAGAAGTGCCCTGAAGAGCATTGAAGTCAGGGGATCATTTTTCTGAAGAAAACGAGTAAACAGGCAAAGCGGAGCAGCCGCATTCTGGGAATAATCATTGCCTCCAGTACATGAAGTTGTTCAGCACGAGGCTATTCAGCAGTAATTATACCACCCCTGGGCAAGGATGATTTAGTGCAGCACGCTGGTGAGAGCTGCATAATTAAGAGAATGGGATCTGGCTACTGTCAGACACACCTTTCCAAATGTTCATTGGGTCCAGTTGGCCAGAGCCACACTGGGCTGGGCTGGNAGGAACCTCTGGAATGGTTTTCTCTGTTGCTCACACTGCAGGAATCGTAGGAATGGGGAAAAGGAACCTCTGGAATGGTTTTCACATTGACACAAAATCACCCAGACTCCCTTTCTGTCCACATTTCTTACAGAATAGAAAATCAGGATATAAAGAGATATGAATCTGTTCCATAAGACTTAGAAAGTACCACGATATAAACAACCAATTCAGCCTCCAATTTACACCTCCCACAGAATCCACGCCTGGAAAATCTCACAATGGGGCTCCTCTTTCATCTCTCTGCCCTGGTCAGCTCTGGGAGCACTTCACACGAACCAGGGCTTTGAAAGGCACCTGGTGCAAGGCAATTATCCCAACCCATCATCCTCAGGGATCTTTGCAGTGGCAGGAATTCTCTCCTGAAGCCTCATCCCCACACATGGAGGATGATCAGCAAACATCTGACAGAGGCAGCGGAATCTGGAGCTCCTCCAGCCTCGGGATCTGGCTGCCTGCCCCACGCTTGGCTCTGGCCCTGACAGCTCCCAGGACTTGCTTTACAAGCAGGAGCAGTGGCAGTTTGGAAAAGCCTCCAGGGGAGGTCACGGGGGGATTGGCTCAGCTCCTCCACGTCGTTTGTCTTGTCTGAAATTAATTTTGAGGAAGCTGTTCAGCATTGCTCAAGAATAGGGTTGTGTATTAGCAGCAGCAATTCATTTTCCTGCTTAGGGTGAGGTACAGAATGCAACATTCAAATGTTTTTGGATTTATGTCACTCTGGGGAAACATGTTCTGAGCAATCTGGGTTTTTTTAACACTTCTCAGTTATCCTGTTTGATACAAGCATTGCAAAGAATGAAAGCCAATAGCTCAGCAGAGTAAAAATAAATAAATTTAAGTTTTAGGAGGGTAGAATGAATGTAAGGAAACTTAGCATTTTCTTTCATCTTAAAAGTAAAATCAATAAAATATTAAATTTAAGGTTTTTTTACATTCCTTTACTACTTACGCTCAGAAATTACATCTTCCAGTAAGAGGAGTTGCCATTAATACTATTTTTGCATCTCTTGCTATTTTGCAGCAATATTTCTCTGACTTACATTTGAAAAACACTAATGGTACTCTGACAAAACTTATTTACAAAGTCACTGATTTAAATTAAATTCCTCAAGGTTAAGCCAAGTTCAAAGATGACCTGTAGTCCCAGAGCCCTCCAGACATCATCATCTATGACTTATTTTGTTAACAAGACGGGCTCAGAATCAAACTGGGATTTTATCCATCTTTCACAGTTACCTTACCTCATTGTTATCAATCATTTATTGTGTGCTTCTACTTCTTGTCATTTTTTTTTTTACAGTTGCTTATCTCTTCTGGCCCATTGCAATTGGTGGCAGATTGCTTTCTATATTCTATTTTTGTATTATTTTTTTTTCCTGTGAAAGAAAATAGATTTTCCTGGGGTAAAAAATAAAGCTGAAAAAAAATTCAACATCCAAATAAGATTCTGATTCTGAGAGGTGCATCAGGAAGGGATCACTACACGGAGGTGTCCCCAGAGCCACAACCCCACCAGGATATCCTGGGCAATCCACCCTGGGCTAAAAGCAGTCTCTGGTGTAGAGGCCAGGGAGGAGAGGCGGGAGAGGAAGAGCAAATTTGCTCTGAACTCCATTTGCCACTCATGGATATGCTCAGCACAGAGAGAAGAGCATCATATGTTGACTGAAAAAGTCAGAAGTCACTTAAGGACACTGACTCTGTGCAGTGAGCAAAATAACAGACTTGGCTCTTTCATCACTCTCTGACTTCACTGATGAGTCAAAAATCAAGCTCTCATTTTCAGCTGGTTGAAAACAAACTGTACAAGATACTGAAAAAGCTTCCAGAATTTACATCTGTTACCACAAATACAGATTAGATTCTGCCTCTGGGTGATCAGCCATAAGTTCTTCATGATTTGCTACACATGGGAGAATTTCAGCATCAGCCCACACACCCATTCTCTACAGCATTTTGGAGTTTTTACATCTCTAAGCCTGCTCTTGCTTCTCTACAAGCACCTGCTAATTTGATAAGCTGCAGAATAGAAAACAAAACAAAACAAAAAGGAAAGGGGGAAAAAAAGGCAGGTGCTTATGGCAGTGGGGACAACAACAAGGCTGAGCTGAAGAAGCAATCTTTATCCCAGGGAAGGGCAATAATACCTCCAGCACAGGCAGCAGCAGTGGTTTTCCTGCTGGAATGCACACTCTGAACTCCTCTCCTGGTCTCATTTTTAGCTCAGACACTAATGATCCTTGTTGCTAAGTCACATCAGCACAACGCTATGAAAGGACAAGTTCCGTTTAAACGAGCGAGTCTATACTGGCACACACCATTTTCATCTGTGTTCCAAGGAATTATTTTGATCTGCAAACTTAAATTAAAGCTCATTCCTGCTCTTTTAGCAAGGCACATTTCCCTGGGAGCTTGTGCTCTAAGTAACACTTACTGTCACTGCTCTCTCCTCTTGGAAAACAACGGATGCTTAGAATTAATTCCAAAAGCTGTGGGAATGTGCAATATATTCACAATTTCAGGCTATGGCACATGTAGTGACACTGTGTATTCCAGCACCAGCTATAATCAATATTTGTGATTTATATGCTGGAATTTAATGACCTCCTCCATACTTACCCTCAAAGATTAATATAATTTTGACTGCAAGCTCCCAACAGCCTCTGTGCACAGCAGTTTGGGACACGAGGGCTTTTCTTGCCACAAGTTATGTGGCAAATCTGAAAATGTTTCTCATCACTGTGGTGCAGATTATTGCAGCAGTTTCCACACTGGAGATGAGGGGGGTTTGCTGGGACTGCTGGAGCAGGAATCACAGAAAATGGGGTATGGCCTCTCCCAGAGGCACAAATTGCAGATTTAATTGCTGGAAAGCTTCTCTGACTCCCAGGTGTACAGGAAAAGGAGGGGAGAGGTGGCAGGTACCAGCAGCAGAACACAAACACACATTCTGTGCTCTGTCCCAAAGAAAGCAGTGACAATAAAAAGTGACACCAGGGACTGGGCCTTTCATGCAGAGCCTGCCCAGGTGGGAGACTCAACTGCACAGGTCAAACACCAAAAACATCAGGAGTACTCTCAGTCTTTATCAAGCATCTTCCCCAAAAACTTCACATCCCACAAAGATCTCTGCTTTAGCAGGCATTTACAATTTCCTTTCAATTTTCCTTACAAGTCTCCAGCACATTTTTACCTTTTCCAGTTGAGCTTTTACATATTTGTTCCATCATTTTTTTCCTCTGAATATCAAGGACAAATCTCAAATTATCCTACAAGGATGTCAAAGCTCCTGCCTTAAAATTAAATGCTATCCTATCCCAATGTGAACTGGAGTATTTCCTGAAACCTCAGTAGACATAGTCTAAATTAAGTGTTCACTCAGGAAAATGAGAGATACCCAAGCACCTGACTTTATAATGACTTTAATGACAACAATAGCTACCAAATCTGAATACCACATGGTTTTATTTTGCCAGTGAAGTATGTTTTGGCCTAAAAAAGAATCTGAAGACTGTTCTGCTGTGGAGAGAGAGAGAGAAGTAAATACTAAAGATAGAAGAATAAAAATCCTTTGAAGGGGAATTGAGTTCTTGCCTACTGCTTAAGAAAAATGCACTATAAAGCAGCTATTGATTTTTCATTCAACAGCACTGAATGTTTTATTGAAAAGGAGCAATGCTCAGTAATTTGAATTTTCAATTAAGGTAGCACATTCCTTGGACACATTTACTACTGCACTCCAGTGACATTTATTTGACTTTTAAAATCCCTCTACTATTGTATTCGTGTTTGTATAGATCAAACTCCCAATGCAGAAAGTGCTCAGATTATAACACTGCTGATTATAGACGTCTGCAAGGCTCTGTGGACAATCTAATGACTTTATTTATAGCTAGGACAATGTGCACTCAGACACAGCTCAAGTCAAATATGGCACCAGGAGAGAGATTAGGCAGTTCAGCATTTCAGCTGAGAAATAGTTACATTTTATTTGTCTTTATCGACAGTGTATAGATGCAGTGAATTTACTGATTAGAGAAAGTTTACATTTTAGATGATTGGGGCGTCTTTACTGGTTACAAAACTCATCAGCTACTTAAATGTATAATAATTTCAGCTGTAAGATGGTCTGCAGTATTTCTGGGCTATAAATAGGTAATGGTGACTCATACTGGATTCCCTTCTGGAGAAAATCTGGTTGATAATCTGAGAGCTTTCATGGAGAGCTTGAACTCCATGTGGTCAATTGACAAACTTTATACTTCTAGAAATAGATTTAGTCTCTCCTGATCGCAGGTGTTTCTTCTTCAAAACCCTAATCATTTACTTCTGCTAGAGAAGGACTTGGGTAATCCTTGGGTATTTTACTACCCATGGCAGGCACAGCTTGGAGTCACCAGTAATTTATTTAATCCAAATTATTGCAGAGGTTGCACAAATTCCCACCTGTTTGTGGTGTGCTCTGCCTAAAATCTTGTTCCTTGCTCTTAAAGTCTAGATATGAGCAAAAGGAACACACTTGATGTGCAAAGCCAAGAAATTACTCTTATTTTAAGCAATGTCTAAATCCAAAGCTTTAGTCCAGTTGCAGTGACGCCAGCACTTACATTTCAAAATAAATTAGGCTAAAATGATCCACTCAAATATTCCAAAATCGAGGTTTTTTTNTATTATTATTATCGTTATTATTATTATTATTGCCATATTGACAGAGCAGGCCACTAACCCATACTATTGAAAGGTTGAGTCCTGTGTAATTATGTGTATTTTCAAGCAATTTCAAGTTATTGAAGGCACAGAACTGCTCTTAACTCTAACTGTTGAACAGTATCCATGCTGAAGAGAACTACTCAATATCTTGTTTTTCCAATGAGAAATGGCCCTAAAAAAGTACAGCAACTCATGCCTTTATCAAAACAAATTATAATTGGCATAAGCACAAGAACCAAAAGTTTTTGTTGGAGTTAATGAAACCACAATGCAAATCTCTGAACAAAATCATTAGCTGGCAATCTTGGTGCAAATGAGATTTTTGTGGTTTTGTGTGTGTGTAAGACTCCAATATTAGACAGCAGAGAATTAACTCTGCATCATTATTTTAAATTGAAACCAAACAAGAAAACAAACGCCAATTACCTTTAATTTCAAGAACAAGAAACCTTGTTTGTGGGAGTGAAATCAGAGCCCGTTGATTTTTTAATGGGATTTGAGTGTTTTATCTCTATAGGCTTGATTTGGTTTCATCATTTCCTAAGTAGGGGTTATTATTTTTGCTTCTAATGGAAATCAAGCTGCCCAAAGACTGTTCCAGTTCTTTGTTCAAAAAGCTCAGCTTTTTATTTTGAACCAGATGTTACAAAAATCAAAATACCTAAATTATGCAGGTATGGGTGTTCTTTTTGGTTTCTCAACAACCCAGATACTTTCTCCTCTCTTTATTTCTTTCCAAACAGGAAGCACAGCCTTGAAATCTACCCAAATAAACCAAAGAGAAAACTAAAAATCAATAAGATAGAAAGTTTTAGAAATCAAACTTCAGAATTACATGTACTCCATAGGCTTACAAATGATCTTCATTAGCACCTAATTACAATTTAGTTCAATTAATCAGATGATCAACTGCCTTGATTATTATCAGCAGATTAACCCTCATATAAAGCACTATGAAAATTTACAAGATTGCAGTTGACAATTCAGGTTATTTTCAAGTATTTTTTTACCTCTGGGAAATAAGTAAATAAATAGGACAAAATTTTGATTTTCTGCTTAGGAAAAAAGTGTTTTCACTGAAAGAAGGAATGAAGACAGTACATAATAGCATGGTCTGGCCTGCAGAAATTTAAGTGTGAATTTGAGGCTGCAGAGCCTCATTAAGTTGCAGAGATTTCAGATGGGGTTTTGCAAATGTACAATGAGAGCTCTTTCTAAACAGAACTCAAAGCGTGGCTGCACAAAGCTGGAATGATCATAAATGACAAATGACTAAAGACAAAGACAAATGAGGACATGCAGGGAGCTCTGGATTCCTGTATGTTATGGTTGAATACTTCTCGTCCTGATAAATCTTCTCTTCATCAATTTTAATGCTGGGAAGGTTTGAGAACAAGAGATGAACCTGGCCTGAAGTTTACCTTTCTGAACTACTACAACTTTTACAAAATTCCTTGGTGACTTTTCTTGCTCGAAAGGTACAAGATGAAGGTAGAGATACTGGCTGATGAGTAAGCTAAGTTTCAAAATTGACATTAAAGATCAAAATTTTACCATTATGAGGAATAATGTCAGAAAATTATTCAGTGCAGCTAAGAGCTTCTTCTTTGTACATACATGGACAGTTAATAAAGGGGTCCTGAATTTGCCTGAAAGAAAGTTTTACGTTTTGATGGAGAATGGCAGAGATTCCTTATGCACTTTTCTAATCTATAATATATATACATATATACCCTTCCTTATATATACACATAAAGATATGAATTAGACATAACCATCCTTTGATGTTCATTCTCACCTCCCAATGACAGTAGTGAGTTTTTTATTCCACCTGCAGACACTGAAAGAAAGTTAAAAATTCATTACTTCTCTGGAACCATAGAAATGTGGATGGGAGCAGTTAATCCTGAGCTGAATATTGATCCAGATCTAATCCTGATCTCTCTACTGTATTTAGATTATTCTCTCTGGAATTAAACTATTGATATTGAACACGCAGAATGGAATAAATCAAAATATCTTAATCTTCCTTTAAATTGCAGATTTGTTTACATCTTCACTTGGGAGACAACTGAATCAAACCCAGGTACTGATTTCCTTTCCCAGCTCCCTCAGCCTTTNAGAAATAGTTACATTTTATTTGTCTTTATCGACAGTGTATAGATGCAGTGAATTTACTGATTAGAGAAAGTTTACATTTTAGATGATTGGGGCGTCTTTACTGGTTACAAAACTCATCAGCTACTTAAATGTATAATAATTTCAGCTGTAAGATGGTCTGCAGTATTTCTGGGCTATAAATAGGTAATGGTGACTCATACTGGATTCCCTTCTGGAGAAAATCTGGTTGATAATCTGAGAGCTTTCATGGAGAGCTTGAACTCCATGTGGTCAATTGACAAACTTTATACTTCTAGAAATAGATTTAGTCTCTCCTGGTCACAGGTGTTTCTTCTTCAAAACCCTAATCATCTACTTCTGCTAGAGAAGGACTTGGGTAATCCTTGGGTATTTTACTACCCATGGCAGGTACAGCTTGGAGTCACCAGTAATTTATTTAATCCAAATTATTGCAGAGGTTGCACAAATTCCCACCTGTTTGTGGTGTGTTGTGCCTAAAATCTTGTTCCTTGCTCTTGAAATGTAGATATGAGCAAAAGGAACACACCTGATGTGCAAAGCCAAGAAATTACTCTTATTTTAAGCAATGTCTAAATCCAAAGCTTTAGTCCAGTTGCAGTGACGCCAGCACTTACATTTCAAAATAAATTAGGCTAAAATGATCCACTCAAATATTCCAAAATCGAGGGGGAGATGCTCCATCCCCTCCATCCTCTTTATCATCATTCTCTGGATCCTTTCCAGGACTTCCCATTGTCCTGGGGAGCCCAGAACTGGACACAGCACCCCAGATGTGCCTCAAAGGGCTGAGCAGAGGGGCAGGATCCCCTCCCTGACCTGCTGGGAATGCCCTGCCTGCTGCAGCCAAGTGATCAGGGGCTTAAAGCACCTCTCATACAAGAGTTCTTCTAATAAAAGAGAGCGAAATACAAAAAATTCTATTTAAACATAAGAAAAAAGTTATTTCTTTAGGACCAGAGTGGTNGGTTGCACAAATTCCCACCTGTTTGTGGTGTGTTGTGCCTAAAATCTTGTTCCTTGCTCTTGAAATGTAGATATGAGCAAAAGGAACACACCTGATGTGCAAAGCCAAGAAATTACTCTTATTTTAAGCAATGTCTAAGCCCAAAGGTTTAGTCCAGTTGCAGTGACGCCAGCACTTACATTTCAAAATAAATTAGGCTAAAATGATCCACTCAAATATTCCAAAATCGAGGCTTTCCTATACTATTGTGCCTACCCTTGCCCACATTTTATTTCTTCTCACCCCTGGAAGTGCTTGAGGCCGTTTTTGGAGGAGAACTGGAGCCCCCCAGCCCCTCCACAGGACCCAGCCAGCCCAACACACTGCAGTGCTCGAGGTGCCTCGTTCCTCTGAGTGCCCCTTTCATCAGGATGGGCTCCACAGATGTACTCAGTGAAGTGCTCCCAGCCCTGCCATCATCTGACTGAGATTTCCTGGTACAGCTAATGAGGTTCTGCTCCCACTTAATCTCTAAATATGGCACAGTTCACGCTTTTTAGTTTGCTTAATGACATGCTATTAATAAAGACATGACCTGAGCAGCTACTTGCATTTATTGTCTTTCCCCTCCCCGCCTCCATTTTTTAGAATTATGCTGAGGTAATTTAATTTTTTGAGATCATAAGCTGTTGTTTTGTTTGACAAGTTGGGTATAATCATCCAGCACTCCCTTGAAGGCTCTCACCAAGGTCAATGCCTAAGCCAGCAATTTATCTGAAACATTTATCATGATATTGAAATGGCTTTGCTACTTTTTCAAGCTATTATTACTATTATTATTATTATTATTATTATTATCATTATTATTATTATTATTGCCATATTGACAGAGCAGGCCACTAACCCATACTATTGAAAGGTTGAGTCCTGTGTAATTATGTGTATTTTCAAGCAATTTCAAGTTATTGAAGGCACAGAACTGCTCTTAACTCTAACTGTTGAACAGTATCCATGCTGAAGAGAACTACTCAATATCTTGTTTTTCCAATGAGAAATGGCCCTAAAAAAGTACAGCAACTCATGCCTTTATCAAAACAAATTATAATTGGCATAAGCACAAGAACCAAAAGTTTTTGTTGGAGTTAATGAAACCACAATGCAAATCTCTGAACAAAATCATTAGCTGGCAATCTTGGTGCAAATGAGATTTTTGTGGTTTTGTGTGTGTGTAAGACTCCAATATTAGACAGCAGAGAATTAACTCTGCATCATTATTTTAAATTGAAACCAAACAAGAAAACAAACGCCAATTACCTTTAATTTCAAGAACAAGAAACCTTGTTTGTGGGAGTGAAATCAGAGCCCGTTGATTTTTTAATGGGATTTGAGTGTTTTATCTCTATAGGCTTGATTTGGTTTCATCATTTCCTAAGTAGGGGTTATTATTTTTGCTTCTAATGGAAATCAAGCTGCCCAAAGACTGTTCCAGTTCTTTGTTCAAAAAGCTCAGCTTTTTATTTTGAACCAGATGTTACAAAAATCAAAATACCTAAATTATGCAGGTATGGGTGTTCTTTTTGGTTTCTCAACAACCCAGATACTTTCTCCTCTCTTTATTTCTTTCCAAACAGGAAGCACAGCCTTGAAATCTACCCAAATAAACCAAAGAGAAAACTAAAAATCAATAAGATAGAAAGTTTTAGAAATCAAACTTCAGAATTACATGTACTCCATAGGCTTACAAATGATCTTCATTAGCACCTAATTACAATTTAGTTCAATTAATCAGATGATCAACTGCCTTGATTATTATCAGCAGATTAACCCTCATATAAAGCACTATGAAAATTTACAAGATTGCAGTTGACAATTCAGGTTATTTTCAAGTATTTTTTTACCTCTGGGAAATAAGTAAATAAATAGGACAAAATTTTGATTTTCTGCTTAGGAAAAAAGTGTTTTCACTGAAAGAAGGAATGAAGACAGTACATAATAGCATGGTCTGGCCTGCAGAAATTTAAGTGTGAATTTGAGGCTGCAGAGCCTCATTAAGTTGCAGAGATTTCAGATGGGGTTTTGCAAATGTACAATGAGAGCTCTTTCTAAACAGAACTCAAAGCGTGGCTGCACAAAGCTGGAATGATCATAAATGACAAATGACTAAAGACAAAGACAAATGAGGACATGCAGGGAGCTCTGGATTCCTGTATGTTATGGTTGAATACTTCTCGTCCTGATAAATCTTCTCTTCATCAATTTTAATGCTGGGAAGGTTTGAGAACAAGAGATGAACCTGGCCTGAAGTTTACCTTTCTGAACTACTACAACTTTTACAAAATTCCTTGGTGACTTTTCTTGCTCGAAAGGTACAAGATGAAGGTAGAGATACTGGCTGATGAGTAAGCTAAGTTTCAAAATTGACATTAAAGATCAAAATTTTACCATTATGAGGAATAATGTCAGAAAATTATTCAGTGCAGCTAAGAGCTTCTTCTTTGTACATACATGGACAGTTAATAAAGGGGTCCTGAATTTGCCTGAAAGAAAGTTTTACGTTTTGATGGAGAATGGCAGAGATTCCTTATGCACTTTTCTAATCTATAATATATATACATATATACCCTTCCTTATATATACACATAAAGATATGAATTAGACATAACCATCCTTTGATGTTCATTCTCACCTCCCAATGACAGTAGTGAGTTTTTTATTCCACCTGCAGACACTGAAAGAAAGTTAAAAATTCATTACTTCTCTGGAACCATAGAAATGTGGATGGGAGCAGTTAATCCTGAGCTGAATATTGATCCAGATCTAATCCTGATCTCTCTACTGTATTTAGATTATTCTCTCTGGAATTAAACTATTGATATTGAAAATGCAGAATGGAATAAATCAAAATATCTTAATCTTCCTTTAAATTGCAGATTTGTTTACATCTTCACTTGGGAGACAACTGAATCAAACCCAGGTACTGATTTCCTTTCCCAGCTCCCTCAGCCTTTCCTCACAAGGGAGATGCTCCATCCCCTCCATCCTCTTTATCATCATTCTCTGGATCCTTTCCAGGACTTCCCATTGTCCTGGGGAGCCCAGAACTGGACACAGCACCCCAGATGTGCCTCAAAGGGCTGAGCAGAGGGGCAGGATCCCCTCCCTGACCTGCTGGGAATGCCCTGCCTGCTGCAGCCAAGTGATCAGGGGCTTAAAGCACCTCTCATACAAGAGTTCTTCTAATAAAAGAGAGCGAAATACAAAAAATTCTATTTAAACATAAGAAAAAAGTTATTTCTTTAGGACCAGAGTGGTCAAGCAATGGAGCAAATTGCCCAGTGGAGACTCCTTTAAGATATCCAAAATCCATATGGATACAGTCCAGGGACATGCTCTGGTCATGAGCAGGGAGAGGAGACTGCCCAGCCTGCAGAGCTCTGTGCCAGCCCCAGTGACTCCCTGATCCAGCTTTTATTGCCAGGGTTATGGGAATGTCCTGTGCAAACATTGCCTTAAATCCTCTGCTGCTTTAATGGCCAACCTTCATCTTCAAGTTTTATTTCCAATGGAGTGCTAATGAGAAAACCACTAGTGGGAAGCAGCCCTTGCTGTTAGATCTATTAAACATGATTAAAAGAAAGAGGCTGAAGTGCAATTAAGGTAAATATTTCATAGAGTTTTATTAATTGTATCCAGAGCAGACACACTGAGGTCTGAGAGTCTTTGTGTTAAATCCCAAGAGAATGAGGCTGTGGATGGAAGGTGGGAGAGGGCTTTATTTGTAATACTTTAACAGATATCATTATTTAACATTTCCCAGGTTTTGCTACTATCATTACACAAAAAAATTATCCGAGTTTGAACAAAAGGGTAATAAGCAATATTTTGATTAATGAAAAATAGAATTAAGCAATACAGGTATTGAAAGCATAAAATGCATTCTATGCTCCTCTGTTTAAAAAAGACAGAATGTGGAATAACAGACACTGAAGTGTTAAATCCTTTTGGAGACAGCAGTCAACTTATTAATTTCTGAAAGCGGCAGAAACCGAATGCTTAAAAAATGAAAAGCTGTTTTCAGTAACACAAGGTGTTTTAATTTAGATCACATGTCAATAACCTCCTGTTTTTCCATTTTGGTCTGCTTTTGTTGCCTGCTTTCTTGGTTCTGTCTTATCTAACAGCTTGAGGAAATAACAATTTGTGTCACACATTTACATCTCAGTCTCTCTGACCATTTTCTCATTCAGATGTATTTTCCATTTCACCACCTTGCCTCCAATTCACTAAAATAGAATGGAAATATGCAAGAAGTGATATTCAAAAATCAAAATATGATATAATATATGCATTTGTGGTAGCACAATGGAAAGGTAAACTGCAGTAGCAAGATAAGTACACTTCTTTTCTCATCTCCTCTTTTATGTAAAAAATGTAAGAGCTGAGATTCTTAATCGAATGTCTCCAGAAATCAGGTGTTTGAAGTATCACACCACCTCCCACTCGAGTCATGAGGAAAAGAAATGAGAGAGAATTGGCAACAGATGTAAAAACTTTGACCCTTACTGAAAAATAAAAAACTTAAGGGTTTGCATTTCCTAGTCCAACATCTTCAACAGTTGTGATTTTAGGAATTGATCATCACTGCTGTCTCTCTATAAAACTGGAAAAGTGTGTTAATTCCTTTGGAACAGCAGACTTACTAAGAAACGGGATTAATGGGAAGTACAAAATGGGGTGTTAATTCTATTGTCACCTTGGAAAAGCAAACTTTGGAAAAAGTCTTCTGATATTCCACTGGAGGCAAAAAACCCCACAGAAGATGGGATATACAGGAAGATGCAGATCAAACCAATCTGCACATCTCAGCCGTGCATTATTTAAAGTTGAGGCTGGTTTCAAGAAGCTGCCTTGATCTTAGGGCCTCATAATCAAATGCATTGTCTGGTGCTGGAATGAAGCCAATCTGCTCTGAAAGGCCTTTTCTTCATCCCTCCAAAAGCCCGAGAAAAAAAGGTATACAGGGAAAAAATCTGATCTGATCTTCATTTCTGAGTTCAGAACAAAGATATTTTAAAGGAAGTCACTTGTACCTTGCTGCCGGCTGACAGAGAACTCAGAGGCACAGGGAGAAAACACAGGATGGATTTCAAATTAAATGGAGAAGGAATCACCTTTGTGCATCTGTAGGAAACTGTTTCACAGCTGGCTACGACAGAAACACGCAGGCTTCAGAGCAGCAGTTTGAACCACCAGGCAGGAGCACCCAAAAGGGGCTGCCCTTCTTTATTCTCTCATTTATATATTTTTCTTAAGACAATCATGGATTGGTCAATGAGGCTACCACTTTTACAATTTCACAGGATAAAGACATGGTCAATCATCTTTCTCCGCCCCAGGGGAAAGGAACGAAAAACAAACTAAAAGTTCAAAACAATCCTGGCCAGTTGGGAAAACAAGGACTGTGTTTATAGAAAATGCATGGGAACTTCTACTACAAAGTTACAAACATGGAACACTGCAAAAAGCAGGGTGACAGGAAATAGTGCATGTGGCAGAGGAGAATCTGAATTCTTCAGTTTCAGGTCTTGACTCCAAGAGTGGTTACTCAAATGGTTGATGATTTGGTGGCATTGCCTGCCAAATCCACTGCCCAGCACTTGCCATAAATACCAAATGTTCCACCTCCTTTTTTAAACACATACAAGAGGGCTCCAAAAAGAAAGAAATGAAATTTGAGAGGACTAGCATGTAGTAACTGGACATTATTTAAATATGATCAGAATGAACTCATTTATTAACATCATCATGACCTCTTCATCCACAATTCAACAGCACATTCTTTCACATCCATTTTTCTGCCACATAGAAAACCCCTCCTAGCTCTTCTACACTACTTTTCAGCCACACTTGATTTTCTTAACAGTTTAGTGGTCTCCCTGTACACACTGACATGCACAAGAATTTAAAAAATACAACAGAAAGTCACAGGAATCAGTTGCATGCTCAGAGTTCTCCTGTGAAACATTTTGCTGTGTTCAACCCACCGAGATGAAAGATCTACACATGAAACAGCCATGGAAATAAAAATATTTGGAAGGTCAAAATAGTTTAAAACTGCCCAACAGATTAGGAATGTTATCAAGGAGGAGACAGCAGAATTCTCATAACATTTTTTTCCATAAAAAAGGAAAAATTGCCTCAAGTCCCAGATATTTGACACCACCAAAAATCAGGTTTTTTCTGTGGATGGAGCAATTGTGATATTCAGTCCTTCTCAGTGACAGCACCGAGTCTGCCACTCACCAGAGTTCTGCTGATTAACAGTGAAGATGAATTTCAACTGACAGGTTTCACTTCCCAAAGAGATTTTAATGGGCAAAAAGCAACCAACAACCCCCTCAGAAGCTCAAAGTGGATCCAAAGGAAACTCAAATACATCTGAGCAGTGAGAGCAGTCTAGATAAACAACATACACTCTGTAACCAACAATATTTTTTGTGAAAAGAAGCAAACATTCTTCAGTTTAGAGGTTTAATTAAAACCAGCCAGAGCATTTCACATTCTGATATAGAAAATCATGAAAATAAATTAAGGACACAAACAGTGCTAGTTTCTCATCTAAATTGCCCTATTTGTGTTTTATAATCACAGATTATTTTCTATACATTTTATATTTTCTTTCTTTTATGCATCTTCTAAAATGGAGTTACAGCAGCCATTCCTTATCTTAAAACAAATAAACATCTTGTCAATAATTTTATATTATTCTTGTAATATCTACACAAAGCATCATATGAAAAACCCCCCTGTATAGCCTAGGGTTACACATATTTCTGATTCCATGTTGGAGGGTACAAAACAACCCAGTCTAAAGACAGAGCAAACATTATTTGGGAGAAGCACAAATTTAGGTGACTCCTCATATTCATACCTGAGTGTCTACACAGCACTTTGCAACCTAGACTGTATTTTTATTCGATGTACCTCTAAAGCAACCACTTTTCTTCTCTTGGAGAATGGTGCAGAAAACCATCTGGGTGTTTATACCCTCATTGCTCATTCCTCTAAAAAAAGGAATCATTACATGCTTCTTTAAATTAATTTTAAGTACACGTCTCTGGATAAACAAATGGGAAAAGCTCAATGTAGAATCACAGAAGCTACATGAGATTACTGAACTTTTATTTAAAATATTTCAAAGTGTAGCCTATTAATTTCCACAGGACTTTAGTCCCTGTGGTATTTCTTTGAGCTTTGTTTTAGTCCACCTGCCTTGTGGCAGCCAATTGATGCCAGGGTTTAAAGCACTTATTGCTTGTAGGGTTCCTTCTGCAATAAATAAAAACAACCTCATGGGCTAATTCAGCCCACCCAGGGCCAAAACCCTTTAGGTATTTAACCATTTTTAATTTAAAATACAGGAGTTGAAAACCAAAGCTTTACATTGAAGGTGTACCTGTAGAGCAGACAGAAAGTAAACTTTAAATATCTTATTTTGTCAAACTTAAATCCTGGAATAAATTCACCCTGTAAATATGATAATGAGCAAATTCTAACATATTCAGTCAAACATCCACGGAATTTTTTGTGTCTTGCTTAATTAGTTACAGTTACATGTGCTGCTGTCTCTCATTAACTTTGTAATTCCTGGGCATGCATAGGTGGGTGCCTCACTAAATATCCTTTGATTAACACACAGCACTCATATAATATATGCTAATTCCTATTTGCTGGGAAGTTAATTATGAAACTTTGATAATCTGTTTTGATAAATTTAGTTCGGTGGAAAATGTGTGTTCCTGGAACAGAATTGTATCAAGTTTGTTTTGCTTTTGATTTTTTAAGGCAGTTACCTGCTACCTGTTGGGATGAATCCTTTGCCTGCAGGATGGGCAAAGCCAAGTTCAGAGTGAGATTTGTCATGGTTTGAGCCCAGGTGGCAACTGAGCACCACAGAGCTCCTCACTCCACCCCGGAGGGATGGGGAGGACAGCCAAAAGTAAAACTTGTAGGTTGAGATAAGAACAATTTAATAATTGAAACCAAGGAAAATATTGTAATGACAGTAAATATTCAAAAGGATAATAAAAAGACAAAGCAGAACAAATAAGTGATGCTCACCACACCCTGAGAGATGTCAGATCCTGTTTCCCAGCCCCGAGTGACCCCATTCCTGGGTAATTCCCCAGTTTGTGCACTGGGCACTGATTTTATGGTGTGGAACAACCCTCTGGCCAGGCTGGGTCCCCTGTCCCAGCTCTGCCCCCTCACAAGCTGTTTTTTGGCACCTCCTCACTGGCAGAATGTGAGACACAGAAAAGTCTTTGATTTAGGATAAACACAACTTAGCAACAACCAAAACATCAGAGTGTTACCAACTCCATTCTCACCCTGAGCCCAAACTCAGCCCTGAGCCAGCTGAGATGGGATTGGCTCTGCCCCAGCCCAAAGCAGGACACTCCTTCCCATTCCTCCCATTCCCACCCAGCTCTTCCCATCATGGTTTGGCTAAACCCTTCTGGCACAGGGACAAAGACCTGAAGAGACTTGGGAACAGTGGCAACATTCTCCTGTTGGGACTGAGATCTTCTGGAATTCTTGTGGAATTTCAGTTTCCACACTCCTTTCTTGGTTGGTATCTCTGACTTCCCTCCTGTCTCCAAATCTAATTATAAGTTATTATATCTAAAGTTTGTCTGCTGCAATCTGCCTTTTATTTTCTTGTCTCTGGGAGTCCCACAAAGAGTAACAATATTCCAAATTCATCACGACAATACCCTCATTCCTTAAGAAATTAATTTGAATTCGACTCACAGCGACACACTGTGAATTGTAAAACTCATCTTAGATATAAAATTAATTTTACATGGGCACACAGGAAAATGATTGTCAGTAGATAGCAATGTGAAGCCATACCTATATTTAAGCAAAGTTAATCTCCTGTACAAACAAAATGCTGCTTGCTTATTCAGTTTCCTTCAGCTAAATTCCTAAACTTCTAAGGACTTCAAAGAGCTACAGAGAAGGGAGATAAAGAGCTTATCTGCATAATTCTTATGCTAATTCACAGAAGGTGTCTTGACTAAAAGGATGTCTACGTGCACACTAAGGACTCACTAATTCCCTTCCTCTAAACCCTGAGTTATTATACAGGTATTTAATTGGAATAGATCTGACTCTGCTTCCAGAGAGTTCCTGGTTCTGGATCCTGCTCTGAGCTGGTGACTCCCAGGCTGACCTGGCACTTTTTTGGGGTATCTAGAGTGGTTTTTGAGCCAGGTTCCTGTCGCTCTGTCGGACACGAGACAATCAGGTAACTCAGGAGGTCAGCCAGACCAAGGCTGGGCAGAGAGCAAAAAGAGCCCCAGCCTCTCTTTATTCTTATATTTATACCTTTTTACAGACAGTTATGGATTGGACAAAGAGGTTCCCACCTCTGAAATTCCATAGGTGAGAAACACAGTCCATCACATTCTCCAGCCCAGAAAGAGGAATGAAAAACAACATCCAAAGTACAAAACAATCCTTGGCTGGTTATAGAAACATGGATTGTTTACACAAAATCTGTGAGAACCTTTGCTACCAACTATAAACACAACACTCTAGAAAAATCAGGGTGACAGTTACCACCCCAGTGCCTGAGTGCAGAGCACGAAGTACAAATGCTCACAAATTCCTTAAAGAACATCCAGCTCAGGCTCCTGCCCTGCAGCACGAGATGAGGAGGGGAAATACCATCAACTGCTGCTCATCATCCTAAAATCTGAAACTCTCATTTTCTCACCAAGTCCTCCCTTTCCCAGCCTTCCACTCCCACATCTCCAAGCTGTAACATTAGTCACTTCATCTTAGGATACAAACAAGTGAAAGCCCCAACATTAAACATCTCTGACATTACCATTTCCACACAATATTTATAACTTTGCAAACCTTTTCGTTCACAGGGTTCAAAGACAAACTGAAATTATTTACATTTACAAAACAGGTAGAGGTTTCCCAGGGAATTTAATTTGGTTTTAATAGTATGGTTTTATCACCTATTTAAAAATATTTATCATTTTAAATTCCATTTCTACCAGTAAAAAAGCACCATTTATTCAAAAAAAGCCTCATGTGCATCAAACACACAGAGATCATTTTCCACCTAATCCAAAAAAATAGTACCACCATTTTAAATGCTTTTAAACAAATTGCATGGTGCAGCCTGAAGAAATTACAGGTTTTTTCTAAAGGTTTTTTTACCCTGGGCTCCTTGTGGTTTTTGGTTTTTTCTGTGTGCTGCTTTGCTAATTGTGAGTGTGCAAATACATTCTCATTATTAGAGAAGTGAATGCTTGCAACAGTAGTGCAGCAAAAAGATCATTGCTGGCCACAAAGAAATCGTACAAGTATCTTCACAGACTTTTTATATAAAAATAAACTAACTTGGGTTTTTTTTACTTAACAAAAACGATACTGATTCACTTCGACAACAGCAGGAGGCTTTTCACTTTAAAAAAGGGAGGGCACACAATACAAAGAAACAGAATTATCTTAGGGGTATAAAACAAAACCTGAAAGGTCACTGCCTGCTACTACTGCCAATCATTTCCTTTGATTCTTGAAGGATTTCTTTCTTTTCCCACTTCCTTTCTCTTTAAATACACACAGTCAGATTTTCCAGGGTTCTCTTGGAAGCAACCTACCAGAACTAGCAATTGTTTTATTACAGGGATGGGCTATAGGTTTATTAGCAGCTCTGACAGAGGAACTGCTGAATCAAACTCAGCTGCAGATTCTGGCTAAGTCAAGCAGAACGTGTAGGTTGGTAACAATGAATGCACCAATGGAAAACGAGAGCGTTCCCACAGGTCTGGCATAATAATAGAAGTGAATAATTCATATCATGTGGGAACAGACAATTATAATGCATCTGGAAAAGCAAAATACACAAAATAGGTTCTGTTTTATTCTCTTGGTTTCTTTTCTTCTGCTTTTTATCAGTGACTCCCTTTCTGCCCTTTGCAGAATCTGCTCACTCTGGGTCAATTTACACAATTACATGAATTTGAGCATGTGGTGAATGCACTTTGTGCTGATTTATTTCAACCCAATCAAGATGATCTTTAAGGTCCCTTCCAACCCAAGCCCTTCTGTGATTTTAATATTCTCTATGACTGTTTTTCCTCTCATGAAAAGAGGGATAACTGGAATAGCAGAAGCCAGAGTGAAGAAGCTGAAGGCAGCAGTCCTTTTTGCCAGGAAACATTCCACTTTTATTTCCACCTTGATCCAAAATGGGAGCCACTGAAGGAACGTGTCAGGATGTGGAACTGAAACCACTCCAAACCCAACCTTCAGCTCTGCTCAGCACTGGCAATGGCAACAGCAGCTTCTTAAAGCATTTGCAAATTCTGGCCAGGGGATCTTTCAGAATAGAGCACAAAGTCACATTAGGTGATCATTGCAGCCAGACTCTGAGCTGTATTGGGGCACAGAGACTGCCATTCAGAGCTAAATTACACGTTCTATTTGGAGCCTTTTTTAGTTTCCTGACGCACGTAATCGAGTGCAACTGATGAATTTTGTCTAACAGTTTATCCTCTAGCATTGACACTGCAGCTCCTAATCACACTCAGAGTGTGCGAAAGTTCTGGTACTGCTCTTTTCAAAGTCAAAGGAAGTTTTAGCAGTGCTCTCAACAGCATCCCAGCCTTAATTTTCTGTTTGCCACTGCACAAAGCACACAGAAGCTGAGCCTCGAGTTACAGCCAAAATTCTAGCACAGCACTCAATGGAAACAGTAATTTAACCACTTTTTAGTGATGATCTCCAAAAGTTAATTACAAATCTAGCATGGAAATGATGAGCACTCGCTGTACTTTACCTGTTCATTGTGAGAATAAAGAATGAAAACACATATATAGAACTGGCAAATATTCTTTTCCCTTAAACAGTCTGGTATAACACACAGTTCTAAAGACTTTTGCAGAAAGAGCATCTTAGCAGATTTTGCTGTAGAAATAATTTTAACAGGAATTAGGAACAGAGGTGAGGAGAGTTATCCAGCAGCAATGTGAGTGATGCCACCCTTATCCTCAAACAACTCCTTTCCTGGCCTTTAAGCTACAAAAACAAACCAGACTTACTCCTCAGTTGTTAGCAGGCATTAAGAAAGTTTACATTGCTGTTGCCAGCTCTCAGGCATCACTGAGATCACTTTTATAGAATATATTTTTCTAACATGCCCTTGGATCTCCAGGATCACATCTCAAACAAGCGAAACAGCTCTGCTGGCGAGCTCGAGTCACGTCTTTGAAGGAGTTCTGTAGGATAAAGACTTTCAGTGTCCCAGCATTAGAGACAAACCCCATTTAGCTCTGCTGGGCTGACAGTGCTCTAATTTCATTGACTCCAGAGCTACTAATGAGCTGCTGTCACCGAGGGGAAAAACAAACACCTGCTAAACACAGAGAGACTCCTTTGTGCAGCTGTATTTCCTTACAGGGCACTGTGGTATCGACCGGACTGGTGGAGCCGTTCCCTCCTTGGGAAGCTCTGAAACAGGAGACACAGCCCCATAAAGGGGGCCTGAGAAATCCTTCCTGATGGCCTGGAAGTTGCTTTGATGGCATCATCCAATTTCCAATGAGGGATGTCTGCACTGCAGAAAAACCTGGGTGAGAGCTGGGGCCTGTGTTTGGCACCCTCAGCCAAAGACAATGGGTCAGGGAGCAGCCATGGGAATAAAACAAGGCTCTTAACTCCACAGTAAAGGCAGGAAAATGACATTTTTCTTAGTTAACTGTCATTAGAAAATGACAGTTTTTCTTAGTTTGCAGACAGACCAGAAAAGAAAAAAAAACCCTATATATACTATACATATATATATACACACACACATATATATATTTGAGCCAAAGAAAAGATGGATCAGAAAGGAAAAATAAAGTTATATATATATATATGTATATATTTGATCCAAAGAAAACCAGATTTTATTTTTTCTGCTGGCCAAATGTCTTATTTAAATAATTAAATATCCCTTGTTATTTTGATAATGAACCTTTTTTAAATCCTAAGTTACGCCATATTTTAACTAAAGAGAAAGGATTTTGACCACAGCTATTTACTGAACATAACTTACAGAGCTAAAATTATTAATCTCCATAATTAATCTATTTAGGGACCAATTTCCTGGAATGGGTTGAAAAATTGCTGCTTTGGATTTTACCTCAGAGATGTTTAATCTTCACAGGGTTTTTTCCTGCACGAGCTGGATGATTTGGAAGGGCCTGTGGAGCTGCCAGCCTTGTTCTGTGTAATTTGAATAAAAACCACTTCACTCCTGAGTCTTTCAGCTAAACATGCAAAGAGGGAAAGTTTTAGAGGAGAAAATCAGTAAAGTAACTGATTTATCTGGGTAGCAGCTTTCTCACAATGTTTTGACAGAAGTGTTCTCAGAAATGTCTATTTTTAGTCGCACGTTCTGCAATCAATGTCTTTGTAAACGAAATAAAAATCACGAAATTGCACAGATACTTCAGAAAAAGGAGGATGCAAAGCCACAGGGTGATTTCTCTGCCTGAGGGAAGCAGGAGCACTCTAAAGTTCAGAATGTGTTATAATGTTAATAATTAGACTATTAAATACCAGCAGCCTCCATGCAGGAAAATACAGGGGATTTATTTGTTGGGTTTTTAATTAGCAATTGCTTTCTCAGCACAAATATTCAGGAAGTTTATTCCATCCCTTCTGCTCTGTGGAGGATGGTCTTAACCTGAATGATTCCTCCACACTAAAAAGCACCTAAAAGGATATAAAGGCCTCTAAATAACAATTTCCCACCAGCAGAAATATGAGAAAAAATGAAAATGTTCTTATTCCACCTGATTTTCAGAGGTGCCTACAGTTTATAACATATACATGAGGTTCTGCTGGGATGCTTTTGTACAGCAGCCCTGGGGCTCAGCCATAACTCAAACTCATCTCCAAGGACCTTTAATTTTCATTCTGTATTTTACTAAAAGCTCTCAGCTGAGACAATAATTTCAAGATGAAAACCCCACTTTTTTTCCCCATCTTTACTAATTTTATGCTGTAGTTTACCCACTGAAGTAAGACAATTCTAGGACTTCACCAACTGTTGCTAAATTACTTAAAAAATCACTTTAAAAGCAAATTTGTATAAAACAATATAAAGACATAAATAAATCTTAGCCTTAATTTTTCTTTTCCTGAGCTAGTTTATTCTCTATAAATATTTTCCCTCCTTTTAAAACTAGATTTTCATATTGGCAGGATGAGACTCACAGCTTTGAGCAATTAGGAAACACAGAGTAAAAGGGCTAATTTTTCATCTTAAATTAAACTCTGAATTGTGCATTTTTGAGAATACATGACTGTGATTTCTATATTTTCTTACTGTACAAGTAAGCTGCATTTTCTGCTATCAGAGTAAGAACAGCAAAGTCAGTCTAAGACTGTCTGTGGTTTGTAATTAATATTATTATGGGAGAGGTCCCCAACACTGGTGTATATACAGAAATATATAAAAAACAATTTACTTATATTGCCCAGTATGTTGCTGATAAAAGCAGTTTGATTCATGCCTGTCCAAAATCTATTTACATTTTGGATTTAGAGTACTGCCTGATGAATTTTTTAACAAATAGCCAAAAATTTTAAAACATGCTTTGGGTAAATTTTGAAGGGTGATGCTAAACATAACCAAGAAACCCATCTCTGCTAAGGGACCTGTCAATCCAATTCTCCCCCTCCTAAACTTGGGAATACACAATAACCCATCTGAAGATCCACTGCTGTGTCAGCTTCATTTAAGACCAAAAGGAAAATGAGCATTTTATGATGAAGAAGCAATTGAGACAAACAAGTGAAAGGCTGGAAAGGCACCAGCCCACACAGGGAGCAAGGATTCATTTGTGTTTCCTCTGAGGGTGAAACAGGCACATCTGCAGAGTTCTGAGGGGCTGCTGGGGGCTGGATATGCCTCAGCGTGAGATGCTGGTGGTTTAAACACCTCGGATGTGCCCCTCAGGCAGGAGGAAGGTGCTGATGAGCATCAGGAGTCACCAACATCGATGGCTCCATCTGCTCCCCTCTCCCTGCCACACCCTGCTGCTCCTCCAGCAGCTAGAACAGCAACTCAACAGGTACAGCCCCTGATCAAACCAGCAGCCAAAAGAGCAGAAAGAGCCTCTTTTTGATGTAGAGAAGCAATTTCCACCATGGAGCATCCATGAGGTTTTGTACATAAAGAAGAAACACGAATTGCACTTCCGAGAGAGCTACGCGGAATCGACGCTCGCGGGGCACGCCCGGCCCAGGTTTGGGTCTTGCCTGGAGCATTGTTGAGCCAAGTTTAAATAAGTAACTTTGCCTTTGAATGATGTGACAGACTGCAGGGGGGCTTCAGGTGGAATGAAACTGCTGCCACAATTTGTTCACCCCAGAAAAATCCGTGTATTAGTAGGAAAAATAGCTTCTCTTTCATAAGTGTCTGCCATCATCGTTATAGCAGCCGTGATACACAAGCAACACTCAGTTCTAGGGGCACTGAGAACATATTAATAAGGAGGAGGAAAAATAATCAAGGCTATTCTTAGAATAAGCTATGATTAGTCATGGCTGTGGAATTTGTGTGCTGTTCTTTACTGTCTGGAAACAAGATAGATGGGTAAAATATCCAACATCCAGAAAAGCTGGTCATGGAAAATGCTGGATTGACCTCATTACCACCTACAGATCTCTAGGTTTAGACCTTTTTTTTTAAATTGTGTTTAAAAAAATCTGCCTATTGGCTTCCCTTCTAGTAGATTCCATCACTCCAAGTGAAGAGATTAAAAGTAATTTAGGGTTTGATTTGTACTGGTTAAAAGACATCCTTAGCAGGGTAATATTTCAAAGTCAGCATTTGTATCCCTGGATTTCTCACAGAATTTACATGTCCAGAATTGTGACCCCAAATCTTCAAATGCTCACAGTGACACCCACACCCACCATCCTTTCTTTTACAAGAATCTCCCTTTTCATTTTACAGGATGCCACTCTAAAATGGGACCAAGACTCAGAAAAGCAACTCCTGCTCTGACACATGAGGTCATTGCTGACTTTTACTTCTGGCTCATTGTAATAAAACCTTGAGCGATGTGATTCACTTTGCTTTCCAAGGGAAGGTGAGATGGTCTTTGTTTCTAGTGGCACCATCAAAGCAAGAACAGGCTTTTATCAACTTAATAAAGGCTGAGCAGATGCTGCAGTCTTATCATAAGTGGCATTAACAGAAACTGGAATGTAGGCAAATACAATACCAGTGCTTGAGGTCGCTTTGTCCTCTCCACCACTCCTCCAGAAGCAGAACTGGGAGTGCCAGCTGAGCCTTCAGCAGCATTGTCCTCATGTAAAACCATCAGCAAACATTTCTCTCAGTTTCCTTTGAAGCTGCATCTGCTGCAATTACATATTTAAGAGGATGCCCTGATCAACATCACTGATTTTTAATCTTCAGGATAACTTCTCTGTGATCCCACCCCTCTGTAGATGTCATCACTGTCACTGATCAAAAGCCTTGATGAACCCTGTGTTGGATGAAATGCAGGAACCTCCTGCAAAGAGAAACCCTTCTTTTCATACTGTCTGTGTGAACACTCAGTGCTGTTCTTCTGAACTGGGCTTTTAACTCTGCTTTGAAAGCAGCTGTTGATGCTTCCCAGCACAACCTGTCCAAGATTTGCATGAAGGCTGCTGATCTGAACTGTGAACCAGCACTGGTGGTTTGCCTGTAGGGAACACGCTGGGAAATGTCTTATTTTTAACATTTGCTGAAATAGAGAATCACAGAATGAACCATGGAATGGCCTGGTTTGAAAGGGACCTTAAACCTGACCTGATTCCAATCCCCTGCCATGACCTTCCAACCCCTGCTCAACCTGGCCTTGGACACTCCCAGGGATCCAGGGGCAGCTCCAGCTTCTCTGGGCACTCTGTGCCAGCCCTCCCTACCCTCATAGGGAACAATTTCTTCCTAATATCCAATCTAAACCTGCTGTCTTTCAATTTAACAACATTCCCCCTTCTCCTGTCCCTACACACCCTTGTAAAAGAGGGGCACAATCCCCCTCCCTGCTGCCCACCCTTTTTTTGGCACAGCCCAGGCCATGGGTGGTTTTAGGGCTGTGAGTGCACATGGCCAAGACCTGTCCAGCCTCTTCCTCAAGTCCCTCTCAGCACAGCTGATCTTGAAATGTTTGAAATACTAAATTTGCAGGAAGACCACTTCATCTCTCGAACCAGATAAAATCTGAAAAATGAACTATAATACTTCCTGGCCTTCCTCAGACCCCATGAAGTTTGTTGCAAAGGCAATGCAAACAGAGCACACAGTAAACTGCAAAACCAGCTCTGCTCCACTTCAAATTCCTGCAGAATCTGCTCCCATCCTGGCTGTGTGGCAGCTCTCCCTCCCTCCAGCAGCTGAGTGTGCAGCCAGTGCCATTCTCACCCCTCAGCAGCAGCAGGAGGCACAGAACTCATCACTTCCAGCCTCAAAGCAGCCCTGAAATAAAGGCTGTGTGTGTTTAGCTTTTTGTAAAGGACTCTGTGCATCTTTGACATAATGCTTTTGAAGTCGCTGAAACCAACACAGTGAAAAATCCCTTTGTTGGGTTCACCTGTGCAGTGTTGGAAAGTTCAGAACAAAATTGAATATGCAGATATTTTTACTAGGAAAAGGAGAGTCATAAGACAGAGAAAATCAAACTATTTCCTAATTTATGTATAGGAGTTTCTGTATTTTTATAATTAATAGAAGAGAGCCTTACAGATTGAGGGGGAACCACAGGAATTTTTAAAAGGTGTGTAGTGGTGATAAGCTGAATTCAGCAACAGAAAATAGATGTCTCCTTCTCCTGTAATTCATAACATTAAATGTAACTGTAGGAACTTCTAGTATCGATTCATTAAAATAAAATAGAATTATTTTAATTAAAAAACCCTCTCTTGAGATTGCCAGTCTTAGTGACATATATTGAGAACTCTTCTGATTTTCACTGTTCTGTAAGGCTATGATCTCTTTTTTTATTTCTCTGAAATTATGTAGGCATAATTTTAATAGTTTCTTTTTCTCTCCTGTTGAACATAGCATAGTAACATGCTAAATATCAATATTTTATGAGAAATTAATGTTCAACAAACCACAAGCATGAAGAGAAGAACTTTTGACATATTGGGCATCTGTCTCCATGTGTTCATCTGAAAATGAGCTGTCCTCTGGCCCAGCTCACAGCAAAGTATCAAATTCAGCTTTTCTAACACATCTACAGGAAGAAAATGCAAAGTCAAAACCTCAGCTTTATTTAGGGACCATCAACCCCATCTAAAATAGAATGCATTTGTTAGCTGAACCCTCCTGGGGGCTGCAGGTTGGATTTCAGACCCCGACAGGTGCTGGCCTGAGTGAGCCAATGAACCTCAGGGAAAATCTCAATTTACTCCCAGAGGGGGCTTTGCAAACGGGGCCAGTTTCAGATGAGTCTCAAACAAATGGTAAAATCACCAGGACTCAGCTTCTCAGAGCAGGCTGTAGGAACCAGCTGAGGACAGAGTTTCTGGTTTAACCATGAGCAGAGCCAGAGAAGATGATCTGTCATTCACAGAATTCTGGTCTCTCCTTTGAGTGCAGAAGCACTCATCCCATTCACACAGAACCTCAAAAAACATCCTATAATATCTCACTGTAATGCTCAGTGCTAATTCTAATCCAAATTTAGGATAATAAAATTAAAATAATAGTAGAAGGTAATTAACCAACAAAGGAGATTCCTACTTTTGCATCAAAATCTTATTAACTCTGTCTAAAAACATGATGACCCATTATCAGAGAGAAGTAACACGTGTAACATAGCAAATGAACTCACCTTCTTTAACAGTTCTCTCCTGTGGATAAATGCTGGCATTAACTCACCACAATTTACAATAAATCCATGCTTTAAATCAAAACTTGACCAGAAAATCATTTGAAACCCCAGTGCATAGATCCCCTCCACTAACACCAACATTTCTCTGGGCACAGAGACAATAATTTCATCTTGGGCAGAGAGGGTGACTGGTTGTGTTGGTTTGGGAGTATTAAACAAAACTTTCAGCAAGAGAAAGTTCTTACTCCAACCTTACATGTGGCTGTCCACCTATTCAGCCAACACACAAACAGAATTTCAGGGAGGAGTTTTATATGTTTAACTCCCTGAAAAGTTATTTTTCTTTTTTCAACACAGTTCTCACATGAAATTTTGGATGATCAGTTAAAGCCTAAATTCTTTAGTGAGGGAAACCTTGAGGTGCCCCTGGACTTGAGCTGACCTGGAGCTCAGGAAAACTCAAATGTTCACTCTGGGACCCAGACTTTGAGCAGGCAGCAGCTCCCAGCAAGAGCAACATCAAACCTCTTTATCTAATCACCCACTATTATTCACTGCTGCATTCCATTTCCTTCAAAACTCTGACATCCTAAAAGAAAAACCTCAAGGCTCCCATATGCTGCCTGCCCTCCCTCAACATATTTTGGGTTTGTCTTTGTTGTTTGGGTTGTTTTTTTTTTTTTTTTTTTTTGTAAATTGAAAACCACAGGACATAAAGGAACTTCACATGCAAAAAATAAGCCCAGATACCACGAGAAGTCCAACTAAATAAAAAAAGTCTGGAAAACTCAGAGCTGCTACTGCATCCATCCTCAGAGTCCCCTGTTGTGGCAGAGTCTCCAAGCAGCGTGTGATTTTATAGACCATATGATCTGCAATATTTACCATGCATAATGGAAATAGATAAGGCAAAGCAAACAGCTTGAATTTTGTATTTCCTTGCTTTTTATTTAGCCTAGGTTGTTAACACCCTGTGAATGTGTATTTGGGAGTCTCTGTGTTTGTGTGTGTGCATATGTGTGTATATATAGGTATAAACAAACACGCAGAGTCATTGCAGTGCATTTCTCACACATCAGAAAGAATAATTTCTGAGCAACCAGCTTTGAACTCCTAAAATTTCTCAGGAAAAGAGAAAAGGCATTGTTTATTTTACTCAGAATTGGAAAAAAAGCACATTGTGCTTGTTTTTTTCAGCCTCTGTGTCCTCCTGCTGTCCCTACTCTGAGCTGCTGCTTTGTGCAGTTCTTGAGTTTTAATAACAACAAATGTCAACACCTACAGCCACAATATTCGACCATTGTTTTATAACTTGAAAATGCACTGCTAACAAAGTGTTAAGCATGTGAGACTAAATGGGAAACACATTTGCTAACTACACTTTTTTTCATTTGGCAGCACATGCAGGGGTGGGGAACAGAGACTCACAGGAATTTTAAAGCAGAGCAAACCTTCCTATTGCATTGAAAATGTAAAGGCACACATTTGAAAGCAATAAAATAAAACCAGGAGTACAAGTCCTAGGTCATATTGCCAACACCTGGCTTGCTTGGACCTGTTTTTGAAACCCCTGAAAGGAGTTGGGGCAGAGAATAAATCTGTGAGTAGCTCAATATATCAAGACTTACCTGCTCTCCCTGTGTTGACACTTGATTTTCATTTGATTTTCTTTCATTATTTTAATTTTATCTCTGGAAGTTTGTCCCCTCAAGCTCTCTCCTTGCAATCACTGCTCACTGGCATTCATTCTACATAAACCTCCCAGTCTGCTTGAAAGCTGCTCCCACCAATCTTTACTGTCCCACATTTATCTTCAGTTTTCTGCCAAAACAGTTGCATGAAAATCTTATTGCCATCAATAAGCTTGGGCTCTTTCTGGTTAGGTCTTTTATTTCTTTATTCAGTTAGATTTTTTTGTGATTTGGAGTTCTTTTTTCCTTTCTCTAATGTTCAAGAAGGGTTAGTCACGAGTTGATTATAACATATGTAAATTTGCTTATTTTTAGCAAATGTCCTTTAACACTCTGGGTTCCTTGTCAGAGTCTGTAGTGCTAATAGCTGTGTTAATAAAATTATTATCTACAGCGAAGAAATTGCTTTCCATACATAGGAATTTAATGAGATGGAAATTTTGAGGAACTGAACTGATTCTCAGCAGTGCTTTGGTAGACTCTCAGAACATCTGCCCGTGTGCAGGCTGCAAACACTCAATGCTGGGAGAGCTGTCATTAAATTAACTCTGCTTTTGTGTTCCACACACCCCTCCTCCCCTTAATGAATTTACTTAGTAAATGCTGAGCAATATCTCTGTTTACTGACCAGATCTGCTTTCTTCAGGCAAATGAGGTTTCAGGAACTCTATAGGTCAGGATTTTTTTTGGAGTTATCTCCCTGGAGGAATGGAGCAGTGAGTCCATGTATCCATCACTCCCAGTTATAAACAGGATCCCTGCACCAGAGACTGGGAGATCTTCCTGCCCTCATTATCCTGGCAGGAGGAATTTATTTGGCCTTTTTTGATGTTATCCCCACTATGAGGCACATGGAAACAACCCCCACATTGCCATTACTCTGCTTAGACCCTCAAGCCCTTTCCTGCCCAGATTTGACTCCTGCCCCACAAATGCTTCAGCATGGAATTCAGGAGCATTTGGGGTTGTAAATACAAAAAACTCTGTTTTTTTTCCTCTCAGTCCAAACAAGTGCTCTTCCCCAGGAAGAACAGGGGGACTAGGCAGCTTTGTTATGCAAACACTAAAAATAAAAACGTTCATCTCGTGTGCGCTCAGCCATACACAACATCCACACACAAAAATGCAAAGGCTGTAGAACAGGCACTAAGTGGCCTTTGGAGACCTGCTTTTATTACCAAATCAGTGGGAATTAGGAATGACAAAAGCGAGTTTTGTCAGGAAAGCACAGATATCAAGAGAATATACAGAATTTTGTTTTTACCCTTGCTGGGCGAGTAATTCATAACCTGCATATAAGTGCATTTTAATTTCATTTTTGTGTATCACAGAGAGCAGCAGAGCTGTCCCCTGCCTTGTGCTACCTTCATCAAACTTCCAAATATTAATCCTGTCCCTGCTTTATTCCTGCCTGCTCCTTCTCATCTCCTCTCCAGACTCCATCTGACATTCACCATTAAGGAACTCGCCATTCAAAGCAAAAATAAGTGACTTTCTCATTTGATTGTAGATCCTGAGGAGCAAAGTCTCTAAAAGATTAAATATTTACTCCTCTGATCTGCCGTGCTGGCAACTGCCCGATCTATTTTATAAAGCAGGTTGACAAAAGAATTATGGGGCCTGGGATTTGTGTAAAGAGGCAGCGTTAAACCTTGCTCTCCTCTGTGCCCAAAAAGTAAAATCCCATTTTTCTGACACACAAGATTCCTGCAAACTCACTATTAATGGTACTTGGGACTCAACTGATCATAGGTTATCCCAAACAACATCATGTGATGATTTTAACACAGCAGGTGAAGCCAAGTCAGTGAATATATTTGGAATTAACCCTAAATAAGTTGTTTAGAAGTGAGCAAGTCCATCAGGCAGAAAGAGGTGTCCAGGTTGTGCAGAGCAGGTCGATGTCTCTCAGGGTGGGGAAAGGAAATCTGGGTACAGGAGACTGGAGAAGGTCAAAGCTGGTATTGAGTGAGAGGGCAGAGAGGAACCAGGAAACTGCAATCCAATCTACAGAGCCCATCTGGGGAAATTGGCAGAATAATGTATTCAGCACTTTGAACACACCTTGGCAAGGTTTTAACAAGAAAAAAATATAACATCTATTCACAACTTTGGGTTTATCTGTAGATAAATGGTTTTTTTTAATAGTCTTAGATAAACTCTCAGTGTCGCCCTGGTTTTTGCAGTGTTCTATGTTTTTATTTCTATAGTAGAATTTCTCATGCATTTTCTATAAACATAGTCCTTGTTTTTGTAACCAACCTAGATTGTTTTAAACTCCTAGATTGTTTTCATTCCTTTCTCCTAGGTGGAGAAAGATAATAAACTATGTCACTATCCTGTAAAATTATAGAGGTAGTAACCTCATTGACCAATCCACAATTGTCTTAAAAAAAGATATAAATATAAGAAAATAAAAAAAGGCAGGTCCTTTTTCTGGTCCTGCCCAGGTAGTCCTAGGCTGCTGCTGAAAAGTCTGCATGTTTCTTTGGTGTCTGACAGTGCAACATCTCAGTATCACCAAACTGAGTGCACTTAAAGTTTAAGAAGAACAAGCAGAGCACTGGAAAAATTTCAGCTACAGCCACCATGAAAATGGGGAAAGAACTCCAGGCTCTTTATTCATATAAACACAAAACCAATCTTCCAGTATTTAAAATGCCACCAGCAGCAGGTCTGTGACTGATTGTACCATATATCAACCTTATTAAGACTACACATGATCAGCTTTATTTGCATCAGGATTGGGTGTTGGGGAAAACTTGGTGATTGTGAGGGTTGGTAAGTCTTGGAATAGGCTACATAGAAAAAAAACCAACAAAACTACAATATTTAATTGATTTTTTTTTTTTGGAAAACAGCAAATTGGCAACTTTCAGAAATTATTTAGATATAACTGATCCTCCTACCCTCTGCCTCTAGCAGACTAGTTACATTTTTCAGGACAATTCCAACTTAAAATTTCTGTGGACTCTCCAGTAACTCCCCAAACAATGTCCTTGGGTGAGGATGTGACAAGCATTTAACACAGGCTCAAAGCAGTGCTGCTCACAGTTCTAAATTTCAGAGAATTCTGAGGGGAAACCCCTGCCTCTCAAGCAGATTAAGGAGTCTCTGGGAGGGATTAGCACTCCTCATTTTAACATCAAAATACTGCATTACACACTGGCACAGTTGCAGCAGACAAGCAATTCTTTGCTTTCTTGAGGTATTCACAGGAAAACTTCATTTTTGTTGCAAAGAATCAATAGCAAAATGTGATCAAAATCTAAATTAGCACCTCTAATTTAGAAACTAAGCCAACCCTTCGAAATTCACTAAGGAACAGAATTTCCTGCCTTTAAATACTGGTGTAGAGTTGTTTAAAAATACTGAGCTATTTAGAAGTCATGGTCAAGGTGGAAATATCAGCTTAATTTCATTGAAATTTTCAGGCAATGATGGAAAGGCTAATGGTCAAATCTGCTTCTCTCTTTAAAACCAAACAAATTAAAAATAACCAACCACAAAAAGCCTTACTCTACAGTAACAAGATGGGACTGAATCTCAAAAATTACCTTGATGAGATCCTGTGAACATTCTTCCATCCTGGTGGTCTTTGGCAAGTACCAGACCCATGCTGCCATTAAGGACACAAGCAGCTCAGGATTTGATCTCTGTTTTTTCTCACCCTGAGGGAGCTCAGATGTTGGATAAACCAGCAGCTCCTCACACAATTTAGATTTCAATAGATTGGAGCCAAGCTCCTTCTTTCAGAAATGGAAATCCAGAGAAGGTATCCAGTTGCATTTTTGTCTTGTCCTTCTCCAAACAGATCTTAAACAGAGCCATGAGTGAACTGTGTAATCAATATCAAACCATGCACAACATTAATGGATGAAACTGAAACTGCAGATAAGACCTAAAGAGCACTGAGTTTGCACAAGAATAGATGTTTTCAAAAAGGTTTCTGATCTACTTCAGCAGAATTTCACTAGAAGGCTTGCAAGATTTCAGTATCACATCTGAAGATGAAAAAATCAAATTAATTAATGACTTTTTTATAATTAAACATCAAATGTTAGTCCTGTGCTATCCATGGAACTGCATCAGAGATGGGTGCAAAGTATCACCTTTGCTTTCCAATTCAGACAATCCTATTGAACTGAATTTTTTGTGTTTGGGCTGCAAAATAATAATTCTGTTGCACAGCTGGCAACAGAAGAAACACGCAGGTTCCAGAGCAGCAGTTGAATCTCCAGGCCGGACCCACCAAAAGGCCCTGCCCTTCTTTATTCTCTTATTTATATCTGTTTCTAAAGACAATCAGGGGTTGGTGAGAGGGGTTAACACCTCTGCAAGTTCACAGGATAAAGACATGGTCAATCATCTTTCTCCACCCCAGGGGAAAGGAATGAAAAACAATTCCACAAGTGCAAAACAATCCCGGCCAGTTCGGAAAAACAAGGACCATGTTTACAGAAAATGCACGGGAAACTTGTACTACAAAGTTACAACCATGGAACCCTGCAAAGCAGGGTGACAATAATTCCACCTCAGGACCAAAATGAAAGTTCTTAGATGTGGCCAGAGCGAATCTGGGGTTGTTGTAGCAGCAAGAGGGGAGCTCCTCAGGAGCAGCCAGAGGTCCCCGCAGTGGGAGCATTCACCTGCAGCGTGTGCACTCAAACCCCTCTCTGTCTGTCTGAAGTCAGCTCTGCACGGTGTCTCATCCTGCAGGCTTTGCCTTCACTCAGAGCTGTCTCTGTCACACAGCTGAAAGTTGAAGTGGCTCTTTGGGGACACCTCAGTGACCTCCTCATGCCTGTCCCTGCTGCTCTGATGTGGCCTCAGCCTGGAGCTTTGGCTTCCTCCTCTGGGGCCGCAGGGACTCCAGCCACGTCCTGCTCTGATCATAAACGTGCTGCTGGCCAGAGCTCCTTCAAACACACACATTGCCACAAAAAAAAAACAACTCCAGTTCTTTTCCTCACACATTTTTTCCCTTAGCACTGATCCATCAAAAAAAATCTGTGAGTGGCTGCTCCCCCTGCAGTTACAGCTCACTGAGATGTGCAGCAAAAAATTTGGGTAGGAAAGAGCACAGAGCAGCCTGGAGCTCTCCTTAATCCAGACATTGCTCATGGCAGCAGGAATTCCTTCAAGCCTTCAAACTCTCCTGCTCAAACCCTTAGGATAAGGGCAGTTTCAGTTAGAATGTGCATAAATAACATGCAAGCATTGTCCATGAGAGAGCCACGTTCGACGTCATCCCAAACTGGCCCAGTTTGTCTTTGTGCCTTTCAGCTCAGTCCAGCTGTTCCCAAAATCCAAGGGCATTTCCAGATCTTGTACAGGGTGCAGGTGCATCCATAAGGAGCACAGTGACAGCACAAGGAGTGGCAAAGGGAGATTAGAGGAGGCCACAGGACACGATGGAAAATAAATTCAATTTCTCAGGAAAAAAATGGATAAGAGAGCTTCACACAGGCTTTTGTTTCACAAGCAATCACCTAATTTGCTTTCTGAGATCTGTTTTACATATGCAGTTATGGTGTTTTCCCCAATGAAAGGTTTCCAATAAGTCATGAAAAGTTCAGTATTTTACGACTTTTATTGGGCTTTAATTTAACCGAATGCTGCTGTGCACCCTCCTAATGGCTCAAGGGAAATGAGGGGATCTGTTATAACCTGCAACACGCCTAATTCTTCTCTTTCCAATCCATCATCTTTAATTTTGCAATAAAAGTAATCAGAGCTGTATTTTTTTTAAAGGCTGCATTGTTCTTCCATGCCTGCAAACAGGGATAACCTTGGGGAAATCTCTGGATGTGCTCTGCAAGAGTGGCTCTGTTAAGTGGTTTCTTTGTCAGTCCCAGCACAAAATACTCAGGCCTGGAATTCTCAGTCTGGCTTGCAGACCTTCTTCTTTGTGAATACAGATGACTGGGTCACAAAATTTAATTTAAATTATGTGGCTTTCTAAACGAAATGGTAATCCATAAAGAAACAAACATTCAATCTGCAGCTGAGGATTTATCAAACAAGTGCTGTTCAAACTGTATATGAACTAATAAAATTCTGAGCTGCTCTCTTTAATTTATTTCATTCTGCTTGTGAAATCCTTTTTACATTACACAGGTTACATAAGTGAGTACTAATGAAAAAAAGCCATTTCACGATCAAAACTGAGCCAGGCTATTTTTAAAAAGCTTGATGTGTGCAATGCTGTAAAATGCAAAGCACACTCTGTTTGCAAAGAGGTCAACAAAGTGTTACCATCATGTTTCAGTGTGATTTCAACAAATTAAACAATCCCAGAAAACAACTGAATGCTGCAAAGTACACAAAATCAGGAAAACATCTGCTTGGAACCTCAGAGTGCAACTGTGATCACATCAGTGTGAAAATCTATCACTGTTTCGAGGGGAAACTGAATTTGATTGAAAACTCTCATATTCTTGACTGAAAGCTCAGTAAGTTTTTCCAGGTAGTGCATGGAAAAGAGAAATATTTTCCAAAAAAGAAAGCAGAATACGTTGGTGTGATTTGCACGTTTCATTACAAAGCTGTCTCGTAAACCTAAAAGAGAACACCCGAATTTTGTTACAAAGTTTTTCTCTGGGTTTCAAGAACTAATTATTTTTTTAGCTTTGGATATACTGTGCTGAAAATTGGAAGCCATCATAGAGGTTTGGGGAAAAGTGACCTGACACAGTCTCTGGCTGATCTGGAAAAACCAAAGACTAAACACAATTAAGAATATTCAATGGTTGAAATCTACACTGCTTTGTGACTATGAATACTATAAATACTTCAATAGGCATTTTTATTAGTTTTGTAAATATTATGGTGTTGCCTTTCTAACTAGGCTATAAAGTAACCATGTTACTTTCAATAGATGTTGTTATATATTCTCAAACCTTAAAAAACGTGAATTTTTCTTTTGGATCATTCTCAAGACTTAGCACCTTTTTGGTGTTATCTTGTTTATTAAATAAACAAAAATATATCTTGTTTATTAAATAAACAAAAAACACTTGTTTTATTGCTAAGAATTATGCAGCTAATTAAATAACCTTTGTCTTAGCCTTTCATTTTCTTCCTCATAGAAAAAAAAAACCAAAATAAATTCACCTTGCCTTTCTCCGAGCCTGAATAGCAGCAAATAAAAACAGGAGTATTTCACTTGACAAATTTAATCCATCCATCTGTTCCAAACTTCTCTGTCAAAAACCCCCAAAATATACCTGCTGTTTTCCTAATAACCAGGCACAGAGCAAAAGCTGTGATGTGGAAATGAGCAGAAGATGACATTTGCCTGCTGGTCCAATGTGTATTAGGGTTTGACACTTGTCTATCTCACTTGTCAGCTGGGAAGTTTATCTGGATTTGTTCAAAGATATTGCCACGCTCCCAAACAGACAACGTGTTCCTCTCCTTATCACATCTGACACACAGTGTGAGGCAATAATAGGAAGAAAAATACTGCTGCTGTTTTCAAATCTACTTAAATATCACTTCTTGCATTTCTGCCCAAAAGGGATGACAAGGTGAATTAATTTACAGGGGTTTGGAACTTTCCAAGTGTCCCCTGACACTTGAGCCGAGTATCATATATTATATTTTAGAGGGAATTTTAGAGTCACCGAATGGATGTCAGAGTGCAGCAATTTTTCTAACATCAGACCTTGTTTTTCATGGGAATGTTTTTATGATGGTGAATTTCTTCTGGTGAATTTGTGAGGAGAAGGGGATCCCAACTGCTGCTCTTCAGATTTCAAACCCACCCAAGGAAGGATCCTCCCCAAACCCCCACCCTGCTCAGGCACCTCTGCAGAGGGAGCAGATTTGCCTAACTGACAGCAGAAAATAAAGCTTTGCCTAAAAGGGATTTAAATCCCACATCCATGGGACGTGCCACCCTTCCCTCCCACTGGAGTCCTGCTATTCACAGGGTTTTGTCCTAATAACTCCCTGAAAGATGGGGCTGAAAAATGACAGATATTGGGTGAGAAATGGAAATCGCTCGCCAAGGGAATTGCGCTTCTCTCTGCCATTTACACCTTCACAGCTCCTTCTGTGTGCCCTCCTCCCACTTCTGCTTGGCTTCCTGATTTCAGCCTGTGGATGTTGGGAGCTGGGCACTCCAGCACGCAATTTTTGGGTTGTAGAACTCTTAAGAGAATAAACTCCATAATTCTCTGTTAAAAAAAAGAAAGAGTATTTTTCCAAGGTTGCAGTTAGTTTGGTACGTTCTTGCCTTTTAAGCAACAAAAAAAGCCTGATTAAAGGAAAAGGTCAAGTTCCAATCTTCACACAAGCCTTGGCAGCTGAGTGAAATCATCATAAATCCACAAGAAAACAAAGAAAGAAAACACTGAAACCATCTGCTCCTGGGGGAGGTAGAGGAAGGAAATTCTATTTTGAACAATGTGTGTAAGACCTTCACCATTCAATAAGATCACATGTAATTCCTGGATCCCTGGAGCTCCTTAGAAAGGCTTTATTGAGAAACCTTTCTCTATTGCTTAAAATGTCACAATACTTTTTTTATATATAAATATATATTTATATAAAAATGGTGTTCTTTTCCATTGTCCTTAAGCTCAAAAAGCACAAGAACTTTCAATGTTAACAAAAATCATAAGTTACAGTGGAGCTGTTTCTCTGGCAAAATAAAACTCTTTTAAGTGTGTTGGCAGTGCAAAGCACAATGCAAAGCAGTGATAATTACACCAGTAGCAATCAATGACACATCAGAACCACTTTTATAAGCAGTTTCAGCCTGCTTTGAGAGGGAAGGTTCCTGATTTAATATTATTAAAATAACATTAACTCTCCCTGCCTGGGTGTATTTCACACTTCACACACATTTAGTGGAGAATCTGAGCACTTTATAAAGTCATTTATAATTTAGCTTCTCTGTGAGACACAAAACCTCTCTTAACCCCATTCCCACACAGAGGACTGGGGGACGTGGAGAATAATTCACTTTCCAATTTCACACCCAAAATTGGCTCCCAGAGAAGGTGCAGAAGAGGAAAGCACAAGCCTCAGGTTGGTTCCACCCTCACTGACCACCCTTTCTCTCAGACCTGACACTGAGATTATGAAAATTTGCAATACACTTCAAAATGTACTCCTGACTTTTCAGAATTCTCATGCAAGACTGGCACAAAAGAATATGAATTATGACTGTTCCATAGTCCCATTTCTTATTCCTTTGGGTATTTTTATTTGAATTAATTTCACAGTGTAGCAATATTTTGAGGGTGATAAAGTGCTTGGACAGCTGTCACCTGTTCATTGATGTTTGTGAGATGGAATTGTGCCTCAGAATTTTAGCAAAAAGACATTGCAATAAGAGGTTCAATAATAAATAGGGCCTTGTTTTCTCTTTATGACTTAAATGTGTCTCCTCACCTCCCCAGTTTTAACCCAGCTCCAGATTCATATCTGAAGTAATCTTAGTGCAAAAAAACATTGGGGTTTGACTCCAGTTTTAATTTAGACAGGGATGGGGGAAATAAATGTACATATTCATATGAAAAGGTATTGATAGCAAATATATCCACCAAGGAGATTTGAAGAAAACAGAATTAGTGCCAAATACTTGTGGAACAGAAGCACGGAACTCAGAATCACACACACAATTTTTCTCGTAGCCATGGAACAATAGGGACAAACCCTGGGGATGTAATCCTTTCCCCTTGCCCTCTCTGATCACTTATTCAGCGTGATGGGGTGATCTGTCTTCTCCCTTCCTGAGTAATATTCCTACCACAGTCACATTCTGTTCTGCAGGGTGATCTGTGAGCATTGCTTGTCAAATGGGCATTTATTATTCAGCAGCAGGGCTGGCAGAATGGGCACCCCACCTCTCCTCATCCTCAATTAGTCTTTACCTGCAAAGCCTTGACAGAAATGGGCCTTATCCTATGGAAAAAAAAAAAAAAGTTGTGTTTAATTTCCAGACTTACAGTGTCTGACGAATTCCCCCCCCCAAAATCTGTTCAAAAAACACTTAAAACCCCATTTTCTCATGCAGAATTTTCAGCTTTTCACTGATCTGAAAGTCAGGCAGTTGTCCTGCTTCTCTGTCTGCCCGTGGATGTTCAGGATAAGAGGCATGTTAGGATCATCTCCTGTAACCTGCTACTGAACAGGGGAAAAAAATATTATTCATTTACTCCTTGTAAATATATCTCCTTTGACTGAAACATATCAAATAGCTAATGATGAAAAACTCCAGAATAAAACCAAATACTTTAGCAGAGAAGGCTGAGAATATATGAGAACCCAACATAACTCTCCTCCTACAGTCTTATTAAAGTTGTCTGTTATAGACAAGTGAAATGAGGGGATATAATTCCAGGAGTATAAATAGTCCTGCTCTTACATCAATATTTTATGCTATTCATGGGAAATCAGTAAGGTATTATTAATTGCTTCTAGCAACACAGGTAAATTAAAGGCTGAGCTATTAACAACATTAAAACTTAAATATTCATTCCGAGAAGCCACAAAATGTACCAATGTCAGAGCTGAAAGGGGAAACGTTAAAAAAAGAAAGGAGGTGTTGGCTTGTTTAGAAGCAAGGACTGCACTGTGGTTTCAGGCACAGCCTTGAACAAAAGAGGCTCTGGAAACTGCAGCAGCCCAGAAATAGCTTTGGGACACAGCGAGCCCCAGGCAAGTTCTGCACGAAGAAGGCCTGGCAGAGCTGAGTAATGAGCTGTGATTTGTGCCCAGAGAGAGCCCCTGTGCTCCTGGGGCAGACAGGCACAGAGGAAAGGGCTGTGTTCTGCTGCCAGGGCTGCTGTGCCCCAGGGGAGGGACTGAGCAGAGCCCTGAGAGAGCCACGTTTGCCAAACAAGTGGCACTAAAGGGTTGGGCTGGTTCATATCCTTTTGTATCACCAGCAAAGCCAGGGGATCACAGACTGCTTTGGGTTGGAAGGGACCTTAAATCTCACCCAGTGCCACCCCTGCCATGGGCAGGGACACCTTCCACTGTCCCAGGCTGCTCCAAGCCCTGTCCAGCCTGGCCTTGGGCACTGCCAGGGATCCAGGGGCAGCCACAGCTGCTCTGGGCACTCTGTTTCAGCAACCTCCTCTTCCAGGTCAGACTCCTGGGACTACTTTTTTCCCCCAGCCCTGTCCATATTTGTGGGTGAACTGAAGGCTGCACCCTCATATTTGGATAGTCTATGCCTGGGTGTCGATGTCCATCTTTTGGTATCTGTGGATTGTTCAGCTCTGTCCTCAGCTCAAAGTGCTTGGAAGCTGTGAGCCAGTTAATGCCACACAACGTTTCAGAGCCTGCTTGGAAGTGGACTTTTAAACCCTGCAGGAAATGAAGCAGAACCAAAGTGATTCTCTTTGCTTTCCAGTGACTCACACCATGGCAGGTACAGCACCACAACTCAGGAGCATTGTTTGCAATGGACTCAAATAATAATGAAAATTTGAAACAATCGGCTGATAAGAATTATTAAGTAGTTGAAGAGCTCCGTGGCTCTCCTATAGTGCCTGCCACAGCTACAGCTGAGGGCTAAATGCATATTTTTTAAACACAGTCTTAGGTAGAATTAACTGCCTTGAAGTTATTAATTACCTTTATACTTGAAACAGTTGAACAGCTGACGACCTAGCAATATGTTCATGGTGTGGATAAAACTTCTGTGTTTTAGCCAGACCAGTCCATATTGATATAAAATTTCAGTATAGACATAGCAATATGTTCATGGTATGGATAAAACTTCTCCATTAACAAAACAGGGCAATGTGCACATTTTATCTTATTACAATATATATTTTTACATCTACTTAATATTTGGAATGAAACTATTTGCATATTCAAGGAGTACCAGCCTCATTTCCTATCCAGGCCAGATTTTGCCATCTCTCCTTAAGATAAATAGGTTTACTCTGAAAATGAGCTTATTTCTATAGAAACCCTGAGCCACATGAGATATTTAATATGATTTAGAAGCATTTGGCAAATTTCATGAAGCAAACAAACAAAAGGTAGACGTGTGTTGGGAAAGAAGGGCTGCAGTGTTCCCTGATTCACATTCTCCCTACATCCACCTTCCATCCAAGCAATGCACTCAGGACCTGGATTTACCACAGGCTGCACTGATGTTTAGACCAGAATTACCCAGTGAAGTGTCAAGGCACAAAAACAATGGAGGAACTGAACAGCCACAGGTGTTCCATGTACACGAGAATAGTGGGGGATTTGGAAAAAAATAACCATGAATAACACAGGAGAAATGGAAAGCTCACCCTGTGTGCATAGATCTAATTTCAAATTAATGTTTCATTTCATAATAAATATTTCATAGTATTGGCAATGGATGGATTTCTGATTTTTATTAATATACAAACAACCTTTGAATATGCCTGGCAAATTTTTTTCATAGATTAGATTAAGGTTTATTTTGTAGAGGAGGGGATGTATTTTGATGTTATTCATGGATACATGCATGCAGGGGGACAAAGCACAAGAAAATAAGCACTGAGCCCAATGCCAGACACGTGGATTTCATCACCTCAACCCCAGCGGTGTTAAATGGACATTATTCAAAATAAGAAGACATGCTTTATGGTTGCCTCAAAAGCATTCCAGAAGCAAAGACAAATAAACTTGTGCTCCGTGGAGAGATTTGTGGAGCCTCTTCTGGGTTTCTGCATATCCGTGTCTCTGAGAGCAGCTGATCAAAGCTAATGACAGATTAATCATGAGCTCTCTAAGAAACATTTACAGGTGAAAAATGAGTGGCCCTTCATTCCCAGCTACTCAAAATGAGCTATTGAGTTGATATTCCAGCAAAAGCCACCTCTAGACCAGCAGCCAAGGTGAGATATATCAAAGTAGGGGAAAAAAGCAAGAGGGAAAAAAAAAATAAAATTTGATCCCTGTCCAAAGTAAATAAAAACCAAAGGCCTGCTGTGACAAGGGGAAAAATAAATCAGATTGACATCTTATAGTGGAGTGCAATTTTCTTGTAATGTGTCTGTTTAAGCTAAGGCAATGACAAAACTGAAATGTTTATATGAAATCATGCAACTGTCACCAAGCTGTTCATTTTGATGGAAAGAACACGCAGTGCCTTTCATTCTAATGCAATATTTTCCAAACAGACTATTTCCCTTTCTCAACTCTCCCCTTTTTTCCACTGCCAGAGTTCCCATCAGACTGCAACTAAATTTTTTTTAAGCTGTCAATCTTAATTGCAGCACTCTTTCACCTTTTTTTTTTTTTGTTGTTTTTTGTAATCCCTTGATTTTTTTCCTAATGAAGCAATTAGACCCTGCTGAGGTCAGTTCTAGTGCTTGCAGAGAGTTTTCAAGCTTGTTCTCAAGCAGGTACAGAGAGAGAGGGTCATTGGCAGACAAAGTGATGTTGAAATAAAGATCTTCTCCCACTGGTGCCAGAGGAATCGTTGCACACAACAAGCAAAGATCTTGCATCAAAAAAGTTCTTTTTCAAAGTTCCTTTATGAAGTTCCTTTTCAATCTTCTTACTCACAGAGAGGCAATTAGAAAATATCCACACGTGCCTGTCCACTGTCATAGCTCAGTGTACCCCAAAAACCTGTTTGTATTATCAACATTGTCTAAATTAACAAAAGTAATTAAAATTAATTTTTAATCTTTCCCTCCCCCCCAAATGTGTTCTGCCACACATAAACAAAAGATGCTGCAGAGAAGCATCTTCTCAAAGACAAATGTAAAACCACCAGAACCATGTTGGATAAGGGGAAATAATTATTTGGAAAGTTTAACAAATTTATTGCTTGAGGTTAATTTATGCCATTTGCAACAATCCAGAAATCAACTCTGATGTAGAATCTTTACTAAGGTCTGTAGATTTTACAGGGGAGTAAGCAGGACAGAAAAAAGCAAATATTAATGACAAATGTAACATAAGAAACACTGATAAACTGGTTCCATTTGCTACAGCTCAATAGGGAAATAAAATGAAATAATTTAGCACTGTCTGCAGAGAGAGAAATGTTCAAATCTATTAGCACACAGTTCATGCTAATTCTGCTTAGGGAATTCCTGCTGAGACACCCACGAAATATCCAGGAGCTCAAGGCCAGGGTGGATGGAGCTCTGAGCAGCCTGGGCCAGAGGGGGATGTCCCTGCCCATGGCATTTATTTGAATAAAGCCATTTTTAAGGTCCTTTCCAACCCAAATCACCCCAGGATTGCATGATTGTGTGAAGATATTCACCACAACTATTCTTCCAGTCCAACAGAAATGTCCCTACAGCACCATATTTCCACAGCCAGACAGGGCAAATGGAAGCCGAACTGCTGCTTCTCAAACTGTTAGCTTTTTTTCACCTCTAAAACAATGGCAAAATAGGTTTCAGGCCAGGTCATCTTTGGTGTAAAAGGCAAAGTTGAAGTAGATCCAAACACAGTTTTCAAACCCACCCTCTCATTGTGCAGCACTGCAGTATTTTGGTAATTTCCATCATTTTTTCCATGGCACAGCCCAGCCTGCCAGCCCACGGGAGTTTCTGTCAATGGTCTGTACTTCAGAACACTGAATTCAGGCCACACTCACACCACAGGAATGAGAGCAGTATAAAATCCCAATATCTCAGACAGAGGTACATGGATATCCCTATCAGTTACTTCTGATTCTAGCAGCAGATATTTCATTTAGGGGCTTTTCTCAGATTAGCAGGATTCCAGCAAGTTCTGGTTCTGCTGTAATTTAGGTAAGTGGTGCTTGTCAGGAGCAGACAGCTCATACAAGCTACATCAGAAAAGAGAAAAATACATGGATTTTTTTTCTTTCCTGCTGATATTTTTGCATGTATGGCTGCTTTTCTAGGTCTCTGTTTTAATTTAAAAACCACCTGACAATGCTGTTGCTCTGTGTCATTCTTACCCACGGGATAAGTGACAACAATAAACACCTGTAACAACCATTCTTCTCCAGCTCAACATTTTCAGGCACCAAGAAGGATTATGGAAAATTACTTTTTGCTGAAGTAAAGCTTCACACAGTCTTGGGCAATGTTTTCAAGTAGTTGCCTTATCACTGAAACATCTGTTGGCAGTAAACATCCACAATAATTCTGGCTCTCAAAAAGAGATCCATGCTTTAGCTCTTCATCTCTAGCAAGATTTTTTTCTTCTTTAACCACTCTGCCCATTTTTAGTCATCTAAAAAGTATTGCTGTCAGGTGAGGTAAGGTCAGAAAGTTGTTCCAGCTCTTTCTGAGAATCAATTGAGCACCATCACCCCTGCCAGTCCTGGGAGATACCTTTGCTTCAGGTCTGACAAACCACTCCTCAGTTTCCAGCTTGCCTCCTCCAGGCTAGATTTCTCTCTTCCTAACATTTTCTGTGTTAAAAAACCCCCAGGTAACTTGCTTCCTGTCTAATGACTGCTTGAGAGGATTCATAGTTACAGAAAATCAATGTTTTAAATGGTATTGAACAATGCTCTCAGAATCTCAAGGTGACTGGTTCAATCTTCTCTGATTAAACATGACACAGGATCATCAAAGGAAGCTGCAAAGTTGTTCTTTGCCTGCTTTTTTATGCCCTTTCAGGCACAGCATCACATCAGCTCAACCAGGACCTCAGCCTGAGCTGCAAGAAGACAATGAGAACACTGAAATGTGTTTTAAAAGAGTGGAAAGAATCAAATGTGCTCAGAGTCTGAGGATCAGCTATAAGATATGAAATACTTCCAAACCACTCAACCATTTTGGAAAAAGTATATTTGAAAGCAATAAGATAAAATATCCATCTCCTCACCCACCCAGCTGTGTGGTTATTTTTCTGCAATCCACACACTCCAGTTAACCAAAGGCTGGAGGGAGGAGCCAGCACTCCTCCTGTTAAGGGAGATTTTTGCCTCCAGGCTGCAGGACAGAGCAGGAAGCAGCAAAGCTGCTCTGGTATTTTCTCCTCTCCTGGGCAGTGAATCCTCGCACACAGATTTTGAGGGATGGTTTCAGAAGCTGCCAGTGGAAAATGTCAGCCCCTGCAGGCAGAGTGAGGATTGTCAGGGAGTTTGCAGGTGCTGCTCACCCCAGAGCAGGGTGCAGAGACATTTTCCTCACTGCCCTGTGTGGCCAAGGCTCGGGGGGCAGCACTAAACCTCACTGAATCAGCTCACACAAATTACATTACTGCATTTTCTCAAGCTAAAGTTCTGATCTCCACATATCAAGTGGACACAAATCCTCAAACACCTTCCCCAGCACTGGATTTTTTGACTGTCATTCTGTACCATGACTTTTCACTGGCCAGCTGGCAAAGGACTCCAGATTTCTCCCCAAGGACATAAATACCAACCACTGAAGAACTTTGACATTTTATTTAATATATTTCTTTGCATCTAAAGCATCAATGTCTTATTTTCCAGACAAATTTCCTAAGGAAATGTGGCTGCTTTTAAGTCATTACAGTGTCAGTGACTGTACTGGTTATTTAAATTTAAAAAAAATACTTTTTTTCAAATAAAAATGACAGGCTGTCAAGTTCACTGCTGATAAAGAGCATTTTGAAAAATCAACATGAAAGTAGATACAATTACAGGAGATACCTCTTGTATTCAAAATTTTGAGTTTTGCAGTTACAAAAACCTATCTCAAATGCCTCAGGTAAAGAGGGATTTATCTGGCCAGCAGAGAGAACTTGTGTGATGCAAGGAAGAAAGCTTCAATTATGTCCTACAGCTTTACTGAAAGCAACATCTGTAACCTTCAAAAGCTCTGAGTAGAAGGAGAGACACGAAATAGTCTGAGAGGATGTTTTACATTGTAACACCATCCCAAAATTTATAAAAACTCTAAATATATTTCATTTAGCATCGCAAACTCCTATAACTCATTTATGGGCATCTTGTATCTTCTATTGATCTGAGATAGTTTCAGATATAAAAAGCTTGGGAAACAAATGGGCACAAATTTATCCCTGGGGCAATCCTATTATCTGCAGATGAATTTGGGCTATTGTGTTAATCTCATTCCTACCTCTGCCTTTTTACTCCCTAAATAAATTCTAAAATGATCAGTTTTGCTGTTCCTTATTGCATCATGCAATAGAAATGTTTTAGATCTTATTTTCTTGAGGGACATGAATGCAAAGGATTTTAAAATAGTATGGAATTCTCCAAGTATTAATTCCATGTATGCATAGAGGAAAAGGTATCAGTTTGATATTTTAAACTCCTGTCCTACAACAGGCCTTTAAAAGGCTTGTGGCAAATCAGAAGGAATATATTTTCTCCTTTCATTTCAAACATGTTTGGAATTTAGCTTCTCTTTCCCCTTCATCTGGAACACAGATGAACCTCAATCAATCTCAAGTTTTACTTAAGACAACCTTAAGAGCCCTCTGTCCCTTTTTCCAGGTGATTCTTTCTAGGATCCTTTCTAGATTTGCACCTCTTTTGCCACAGGCTCCTTTACTAAATCTGATAAACCTTTTCAGGGGTGCTGTCCCATGGACTTTTACCAACAGTTTCTTTTTATCTAAAGCATTTTTTATTTCATCAAACACATTTATTATTTAACATTTCAGGCCAAACTGTCAGGAGTTTTCTAAAACAAAGTACAGGACTGGAGTAACACAAATAATCCCATTGCCCACCTAATTCAGATCCACACAAGTCTTCACTCATGGCAGATTTGTCCCAGATAAATGTATAAATACACACATAGATACACTCAATCCTTTCCTTTATGTACAATCATAATTTTTAAACCATCCAGCACAAAAATACAAGGTCTATACAGTCAGAGAACTTGCAGGCACTACAGGAATGCAAATAAATGGCAGCTCACACAAGCTGATGTGAGTAAATACAAATTGTCATGAACACTCAGTGAATGATAAAAGCTTAGATAACCTTCTTTGCTTAAAAATGTCTTTCAGCTCTCATTTATTACAAAAAACATATTGGCTGGCAGTAAATTTGCCATGTTAAGTTCCTTGCTTTGGCACAGTGAGCATCACATGGACAACATGTAATGTTTGGCAGAATGCAGAAGTTTCCTCATCCTTTATGTCTACCCAACAGAGGACCTTTTTTATCTTATTTGGCATCACTAATTAAAGTTATAGTGCCCCAGACTCCAAGGAAGTTTAAATGATTAATATACTCTGATTACTTTTCCCATTTTTTTTTACAACGTCTTCCATTAGGAATTCTCCTAATAAAAAAAACTGGTTTAGATTTAAATTATACACTTTGCCCTAAAAGTTTTTTCACCTCAGCAAGGCAATTGAAATGCTGAGGACTCTAAGGGGGTTCTTTCTCCTTTGCAAGGCTGAGCCATCTTCACCATTTATTAATCATTCTCTTAAAAAACTATTTATCTAGAAGAGATCAAGAATTTACTAAAGCCAAACCAGACAATGCTTTAAAGGAGAACTTTCTAAAACACCTGCTGAACAAAGAGGACTGAAATCTATAGTTTAAAACATTTTATCTGCTTTTTCCATCCTATAGAGGTAGTGTCTCCCATCAGAATCTAAACACTGAGCAAAGAAAACAAGATTTTCTCCCTTCTGTTTTGATCCATTCCAGAACACTGACAACCAATTAATTCCAAATAAAAGACCAAAGAACTGGGTGCAGTGTACAACCAGTTACTGGATTGATGAAAGGCCAGACCTATTGCTTCAAAGGAAAAAATAATATGAAATCAAAGGTGAACTGCACTTATTTGTCCTTGGCTACAGAATGAAACCAGGAAAGGTCATCAACATGTGATGGTATTTGCCTGCAGTACACTGGGTTTTGAGCACTGGCCTTAAAGAAGGCTGAAGTCACATGGCTAAAAATATCAGGCCACAAGTTTCTTGCAGCACAGCCTTGGTGCTGCACACTGACAAGATAAAATAGTATTTGTGAGCAGCTTGAATTTGATTTATCATTATAACAATGTAGGTCAGCATTATAATTGTCTCATCTGGTTACACAAATAGGAATGCAGGATGGATGCAGAGTTTGAGACACAGCTTTGTCATGGAGCTCCTTTGGGCAAAGGACAGAGGGGAAATGCTGAAAAATGTTTCTCATACTTCAGTAAAATAAGCATATTGTTATTATTTTGATAGAATGGCTGTTATTGAAACATGTAAATCTTGGAGGTTGGTTTGGTTTTGCTGTAGGGAGAGCACATCACTTCACTGGGAATCTGGCAATTGAATAAAGAATTTTCCAGTCCAATATTTACATTACTGCTACAATAAGCAAAAAATACTAACTACAACAACCTCATCAGGTGTGGGTGATGACTGGATCTCATCACACACCACAGGATAAAAATTTACTGTGGGTCAAACACAAACCCAGCATTTCAAACAACCTTGCTGAGTGATGTGAATGAAGAGGGTGAGAGTGATGGACACTGAGGAGAAGCAGCCCAGGACTGGAGAGCAGAGCAGTGGAG
>VZTZ01017406.1:0-16391 GCA_013400955.1 Drymodes brunneopygia
TCTCATCTTTGAAACAACAGGCATAGTGGCATTATTATGGAAACATCTAGGTTGCATGGGACTTACCTGAGCCGATCTCCTGGAAACAGGGCCCTAGATCAGGTCATTCAGGGCTCTGTCAAATTGAGCCCTGCATATTTCCAATGAAGGAGGCTCTGTTGTTTCCCTGGACAACCTTTCAGTGTGTCAGTGCTCTGTGTCTTGAGCTCAGCTGCCATCACATTCCAGAACGTGGTTATGGTTTCTGGTCACTGCTCTTGACAGCCTTCTGTCTGCCTTCTTGAACTGCAGAATCCCAGCTCCTTGGTGTGCTCCCCTGCTTTTGCGACCTGCTCCACTGGGAGTGGGCTCTGCTGCTCTCAGGGAAGGGTTGATTTCCTAGAACCCTCTGGCTCTGACACTTCATGATTGGAAGAATAGGGGTTTTTTTCTGGCACTTCTGCCATGGCAGGTATTGTGGAAACTGTTCCTTCCATCCAGGTGGAGTCTTTTCAATCTTTGTGCTTCTGCATGGAGTGGAAATTCTCCAGCATTAATGTGTGTCTCGTATTTTAATTTATCACATGATGTGTTTTTTAATGTTCTGTCTGTAATAAAAAGCTTTGGAGAGTTTTTTTAAAAAATAAAATAGTGAGATAATTAGTTTTCTGGGTTGGGATGTTTTTGATTGTTTGGTTGGGGGTTTTTTTAAGTTAGGTGTTTCCTTAGACCTTTGAACATGCATTTCCCTCTTTTCTTTACTCTTACAATTTTGAAATAAGGTGTTATATGTTGTCTGAGCATTTGTGTGAGAATAGTGGGGTAAAACCCCATTAAACAGATGCTTAAAAGATTGGTCTGGTTACTTGAAAACAGCATAGCAGTGAATTTTGCCTCTGCATGTCAAGATTAATGAATGTCTGTAGCTTGCTAGTGTAACCATTTCATGCAGTTTTTAAATATCTTTGCATTTAATAGCATGTATTGTACAGTAAGGTATTATTTTTGAGTTGTTTAGTTTCTGGTTTTATATAGTTAAGGATCAGCTTGTGCTTTTAGCGTGTAGTGTGCTGAAGTGGATAGTTTTTTTTGGAAGTGATGACAAATATGTCCCTGGTGTTAAATTCATAATTGGAGCCATTCAGCATCAGAGTTGCACAAAAGGCTATCTCTTTGTTCTTCTTTCATGAGTACAGGTAGCAGGGACTCTTGAAATGGCTTATCTTGTCTAGACATCAAGTCTGCAACACTGTGTTAATTAGTCCATTATTATGTGTCCACTTTTCTTACATGTTGCATATTCAAGTGACATGTATTACCTCTGAAAATCTGTTCTTTTCTGAAGACAGATTTTACCAAATGACGATTTTACCAAGTACCCTCCTTGATTCTGGCAGAAAATCAAACCTGTGAGTTTCTGAATGAGATTTGACACTGAACCCTCAATTTGGCTAGTACCACAGAGTTCTGGCACCTAAGGAATTAATTAAGTACAGGAATTAATACATTCATGCATGCTTTTTTATTCTTCATGGAATCAGTGGCTGACTGTGTGCTTTCAGTTCACTGATTTTTTAAATCTTCAGCAGATCAATATTTTTTAATGTTTAAACATGTTGTTTAATTGCTTCTTTAGTTGACATTCAAAATTAATATTGCTTATTAAGAGTCCTCAATAGTATTAATGAACTGTTACCATAATGGGACAGCCTACTTGCTGGAAGATGCTGAAAATCTGATTTTTCTAAAGCTTGTGTTTGAAACTTCTGTGGTGCATAGAAAGAAGGAAGAATGGGGGTGTGGCTGGGTCCAAGCTGTCCAAATTCTGTTTCCAGGATCTGTTGTCTAACTCCTTTTCTTTTTTAGGTAAATTACTGACATCTCTGACCTAGAAGTTACAATTAAGTTAGAAAGCCAGGTTTTAGCAGTTACAGTGTGTGTGTGTAGTTTGAGAAGAACTGTTTCTTGTTCCCTTTCTTTGTCATAGCTCTTGTTTTGGTAAGATCTATACACCAATAGCTGAATTTTCTTTGTGTGTACTTTAGCACTTGTTAATGGGACTCTGGTCTCTGGAGATGCTGCTTTGAGAGGAGATTGACCTCTCACAAAATGATACCTTACATTGAAAGGGCTTTGTTAAAAAAATTTTGGTTTTAATGTCAACAAAACATGAAGAAAATTATACAGGCATTTCTGTCATAATAAAATAGCTACAGTTTGTGTAGTGTATGGGAGTTTACTATATGCCTTCCTCCCTGCCCCCAGCCCCTCCTGTGTCCTTTGCTAGTTTTGTTTTGCTTCAAGCAAAACTATTTTACAGTTCTTCAGCAGTGAAAGAGGATGTAAACATGAAGTAGCTTCTGCATCTTGGCTAGGGATAAGCTCATGGTAAATGCATTGGAAAAATTTTGTAAGTCTTGGATGTGACAAATTAAGTGTCTCAAGTTTTAGCAGTTTTAGTAAAATAAGTAAATTAATAAATTGGAGTAATGAGATTCCAGGAAGGAATGAAGGAGTATATCTGAGCTGGCCTTGGATGTACCTTTTCTTTTGAAAAGCTCACTTCAGCTGAGCCAGGGAAACTGGTTACTGTTTCCTTAGATTAGCTTCTTGGTCTGCTTGTGCTGTTGCTCATTTCAGGCAAAATTATCTAGGTTAAAAAAATCCCCTAATTAAAATACAAGTTAAGAAATAGGTGAGTTAAGTGAAGCTGAAGGAACTGGAACAGTAGCTAAAAACACATTAAAGGATTATTTCTGATTGTGGATGAGGTCAGACATGCTTGGTTTCTGACAGGAGTAGACCAGGCAAGAGTAACAGGCCAGATGAGAGTAAAAGATGGGGAAGCTGTGGATTTCACTCCTTCCTAGCTTTGCTGTTGTCCTTCAAACCTTCTGTACTTAATACACAGTGACAAGGCCTTAGCGATGGACTCATCATCATCAGTCTAATTTGGTTGGTAGTGTAGTATGTATCATGCCTCCTGTGAGTTTACATTTATTTTACTTAAATGTAAGTTGTAATTAAGTGTGTTAATTTATTTTTTCCTAATCAAAAAACATTTGTGTCAGGTTTTATTATTTTGCCTTAAACGTCTCAGAAAAAATTGATGATAATTGTTGTACTGAACTATATCACCTGCCTGTGATCTTCTTTCATCCTTTTGTGGTTTATTAGTTTCCTTGTATCAGTAGCTCTCTCCTTGAAAATCAAGTGATTTGTTTCATTTTACACATTCTTAGACACTTTTTCTTTCATATTAATTCTGATCTGCTAATTTCTCTACCATCTTATAGTATTTATTCTAGCCTTCTTTTTTATCATTACAAAATCAAATCAGTCTCATTGTTATGCTCATTTGATCTTTATATTTCACACTTGCCTTAGGTCTTTTTTCTTTTTGTGCTGGGGTCTTTCAATTTTGTAAATATGACTTTGTTAGAAATCTGTGTTTTCATGTTTATGAAACTACAACATGGAGAATACAAAAGCATTTGGTCAGTTTCTTTGTTGCATATTTTATTCTCCTTACAAATACATTTATTTAAAGCAGGATACTTGTAAAATGACCTGAAAACTTTAGCTACTTTCCTTTTCTTGTGTTTGGGCCACCCATGCTTTAGAAATTGTAATCCTTCACTTTCCATTTGTTCAGCTGTGTTCTGTTACCTTTCTGTGGACATTAATGGGTTATTTGGTGTGCACTGCTGTGTTCATAATTACAAACTGCTGCATATGCAAAAGCAGTGCAACTCATTTTACTCAGCACCTGAAGGTATGGTTTAATAAGGAAATATATTACCACATTTCAGATTTTTGCCAGCAGCTTTTTTCATTGGAAAGCTGATAAAAAGTGTTATTTAATACGCAGTGCTCATAGGGAAATACTTTTAAGAGAATTTAATACCAGAAATGTATGCATTTATCCAGTAACAGTAGGGTGTTTCTTAGAGATGTTTGAATTGGATGTAACTCACCTTTAGCTTTCACCACCATCTACTGAAGATCATGTTTGCCTTATGGTTTTTAATGTAAACAGTTTTAGGCCTGTTCTGATCACATTATTTTGAAGTTGCCAAATACTGAGTATTCAACCCATTGACAAATGTAGCGTTTTTGATGTAGTGGCACTTCATTGTGTGATCAAGCAGCACTGCAGACAGCAAGATCTTAGAGGATTATTTGCTTACAGACATTCTTGAAGGGCATTGTTTACAGGTGTTATAATTTGGTGGCAGATCTGTGGAAGATTTAAATGGGAGAGGGTTAGTAATTAGGTGCCTGATGAAATTACTGGGCCTAGTTGAAACCAGAAGAAATGTGAAAAAAGGTTGTTCAAATCTGAAAGACTAGACCAACTTCTTCATCAGATAAAGTGAAAATCTAAGGAGTTATTCATTAAATAGCATTTTTTCAATCAAAAGCTGGTAGTGATTTTTTGACTTAAAATTTCTGATTCTGTTGTGAGAAACCAGAAGAGCAAAAACAGGATGAAAGACTTGGAAACTATAATAGTGAGTGGGCTGGAAAGAAGAAAGATTAGTTTCAAGAGATGATGAGTGTCAACAGGATTGGAAAAGGTGTTAGGTAGAGAAGAAACTCACTAAAAATGTGTGGGCCTTGATATATAATTAGGAATTAATTTTGAGAAATTGCCTACTGAAAAAACTGTCAAAAGCTGAGATGCTTGGAAGGATAAGCAGAATTGACACTGGCAAACCTCCTGGGAATGATGAAGGATAAAACGAGAAATTAGTCATCTGAGCCTTGATAAAGGCAGTAGTTTCTGTGGGATTGAGGGTTCTTGTTTTTGTGGGTTGAGTTTGTTTGGTTGTTTGTTTGGGTTTGTTTGTTGAGGTTTTTTTTTTTTTGTTTTTTTGATGGTGGACTTTTGTTGTTGGTTTTAATAACTTGGATTTAATTCAGAGAATAGATCTTTCTCTCCAACTTGGTCTCCAGCTTATTCTTGCTTTAACAGAAGGGCTTTGGTGGATTTAAGAAGCAGGTTAGCAGTGGTGTTTTTTATTTTTTATTTGTTTAAGGATTAAAGATAAAATTATCTTTTAGTAGGCTCAATGCACTGCAGATTAAAGTTTTAAGTATTTTTTAAACTTACAACCTACTGTCTCTTCAGCATTGTAACTAGGGAAACGTGCTGCTTGCTGCATTGAAACTGAATAAGAACACAATCAGTCCCATATACCTAGTAATTAGATCCAGAAATTTAAATTCCCTCAAAAATAGCCCAAGCTCAAAGAACTACTGTCTAGCATCTCTACCTCCCAAATACTGATTATGTATAAGCTCTATCAGTATTCCTGATGCAGTCTGAGCATTGATCTTCTGAAAGATTCAGAGAGGATGCAGGAGTCCAAGTGGTGCTTAAAACAAGATGTATATAGGGCAAACAGAGAATGGTGTCATAAGGAGAAGTTTCCTAAAACAATGTGCGATGATGGGATGGTGGTAACTGAGCAAAGATGTACAAGCCCGGGGAAAGTGGCAAATGAAAGGTAGCGGGAGGAGGGTAGGTGACAGGAAGGACTTGATGTTTGGCATGGAAGCTTTCCATTTCTCCTGCACTGACAAGTACTTTCAGGCCTCAGGTGATTGAAATAGACCGCAACAGAAGAGTGTCACACACGAAACCTGTAGGGTGGGAAAATCTGCTTAGTGTGAATCTACAGATTTTTGTGTCGTTTAGAGACTGTTCTTTATACAGCAGTTTTGTAGATAACAGGTTTCCTGGTGCTTGTAGTTTAATCCTCTAATCTGTTTGTAATCTGATTTATATACAACACTGACTCATGTATAAATATAGGATTGTCTGTGACCAAAGACACTTCGGTGACAAGTTGTGTTTGTCACGTGGTTCTTAAATTTATGTGCTATGTCTCAATGTCTCACCTGGCCTGATGTCTTCTTTCTTTTGGCAGTTGTTTCATTGAGTAGGTTAAACTCAATGTATGTTTTAAAGATGGGTAAGTTATTCCCATTCATTTTCTCTGACCTTTAAAATACAGGGTAATAGTTCTAAAAGGCATCAGATTTGGAAACCTTTCTTAAGTTTAATTTCCTAAATTATATGGGGAAGAAATCTGTAGTTGCGTAAGTTGCTTATGCATGTGCTGCTTCTTTAAGTTAAGATTATGAAAACATTAGATTTTTGTTTTGGGGTGTAAATGACTAATGCACATCACCATTTATTGCTGACCCACAAAGGTTCACTTTCCTGTTTTGTCTGACTCTTACTTCCGTTGGTGTTGTGGCTTGGGTCTTCAGTGGTTGGCTGGACATAGACTAGTATGGATATCACAGTGGCATGCTTTACAAAATATGGCAGAAAAACTAGGGCCAAGATTCCCCACAGGACAGAGTTTATGGTGTGCCTTTTTATCTTGCTGCTTTAACTTGGAAAGGCTAATAGAGTCAGCCTGACTTGAAAAAAACACAGAAAGTTAATACTGACAAAATCGAGTGGGTCATGGGTTGTTTGTGGTTCTTTATCTTCCCACGCGTCTTGAGAAGTGTTCATATATTAATTTTCTGAACTATTGAACTTCAAGTGCTGCTCTGAATGACACTAATAACCTGTAATAGGTGGGTTTGATACTGTTTCTCCAAGGTTTAATTTGTTTGTTAGCAGTCTTTCCCCTTCTTCTGACTCCAGATAGCTTAAATACTTGGTTTCATTACAACATGAAATGTTCTGCTTACGTGGGTACTGTGTGTGCTTACTTGACTATAATTACACACCTCAGAAGCAGTTCACCACCTTAGTATAGTAAAGAATTTATATACTAACTCTTTTGGTCTCATGCTACCTAAATTTAAAAAAACACCACATAAGCATTTTTAAACACAAAATCATAAATAGATTAGGATATGCTGACACAACCTTTTCAGTGATCATCTCCAGCTGGAAATTTGCCCATTTTATTATGTTTCTTCTTTACTTGGCTTCCTGGAAAAACTATCTTTTGCAATCTCAGTATCTGTGCTGTGTATCTTTCGACTCTTGTCTGATTTCAACTAAATTCAATTTAGGCATAAATGAAGATGATCAGTTGTTATAAACTTTATGGAAATAGGCAGTAACAGAAACTGTACAAGTTCCAGGGAGATTGTATTATGATTGCATCCCATTAGACATCAAGAAGTCCCCTTAAGCAAGTGCTGCAGTCAAAACCAACCTGTACCACTGCAGACTTCAGCTGCACATTACAAAGAGTTTGGTGGCAACCATAGTTTCAGGAATTTCATCCCTGTATTGTACTGTTCCCTGCCCTGGCACAGTAGTCTTTGTGGGGCCTGACCATGAATCAGATCAAGAAAAAGATAGAAAAAATTTCAAGACACTTACTTAACTAGTTCTCTTATAAGCACAGTGTGCTTCCTTAAATGTGCCAGCTGCTAAAAGGGAGTAGCCACCCTGTGGTGTGTGTTGAGCCACTACTGTCTCTGAACATTCAGTTTCTTGAAAGTACTGCTTTAGACACAGTTATTTAATCATCAGACAGAAATCTATAGAAGGCTGTAGTCTGTGATAGTATTTGCACAGTAACTGTTTATTCTTATCATGGGGAAGATAAAACTTAATAAATGGTTTTGTTCAGTTTCTAAAGCTGCCATGACCAGAACTGTCATCCTCCTTTAAGACACCTTACCATCTTCTAACATGGACGGGATTGGTTCTACATATTTTTGAAAATAACTCACTTGGAAGCACTAGAGCATCACTAGACACCCTAAGAACACTCCCTTTCACCTGGCCTGTTGGAGCCAGACTTTGATTTAGTTGTGAAACAAGCTGGCCCTGAAGTTCTTGGAACTATTTCTAGCTGAGGAATGAGGTGACCTCTGAATTGGAGGGTGGAGGATATCTGGAAGAGATGAAAGGATTTATGGTGACAGAAGGGGTAGGGTTATTAACTGAGTGTGGGAAGCAACGAACAAGGGTGGGACTGGACTTGCAGCTGAAAAAAAAAGAGAGATTTTTGCCAAGATCAGGAGCTGCAGCCAAGAGGGTGGGGGAAGGAATGAGATGGGGAACATGGGTGGAGATGGGAATTAATTCCACAGAAGCTCTAAAGCCCATGGGCAAATGCAGTGGAGTTTCTCCCTGGCTGGAGGGTGGAGACGCTACATCATGCAAGAAAACCTGCTGCTATTTCTGGTGCCAGGAACAAGTGGGGAGCAGTCAGGTGCTTCCAGCTCGGTGTCTTCCTCTCTGGATGCCCTTGAGGCGTCTGCAGGAAGCTACAATTGTAAGACAGGAAATGCAGCGTTCCTGCATCAAGTACCTGAAGTTGCTTACTAAAAAATGTGATAAATGTGCCATTTCACTGCTGTTTTTCTGTTGTCTGTTTGGTTCAGTTTACTGTATTTGTCATCAAGTAGGATGTAAATTTAATGTAACTTAATGTAAAAATGGGTTTTTTAATGAAATTATTAATCTTCTTACCCAAGTGTAGGTCTAGCCGTAACTCAAAAATGCCCTGACAAATTTTTCTAATGCTTTTCATAGTTTTTGTCAAATTCATTCTTAGCCATCACTACAGCTCACTGTACAGTTTTCCTTTTTCTTATGTTGATAGGGAAAGAGGTTTCTTGCAACTCTGTTTTTGGTAAAATCAGAAGCAAAGATAAGCAAGTAATTATCTGGTGTCTCATGACTGAGATAAGTTACTAAAAAACCCTCTACTTTAGGAGTGTTCCTTTCTGCTTTAAGCAGGGTGGACTTTTTACTACCCAAAAAAGCATTTATCATTATAATGAGCTAACTCTGAAGCTTTTTAATGCGTGTAGGCATTATTCGTGTCACAGTAAGCAGCCAGAGCAGTGATCCCAAAGAGAAGTATCTCATATACTGTAAAGGTTGTTCTAAGTATTCCTAACAACACATATGTGCATATTGCTGAGGAGTTATATAGAGATATGCAGAGGTCTTTTGGGGATAAAGTACTGAGCTTGGTTTTGTCTTCTTGTGACTCGACCAAGATTTTAAGGGGCAAGAATATTAAGCATGTTACCTGAGTATGAATGCTCAATGTCTGGTGTCAGGTAAGGTTTTATGGGTGTAAGGATACAAATTATTGGTAGGTTTGCAGTTGATTTCACTTTTACTCAGCAGGTAGGTGTAAGCAAGTCGTTTTTTACTGTATTCCTTAAAGCTGCTGTATTACATATTGTATTAAAACTCTGAAAGAATGTGTGCTTATGTGCATAATGAATACACTGGGCAGTGTTTCCATTCTTTAGAGAATGTCTCCATGCAGTTATGGAATGTACCTTTTGTTCACAATTTCCTGCTTTATAGAAATGAATGAAATGTAAATGCATTTCTGTCACAAGGTAATACAAGGATGTTCACGTAATTCAGTTGACTTTAAATGTTTTTCAATTATTTTTTGATTTTTTGGGGTGCTAGGGTTATAGGAGAGCTTGAGTAAATACTTGATAAAGGGATGGGGAGGACTCAGATAAAATTAGGGGAGAACTGAAGGTAGTTAGAGATAGTAGTGCTTCCTTTGTTGGGTCTTTATTGGCCAACTGCAGGGTCTTTGGAGCAGGAAGAGTGGTTTGGCTTTGTCCACAGTGCAGAATGCTGAGCAGTGATGAACTAAGGAGAACAAAGAAAAGAGGCAAACAAGTAAAAAAAGATTACTACTAAGTTAAAATAATATGAAGAGAGATTATGTTAAAATAAGGCAATAGTTCTAAAATCAGGTTTAGGTGCATTGCAGCCAAAAAATGGAAAGTGTTAGTTGTATTTTCTTCATCAAGAATGTAAGCTCTTGACTTACTCTAGAGAAGGCAACTTTTTTTCCCCTTGGACAGTTGCTGTTACTATTTTACACAGTCCATAATACTCTTAAATACATAAATGAATTAAATAATTCTTTGTTTAGTATGTAAATCAGTTCATTGTGTACACTTATCCTTGAAACAGCAAAATTCCTTACCAGCTGATTTAAAAATAGAAAGTTTGCAATGTTTTTACCTTTATGTGATTTTAAGGAGCTACAAGCCCACTGGACTTTCTAATTTAAATGAGAAAATGTCATTCATTTTCATTGCTGTTTTTTATTTAATTTGGCTTGCTCTGTTCTAAATAATTAAATATTTTTTTCCTAATTGAATTCTGATTTCATACAGTATAGTTCATTCTTTATTAGCGTGAGCTGTTCAGGTTTTTTTGGTCTTGGTTTTTTCATTTGTTTGTTTGGATTTAGTTGGGGTTTTTTTGGTTGTTTGTGGGGTTTCTTTTGGCGTTCTCATGGGGGTTATTTGTGTTTTGTTTTGTTGTTGTTTCTTTGTGGGTTTTTTTGTTGATTTCGTTTGGTTTTGGTTGGATTTTTTTTAAGTTCTTGAAGGCTGTATGAAGGAAGGAATGCCTTATTTTTCAGGATATGTTTATATGAAAAAGCTCTGTGTATTCTGTATCTTTGAGAACATGTGGTAATTTTGTATGAAGTAAGGTTAAAAGGTAAATGGTATGGTACTGTTTCTTTTGGCTATTGCATTAAAGTATTTGACCTTTAGCAACCTGTCTTTATCTTAGGCAGTAAACTATTTAGTTCTGCTTATCAAAAGAGACTTCACTGCTCTCTTTCCATGCTGTTCTCATCCAAAACACACTGTATCAATCCAGCATCAGTAGACTTTATCAGCAGCAGCTATTATTCTGTTTAGAGATTAGGCATAAAAAGTTTACGTTGTAACAGTACATTTTATTCAGTAAATATTTTCATTTGTAGTTCAGTGGTTTCCAGTTTCACTATCTAGTTTTGATCTTCTTTTGTATTACCTCCTTATTACTTCACTCTTTCCCCCAATTTTAGCTGTTGGACTTGAAATTATTTCGTTTGGTGTCACTGTAAAGACTATTCACACTATATCCTATGTATGTCTAAAGGTAAGATTAAAATGGCAAAGTAAATATCTTTGCAGATTTTTGACAGATTCTCTAATTATTTGGGAATCCCTTCAAATCATGGTGGTGGTAATTTGAAATTTGATGAAGCGTTTAGTTAAACAACTCTCCCATACCTTCAGTTGTCTGTGTGATATACTAAAGTGAAGTTCTAGACATTGGGGTATTGGCCAGAGGCAGAATTTGCTGTATCTCTGAAGTGACCATAATTCGTAATGCTGCTGGTGATACTCAATGGATCTGTAACCTGCAGGAAGCTGACAGAGTTTGAGGACAGCTGCTAGTTTGTTCTAGCTATTTTTGTTTCGTTGACGTGCTAATTTACATAATGCTTTACTGCTGTTAGTAGTAAACAAATACTGGCACCATAATCAGCCTCCTTGTTTATAGTTGGAGTAAATAGGATATATCATGAAGTAAATCCAAGAAGACTGAGTCTAGACTGCTTGTATCCTTGTGTCAGCATTAGTGTGTCTGGCAGGACCAGGGCCATGATTGTCCTCCTGTACTGGGCACTGGTGAGGCAAATCCTGTGTCCAGTTGTGGGCCCCTCACTACGAGAAGGACATTGAGGTGCTGGAGCGTGTCCAGAGAAGGGCAACAGAGCTGGTGAAGGGACTGAAGGACAATTCTTATGAGGAGTGGCTGAGAGAACCGGGGGTGTTTATCCTGGAGAAAAGGAGGCTCAGAGGAGACCTTATCACTCTCTACAACTGCCTGAAAGGAGGTTGTAGCCAGGTGGGGCTCAGCCTCTTCTCCCGGGTAGCAAGTGACAGGACAAGAGAAAATAGCCCCAAGTTGTACCAGGGAGGTTTGGATTTGATACTAGGAAAAAATTTACCAAACAGTTGTCCAACATTGGAACTGAGTGCCCAGCAGAGCGATGGAATCACTACCATGATGGTATTTGAAAGGTGTGTAGATGTGGCACTTAGGAACAAGGTTTAGTGGTGCACTTGGCAGTGTTATATTCACAGCTGGACTCAGTCTTAATGGTCAAACTTGATGATTCTGTGATTCTGAGTATTATCTCTTGACTACTGGAAATATCTCTGTTACTTTTTAACTTGGTGAATTTGTTCCATCATGTTGCTACCAAAATTCGTAGGTGTCAGGGATCACAGAAAACTGCTCTAAGCTGTCTGAGAATACAGAGCTAAAGCTCTCAAAAAGAAACCCCAGCACAGAACAGTATTTAATGATCCCAGTTTCTTCTCTCTTTTTGTAAGGACAGACTGAAGCCAGACTCGAAAAGAATCAAAGCTTTTCAGTGGATGCCAGAATCTGAAGACAAGCAAACACTTCAAAAAGTCGTGTGTTCACATATCTTGCCAAGTTTGCTCCCAATCTGTCCTCTGTCAATTCACCCACCCCATCAGACAACTTCTGGAAAATGTTCAGTGACACTGGATTGAATAGGGTAGATGTTCCTTTAATGAGTTTGATAGGTAACAATTCTTGTGCTGAAATTCTGCAGCCTTGTGTAACTATCTCATTAAGAAAAGCTTGAAAAGAGACTGTAAAGAGCCAGTGTTCTTAGAAGATGTTTTTAAGTAAAAATGGGCTTGTTTTTCACAGTGATTTCCAAGCTCTTTTGAACCAGCTAATTGCTGTGATTCTTCAGTATTACTTATGACTGCAACCCAAACTTATTGAATAATTAATTCCAAGTCCTGTGGGATATAGTCAGTGGTACATCCACTCAGTAAATGCAGAACTTGTACTACATTCCCTTGGAACCACAGTTGGTAATCACTGCCCTAAGACATATGATTTACTAACCATAAAAGACAATCTCTATTCCTCGTGGCTTTCTCTTTAGGAAGAGACATACTTTCTGTTTTTACCAATTTTTGGATCAGATTTCTGCTTCCAGATTGATGTGGAAATAGCTAGAATTGTGGGAACAGATTTCAAAGGAGAGATAATTTGTGTGTTGAATGCTAAAAACACAGAAGGAATGAACATATTTGCAATAAGAAATGAGGCTTCATCATACAGGTTCTCTGACCTGTTCCAACCTCAGATATTGTGCCAGCTTGATGTTCTGTTTCTGTATATATTTTGTATTTGACTGAGGTTATGTACTAAGATGTGCAAGCATTTAAACACAGATCCTGTGTGCTTTGTCTGTCTGGGTTTGGTGGAAGTTCTGTGAGTGTTTCCAGATGAGCTCAAGTTGGACACACTAGTGTAAAGCTGTAGGTCAAGTCCTCTTTAGATGTCATCCATGGCTGCTCATCACTTTCTCACCCAGGATAGGTGATTCCTCCCTGCAGCCCAACTGATGTCCTAGCATGTGACCTAATCAGACTGGTTTTGCCTAAGAATTCATTTTAGGAGTAGTCCTGTATATTACTGGCTCAGACAAACAAGTGGGGTGGTGGTTTCTGGCATAGGGGTGCTGACAGCTGGTAAGGGGGAATAGCCTTTTCAGCCATCACAGCTGCATGTGGAAAAAGATACCTATCCACAAGCTAAGGAAAGATTAGAGAAGTCTTCCAAAATTATTTACTTTTTCATTTCTTTGGTTTTAGATTTGAAATGAGTACTTAAAATAAATGATAAGTGGCTATTTCAAGGGTAAAGGCAGGGCAGTGACTTGGACATGAAAAAAGTTTGATTCATTATTGAGGCACTAATAAAACCGACTTGTGAGGCTAATATAATGTGTGAAGTAATTCTAAACCTTCAGAAGCAGTAAGGTTTAACATAAACTAAGCCATAAAACGTTAGTAATCGAAGTAATTGTTTTTCTTCTTGCAGCTGTTGCTTTTCTTTTCTGAAAGTCTGTCCCTTACATACAGTAGTTTACTTGTTTTGTGTAGTATTTTCTTTATGCTGCATATGCGATGGAAAAGCTGCCCTTTGGCATGCAATTTCAAACTTGCTTTATCATATTTTTAACCATTAAAGAAAAAAAAAATAAGTTGCTCTTTATATAGTGATGGGGAGGAAATCTCATGTAAGGACTGGTTGTTAAACCCATGGATCCACTAACTTTGAGTTTGTATTAGCAATGCTGCTGACAGTTAATTGTACTACTAATCTGCTCAGAGTTGTTCTTAATTGGAAAGAAAGGGGGATATTTTGGATGGTGTTTTTTGGTTGTTGCTGCTTATTTTCATAGCGCAATTGGAGAAAATACAGGCAATCCACACCTCAGGATAAAATACTGTCTTGCCCATGAACAAAAATGAGCCCACTTAATGCAGAATGTTGTTGAATTTGAGAATATTTGTAGCTGAGGATATTTGTTGAAATTGAAAGCGGGATGACTTTTGTTGAGGGAGAACTAAGTCATCACAAGTCAGTTTTGGGTAAAATCAAATTCATCATTTTTGATCTTGACTTCAACACAGTCAATCTGTGTGGATTTCGAGCTACTGTACATTTCATACAAAATATTTGTGTGGATTTATGACAAGAAATATTGGTTTGTCATTTTATTGTTGCTGTTAATATACAGCTCATTCTGCTGAAGCTTAAATGAATATCACTTTGCTTTATGGTCAGTGGACGAAACTGAAAATTATTTAAAGCATTTTTAACAAGACAATGAACATAGAGTCTTTTGTAGATAAACTTGACCTTTCCTGTTTTGGATGGAGCAATAATTTTACTGTGGATCAGATTTAGGAAGTGGCTTTCCATCAATTGAGTATTTTATAAATAAAAAAGTTGTAGGGTGAGGCCCTTCCTTTGGCATAAAGCTGATTATTTCCTGTTTAACCCTGAACTGGTGTATTTCAAGTAATGGGAGCTTTCTAGCATCTGTTGGAGAGGAGAGTTTTTAGGATTTTGTTTTCATTTATGCTCCTACAAAAATGCAGTTTCTGTGTTTGTGTATTATTATAGAACAAAGAGAAATTATTAGATATATAAATAGTTGCCCTTTTATGACTTTTTGACTTGGCTGCATGGTTGTTTGTAACCTGGGCATTCTTAAAAATACAGCTGGATATTCTTACACATGAGCTGAAAAGATGACATTGACACATCTTCAAGAGATCATCAGTACTTCAGTGAGGTTTAGAAACTGATCAATTGTAATTGCAATGGGTTTTTTGATTTCAAATTTATCATCTACTTGCACAAGGCACACACTTTCTATAAGAATATTTAAGGGGCAGAATTTAAACTCGTACTGCTGTTTTACCTAAGGAACACACAAGTTAATATATGAGGTAACACTACCCTCATCCAAAACATCTGTTGTAAAGAAGCCTATGAAATCTAGGCCACAAACAAACTGGTCTCTGAGGGCCTGTAGTTGGTGTTAGAATGCTGTTATTATGTGGTCTGATTGGTTTAGTAAAGAATTTTCTCCAGTAAAACCATGTAACATAATAGTCCTTGCTCTCCCTCATGGAAACTACTTCTGCTTGACTAAGCAAGACATTTCTTGAAGAAGTAATAATACACTTGTTCTTGCCAAAATGTAACATTAAATGAAGTGTATCATCATGTACATTTCTGTTGTGTACCAGTTCTTGTTCATTTAAACATTTGTGTCAAGTCCTCCACCATAGTATTAAAAAATAGTGAAGTAAACACATGGATTTCCTAGTAATATATTTAAAACAAATTCTTTCTTCTTGTTGAAAACTTGTGTGTAGTAGTTTTAAAGCAATGAGTAACCATTTGGAATTCATAAGTTTTCATAAATGAAAACTCTGTTTTCTAAATAGTACCAACTTTTGCTATGATTGTTCTGAATTATACAGCCTTGCTCTCCAGATCTGTCCTTGGGTAACCAGAGCTGTAAACACATACTGCACATGCTGAGGGTCTTCACTTTATATTGCTTTTTAATTATAGTATTCTTTAGGTCTCCTCAACAGTGTCATACAAAAGCTGTATGTTCATCTTTAGATTGCTCTAAAAGCATTGAGCACATGCACAAAAACGTGTAACTTTTTGTTTGGGAGGTGAAGGGGAGAAGAAGGGGGTTGAGGAGGTGTGCAGACTCTGCAGAGATGATCCGAGGTGCGACAGCTGCTGAGGGGCTGAGCCCTGCACAGCAGAAGCCAAGGGCAGAGGAGGCTGGTGTGGGCAGCCTGGAATGCTGGAGCCAGCTGCAGGCTTTCCCGAACCATGGTGGGCTCCACTCCATGCAAACCCCATGGCTTCACTGGAATTGCACAGATGTCAGGAGGGGCATGGTATGAAACAAAGTGATATCTAGATGATGTCTTGGGCTTCAACTGGAGGTGATGGATTCACACAGGTAAATAATTCTGCCTGCGTGTTTTCTTCCCAGTGCATGTAAAAGACCAGGGTTGTGTCTCAGGACCCAAGCCAACTCTTGAGGTTTTTACAGCCTTGAAAATGTTTGTAAACCCAGCAGAGTTGATCAACGTTGACACAGACACCCACCCCTCAGTTTTACAGAGCATTCTCATCTCTTTTCATACTAAAATTCTACTTGTAAATGAAGAGGAAGCCTAGTGGTGGCATTGTTTTAGACTGCATT
>VZTZ01017411.1:0-20729 GCA_013400955.1 Drymodes brunneopygia
ATCCCAGCTATGTTTCAGTACTTGCAGAGTGCCTAGCACTTAAAGCTCCTGTAACCATTTTTTGGTTAGCCTTTAGGAACTCCAAGCATAAATACAGTTGTTACTACCCCTGTCAGTAACATTGGTGACCTGTGTTTGACTTGTGTTTCGCTGACTCCCATAGATTTAGCAGTGTGGCACATAAATGTCTCCCTTAGGTGGTGAGTATTGGAGTTTCCAATATCTCCTCAATACCTACCTCTTTTCCTTTCTCTGTTCTGTCTAAATTATTTCTTATTTGGCAGTTTTTGATGTATTGTTTCACCTTGACAGCCCTATTTATGGGTGTCGGTGGACAAAAGCCTTCCATGGATTTTTTTACTCAAAACCCTTAGTTTTGGTTTTGTAGTTTTGGTTTTGTAGTTATGACCAAATATCTGTCAAATCTGTCCTTAAACAAACAAAGCAAAACACATTGTTGTATCATGTCAAATGTTATTAAATAGCTGTCAGGTGCTGCTTCATATGCAACAACATTTCTGTCCTGGGTGACAATCGAAATGCTTATTGCATATGCAGCATTGAATTTTTAAAGGGCTTTTAGACACTTGGTGAAGTGCTAGCTATTTTTTATTTCCACTGGAATATAAGTGTCTTCTGCTGTGCCAAGTAGCATTGAAGGGGTATTAGATTTTGAATAATTTCAAGGTTCTGTTCTATAGTCTTTCTTTCTAAGGTTTCTTTACTTCTTAAAATAGCTGTAGTAAATTTAATGTTTCCAAGGAGTATTATTAGCTTATTGAACCTAGAACATAAGCTTCTGGAGACATGGGAATTATAAAATCTTTTTGTAAATCATTAATGGCACTGCAGGTAAAATGCCCTTGTGTAAAGGAAAGCTAAGTTTTGTGGTATGTATTTTCAGTCATCTCCCCCACACCTCCTACTTTGATGTATGCAACTTCTCCTAAAATTAGTCCAAATTACGTGGTCCCCTTTGATTGTGGGAGGACCCTGTTATGTCCAGAGCCCCATTGAGGTTACTAGATTTCTGTGTTCTTGTAACACCACAGAGCAATGAAGGCAGCAGGGCTTGCCTTCAGCGAAATTGTTATGCCTATGTTGCTTTGAATGCTGTTTGCTGGCTAAAATATTCAGAAATAATTCTGGAGATCTGCAGTAACGGCTGATTGGGATTGCATATTTTTACCTCTCTGTATACTTTCTTTGCATACAAAAGGATCTCTTTCCATGCTGTGGTTGCTTCTTTTGATACACCTGAGGCTGTAATTAGGTGTGAAAAAAGGAAGTTGCTATCTTTGTGTATCCTCCTGTGCCTGATTCTGGGATCCTTGCTGTGTATGGTGCCCAAGCATGAGTCCTTCAAGATTTTGCATTTAATGAATATTGAACATGGATAAATTTTGTAGAAGTTCATCCTCACAGGTGTTCTGGGAACTCTAAAATAAAATAAAAAAATCAGTGGGACCTGTAATATTGTGCAGCAGTGAATCTCCTGTTTTTCTACATCAGTGTAACTGCAATACTGTGTACGTTGACACTGCCTGACATCTTAGTGCCTGCAGAAATGTTTGAGTGACTGCATGAGTTAAAATGAGTGTATTTGTAAGCACTGAAACAGAGAGATTCTGGGAAGTGGATGTGTCATAATTTGGAAGGAGATTAGGAGTTTTGAGGTTAGGCCAGCCAACATCTATGAAATGGAATTAGTGCTGCATGCTTGGAGTGAGAAATACAACTCTTTTTCCTCAGTTCACCTTCTTAGCCACTGTTTTTCCTGCTGTTCATGTCCCCTTGCATTTGTGGTATCGTGATGCAGACCACGAGAAGGACAAGCCCACAGCACTCCATGTACTTTTCTGGACATATTCCTTTATGCATCATCCCTCCTTCTCTTTGGTGCAAAAATAGAAGGAGCAGGGTGGCAGCAGGGGAGCTAAAGCTGTTCCTGGAAGTGAAATCTTTCCTGTTTAATAGAGTTTGCCATGAGATTTATTCAAATACTTAGGTTGCTAACAGTAATAGAAAGATTATAATGTGGCTGACCATGTTGCTGAATAATTGCTTGGTTAAGACAAAGGGAGAAGAAATGGATGTTCTTGTTCTTCCCTGTACCTGTGTCACTTCTGGCCAGGAATGTGCTCTTAATTTCTTTCTGCGCCTGCATGGTCTGTCAAACTCTGAGCTCCATTCTGTTATCCTCCATTATCCCCACTTTCATTGCAGTTCTCTTACCCTGTTTGGGTGTGGACTTCACAAACACAGAGAAAGGAGAAAGCCACAGCCAGTGACTGGTGTCAGTGTAAGCTGCTGTGGGAAGAAGAAAGTCTCCTTTTACTCCACAGTAATCTATTGCCTCCCCACCCAAACTTAGAAAACAACCTCGGGATTTTAGGGAGGCACTTGACAAACCAGTGTGACAGCTCTTGTGTATGGAGGGAATTGAGGGTTCTCCTGTGTGTATTAACCCACTTCAAGGGACTTAATCTGCTGAGAGCCAAGTGAAGTGTGAAACTTCCCAGAAGGTAATTACTTTTGTGTAGAACAAGGTATGAAAATAAACATCATTACAAAAACTCTGAGCAGATAAATTAAAAAATGTCACCTTTCTGGCTGCTTACAGACTGTGAGAAGTTTTTGAAGGGGGAAGCAGAGACTGGTAGTGATACATCTCCTCATGGAAAAATGAAGGTTAGGAAGTAGTCATGGTTGTGCTCCGCCCTGAAACAATGTTTCCTCATATTTGACTAGAAGGGGGCTTTTTATGCTTTGCTATGTTTGAATCAGAGCAGTATAGTCTCTCTTACCATTAAAATGGATCATTAGTTGAAAATGGATTCAAATATGTGTTTTAAGACACATTAAGATACAGTGCCAGAGTTTTGGCTGCCAAAGCTCATCCAAATGTGTGGGTCCTCTCTTGCTGTTTTGGTACTGTGTTGTGGCAGGATTCAAAACCACCACGACGTGACTCCAGCTGAGCCATTGAATGAGGAAAACCAGGAAAGGCTCCTTTGGTTTTTCTTCCAAAGCAGAATCCTTTAGTCAGACTGACCTGCCAGGGACAGCACCTTTCAAATAAAATGAAGGGTAAGAATCCCCCAGAGGTTACTGGGGATTTTTGTATCACCTCCAACAAGAAGCAAAAGCTTTTTTTGGGTTGGGAACTTGTAGGAAAATGGTTACAGTTCTTTTCTGCATCTGCTGTTATTCAAGCATCAACTTGAAACTGATACTCATCACAGGTGTTTTTTAGAAGATCAGTTTTCATTGCATTACATTTCATTGCTGTAAATATGTAAGGAGAAAACAGGAAGTCTTTATCCATGTGCCTCTTTCCCCATTTCTCTCTCTTTTGTGTAGATAAGAGCATTAAGTGTATGTGTACGTACTTTTACATTTAAATGCACACATATAAACAAAACCTAGGTATATTATTAAACACATTCACCTAACATAAAAAGCTGAAAGATTTTGTTTATTTATTAATGGGGAAAGAATTTGGAGCTCCTGAAAAAGAAGAGCTACTCTACTTAAACTAAACTGAACCGTAAAAAATAGCAATAGGCAAATGCAACACCTTAGTTTTTCTTCTTTTCTATTCTTGTCTTCTGTTCCTAAGTGTTTTTAATTAAATACTGTTTTGGGGCATGTGACTTACAAACACTATTCAAAATTTGAGCAAAAACCAGGAGTAATTTGCTATATTTACAGACTTCCAATTTATTTTATAAATAACATTAAAGTAATAAAAAAGTGCTGTTTTGTTCATATTAAGTTATTAATGCGCAGCACATTTAAGAATATTAAATCTGTATAGAGAGATCTTTCAAAGCTGCTGTGTAATTAAAGTTTCTCTTTGTGATTTTGGAGCACCTTCTTTCTTAATTGGATATAGGAATGACACTTTGGTGTTGTTAGTAAGCAGGGAAGTACTTCTGGGTCTTACAATTAGGTGCTGGTGGAAGGAGACAAATGATCCATTTCCCTGTCCTTTGAGAGTATTATAGTAAATATAGTTCTGTTGAGAAAAGTAGAGAATGAATAATGGCATATTCAGGAGCAGAACAGACACTCAGGAACTGTTTTGAGAGCAAACTAAATCATCATAATTTGCTCTTCTTATTGGTGAGATGAGAATTGTGAGAATGGGACTAACAGCACCTGCTGGTTTGTTTCTTGGAGAACAGAGTTCCTGAATGAGTTGTGAGTATGCGTGGCTCAGATCCTGGGAGATCTTCACAAAGATGCCACATTTTGTGGGTTTCTCTAGACTTCTTTTGTTGATACATTGTATGTATCCCCTCTTTAAAGGACAGAAACCAGGTCATCTTCCTGGGTACACTAGTGAATCCTCTGGAATCTTGCCCTGAATCCAAAGAATCAGTGGGTTTTGTTCTTTATCTTTAAATATCCTTATCAAAGTTTCAGGTCATGTTTCTGTGATGTACAGCTAATTCACAAGCTTGTGCTTTGTGAGGAGTTGTGCCCAAATGTCAGGATCTTGCTGAGAAATTGGAATTATTCCATTGTTGTTTTCACAATAGAAGGGAACTATTGTGTCAAATGTGGGCTATAATACCTATAATGCAAGTTTATACCCTACTCTCTGTTTTTACAAGTATATGTTATATCTACTGTCTACCCTAGGTTTACAGTCTGACACTGAATTACAGAAGAAATTTAATGCACTGTATTAGAAACTCATATGCCTGCTCTAGTCTCAAAAAAGGTTGCTCCCTTGACATGGTGAGCTTCAGAAATTGATTCAGGTGCACTGAGAATTGATTTGAGGAGTCTCTCTGGCCTTATGGGACTACAGTGTAAAGAAAGCTCAATAAAAGGATGTTGTAAAAGCAATCTGGAGTACAAGGCAGTATCCAAGATCAAGGAAATTGGAATAGGTGAACATTCAAGGGACACTCTCACTTTGTGTTTTAACTGATTAGGAAAACAACATGATAGTAAAGGACAGTTTAACAGTACAGCTTAAATTATTTATTTATTCTTTACTCTTCAAATTTTCTTCTCTTTTAAGCGGTCTTTTGGTAAAGTACATAAGCCACAATACCAAGGCAATTCTCAGGCCTTCTCTTTCTTCTTTATTTCTTGCTGAAAAGTCTTCTGTCTCAGTTATGCTTGTAGTATTTTTCACTAAATGATTTTTTGATGACTGGGAAAGGACACACTGCCAATGAAAAAAAAGAAGTTGCTAAATGTGCCAAACAAACTGGAGAAGACAGGAAAATNTAATGTCTAGGAAGGGACACACTGCCTATGAAAAGGGTGTAGTTGACTCCACATAAAAGAAGTTGCTAAATATGCCAGACAAACTGGAGAAGACAGGAAAATGAATTTTAAAATCACAAACAACAAGATAAATCTTTTCTACTCTCTCCCGCTTAATAATCTTAGTAATTATAGGAATAGGGGTACTGCTACTTAAAAATTGATGCTGTTGTTTTTTATTATCTTGGGTTGCATACTTGAGGTCAGTAGAAGCTAATTCTGGAGGAGATTGTTGATAACCACTTGAGACAGATCCTGGGCTAGAATACTAGACTTGAAAATGGGAAAACACTGTAAAAATTTTATCTTCAAATAACAGAGGTGTCCTTTTGAGTAAAAAGATTAGTAAAGTGGTAGATTTGGTAAGTGGAAATTTCTGTTGTACAGGACAATGAACAAATTAAATCCATATGGCTCTTTGGAGGTAAGAAGTTATCTAAGGTTCACAATAATGTACAGAAACATTGACCTGTCAAGTCCACTATATTGATCATGAGTTTTTATGGCTATCTCCTTGTCTTCTGGATATATCACTCAGTTTTGTCCCCTCCTTAGACACCTTTTTTGTTTTTTAGTTCTCTCCTGGGATTGTTTTATGAAGTGATTTTCTCTACTGAGCATGCAAGCACACTTGTTAGGATTTGATATATGTAAGGCACATATTTTATTATGGTGGATATGTTCTTATAGGATTCTTATTGATTTTCTTGTGTTCTAGTCGATGATGAAGTGAAGCGATAATAAAGCATGGATGTGCTGGGTTTGTTTTCTTCGCTTCTGCTGTGACTTAGAACGTTGTAATTTTTTAGATATGGCAAGTGCAGTGGAGAATTAATCTTTCTTTCAAGTGAAACAGTGTAGGATTGCAGCAGTAACTGCTGATACCTGCTGCATTTATCCTTTGTAACTAGCTATACTTTTTTTGCTGAGAATCTTCATCACTTCAGTTTTTCCTTTTACACCATATAAAGGTTGTTTTGGGTCTTTGTTCACTTATTCCGGTTTCCAGAAAAGCCAGTGCAAAAATCCATATTGGTCAAAGGGAAGGTCAGACACAACCATATGAAATAAATGCAGTGTGAGCATGAAATGATGTCAGAGCACATTAGTTTTAACATGTGTGACAAAATTTTTACCCTTTTACTGATGTATCTGAAGGAGTCTTGTCATTATTGGCACCTTGACAATAATTTGCTTGGCATTGGAAACTTTTATACTCAGGGTCATTGGTCCTTCATTTCCTGCTCTTCTGATGAGTGCAGGATTCCAAATGAATTCCCTGTTTTGCTAGAACACATCACTTTAAAATATCCTTAAAAATAGAAAATAAAGTTGGAAATCTATATGTTCTGTCAGTTAAAATTAAATCTCACAGAGACTGGTGGAGTTTCACAGGGTGAATGTGGGTATAAACAGGCTGGAGGCGTAACAGCTACTGTCACCAAAGACCACAAAGAGAATTGGAGAGGAGGGGGAAATCGTGATTAATTAGTATTTATTTGCAGACTCTGAGAGGATGCCTTACCTAGTACTAATTGAAACATTTCTGCTGAATACTTCAAAATATTTTTGGTCTGTCTAAAAAAAAATCTGCCTAAATCTGGAAGAAGAAGAATTTAATTTGACCAATGGAAGCTCATATATTGTCAAGAAAAAAACAAAGTACAAGAGTACAATGCAAAAAGACTGGTTGTATGTTATTACCTTTTTGGGGGTTGGGTGAGTGTCCTGAAATACTGGCAGTGCACCTCTGCTTCAGATGAGTCGGAACTATGTCCCTCAAGCAACTTTATAGGATGTTCTTCTGCAGTTAGTCAAAACTGGAATTTGTAGTTCCTGCCTTTCTTGAACCAATCTCCTTTTTCTTTTTCTTTCTTTTTCCTTCTCTTTTCTTTTACATCTTTGTTTCATCTCTGAATGTTAAAAAAAAAAAGAATGAACAAGACTTTATTTCCTAGTGAATAGAGATTGCATCTCTCCTCCCAGGGCTTGCTCAGGGTCAGTAACAACTTCTCTGAGAATGATTTATTGACTTTTCTGCTCTGACCAGCATTAAAACTGTCACCAAAGGGCCTGTAGTCCCCAGACACCAGCTTGGCCTTCTCAGTCAATCTGCCAGAAAGAGAGCTTTAGTTACATAGCAATTAAAAGACTTATTTCATGGTGAGTAACTAAAGGGAAGTGGAGGGCAGAGAGGGAAAGGTTAACATGCTGAGGCAGAAATGGTGCAAAGCACTAATTCTGTGCTTATATATAGAAGTCTCTCCCATCATCTCTCACTGTTGTTCATCTTCCACTTGTACTTTGAATATTTCTCTTTATTTATTGAACCAGCTTTGAGAACTTTGGAAGCTTGATCAGAAGAGTTAAGATTGCTGGGCTTTAAGTGCTACTTCATGCTAGATTCATGAGGGATTAAGGCCTATGTGATCATGAACAATTTTATCATTCTTGTTTTTCTTCCATCTTTTTCTCATTCCAGCTGTGGATCTGTTGGCCAGTTTAATCCAAATTTGACCAGAAAGGTAACAACTTCCATAGTGCAGGAGAGGGGCTTCATAAATGCTCTGCTAAGAAAAGAGCATCATAGGTATAACTTTTACTAGGCACCAGAGCTGCAAGTGGAAAAGCTCTCTTGTGAGAATTTTAACCTAAAGAAAATTTTAAATTCAAGTTTGCACCTCACTGGAAACCAATTGTCACACGAACACATAGGAAAACTGATTTCATCATTTCCTCTTCTTATGGTCCTGCTTGTTTTGCCATCAGCCTTGTGTTTAACATCCCTGTAAAACAGCTGTCCCTGTGGAAATTAGTGCAGTGTCTATGTAAATATCAAAGGCATTTCATTAATACAACTCTTGTCATTGGAGCTGAGCTCATGCATAATCAAAGCATGAGGATTCTCTTTGTTTTGCCTTTATGGCAGTTTTGGAGAACTGGTGTCTTCTCATGTACTGTGAAATGCCAGGGAGGAAACAATGCTTTTTGGATGGTTGGTTGAAAGGATGTCCTTTTCTTACTGCTGTTGGTTTGTGGCTCTGTCACCTGGTGCTTGGTGTATACCATGGTAGACCTGGGGCCTTCAGGTCTAACAGAGCTGCCATTCTAGCAGCGCCTGAGGAATTACACCAGGTCTGTGGAGCTGGCACTGTGAATTTTACCTTGCCAATAGCATTTTATCAGGGAATTGTTCAGCAGAGCTGAGTATATCCCTTTCTTACTGATAGGGCAGCCAGTTTTTAATTGGATTTGTAGAAATTTGTGAAAATTTGCAGGTGTATTTTTTAACCACAGCTTCCTTTGCCAGCTGGCTTCCCATGGTGAGGAATTAGTGTCAATACTACAGTGGCACTGTGAGGATTGAAATGTGATTCAAACCCTTTTTATTCTAGATTCAGTGACTGCATGATGGATATTACAAAGGAAATAATAAACTTCATTGAATATGTTGATCACAAAGGGATTAAATAATATCTCAGACTTGCTGAGGAATTCTGTGACACAGCTGTGAATTGAAATCCAGATTTCTGCATCTCAGTGCAGTGTTTTAATGACCAGATCCTGCAACTATTTTACAAGGGAAATGTTCAGTACTAGAGCATCTATATTCCAGACAGGCTTTAATATCATACATGGAATAGAAAGTAGATTTTTTGGTTTTGTTTTGTTGTTTTTTTTACTAAATCCTGTTTATGAAATAAAATTTTGGTGGAACTTAATGCCCAGAAGTATTTTTGAGATTTATAGGAAACAGTGAACTCAGTATGAGTTCTTCCTACCTTAGTCTGCCAATGCATCTTAGTTTGTTCATTGCTGAAGCAAATAGGTCTCATGTCAGTGTTGAAGACTATTTTACCTGAGAGAATTTCATGTGAGGTGAGTCAAGACCCTTAGAGCCAGTTGAAGAGAACCCATTTAATTCAATGTGCATACTAATGAATATTTGAAATATCTCCCATAAGCTTTTTGTTGGTTGGTTTTTTAAGTGCGCAACTTGAGACAGCCACAAAGTTCTTAGTGAAATGTCCATTTATTTCCCAATGATCTGATCACAGAAAGCAAAGTATAAAAAAAGTTCATGGCAAAGTTGAAAGTTAGTGGCAGTATAAATTAGAAACCGTAGATAAAAATGTTTTAAGATTTTGACTTTCAGTGTTGTCACTGAACCAAATTTGGAAAAAGAAAACCCAGCAATTCTTCATTTTCAGGTTTGGACTAAAATCTTGATAGCTGACCTTGCTAGAAATGAGGTAGAAGTGGTATTGTCAAAACAGCCTGTGGGATGATGCAGACAGTGGTTCTTATTCCAACTCACAAATAGCTGGATTTGCTGGGATGATATAGAAGACAGTAACTGGCCCCAAATTAAGCAGACTGTTTTTTGTTAATGCTTGTTTATTCATTTTCACAAAAGGTCGTCATGGGCCCTCAAACATGGATCTTCTCTAGGTCTTAATTTACAGACAGAGAAGAAAAGAAAGGACTGGGGGGGAAGAATTAGGAGGGAATTAAAAATTGATTGTGATCAAACCAGACCTAAAGCCAAAACCAGAAGAGCTCTGCTTTGAACCTGTGAAAAGTACTGTTTCCCTTGTTAGCACTTTTCTAGTTTTTATAAACGTAAATCTACCCACCTTGTTATTTCTTTGTAGCTGCTGTCATTGCAGCTTCACCCTCGGGTAAGATGCAAGGCAAAGGCTCTCAAAGGGACCATACAATTTACTGGTAAAGATGCTCGTACCATAAAGTTTCTTTTAAAATAAAGACCTTTCAAATTAGTCCTTGAAGTGGGTTATGATCTTCTTAAGTGACCTCTTAATGAAATTCGTTTCCTATTATAGTTTTAAGTTTTCATCCATACTCATCAGACTTTAATTCTTTGGAAATACAGTTTTGACTTCTTTGGACAGTGGTTGTGATCTTTAGTGAATTTTGTGCTTTTATGAAACTCATGGTTCTCTGAATTAATAATGACAGAAGAAAGCCAGGTCTTTAATTTGTTATAAATTTTACTCTGAAATTATGTCTGTCAGTGATAATCCTACAACGTAAAGCAGTGTTGGCAGCAAACGATAAGAAATGTCAAGGAAAGGGCAGAAATGGGGAAGGGATTTTTACATACTGGTATCATGCTATGTCCTCTTTTTGATAAGCTGTAATGGCAGTGGCTGTCAAAGCTGTCAGGGTACTGAAGAGCCCTTCTTGAGACGTATCTCTCCTTTATCAACAGGCAAGGAAAAGTGTCTGCATGCACCTATACACATGTATGGGGAGGGATAGAGTCTCATTTCCTTTTATTCTGGATCAGAAGAAAAGATTAAATGCTGAGTGATATTCTGATTCTCGTTTGTAATTAATGTATTTCCATAAAGTCTTTGGTGCTGTGTGCATAGTAATTTCTCCAGCATCTGTGGTGTAATATTAGGGAGCTTTTGTAATTATAGATAGCTTAATGGATATCTGTTTTGTATGTATTATGCAAATAGATATCTCTTTTAACCTGTACCTGTGATGTATAAGAATCATTCATTTAAGTTGGAAAAGACCTCTAAGATAATTTAGTCCAAGCATTAACCCAGTACTGCCATGTCCCCCATTAAACCATGTGCCTAAGTGACACATCTAGACATCTTTTAAATGTCTCCAGGGATGGTGGTCAGCCTGCTCCAGGGCTTGAAATTTTTCCTAATACCCAAGCTAGACCTCCCCTGGCACAACTTGAGGCCATTTCCTCCTGTCCTATTGCATGTTTTTTTCCAAGGACTTTTAGTTAACTGTAAGGCTTTTCAGGAAAGGGATGAAAAGAACCTTTGCTTTCAGTGTCTCTCCAGAACTGCTGCTGTAGAATGTCCCAAATGCTCTGAAGTGTCTAATGACATCTAGGGGTGTTAGATGCTTTAGAATGGAAACCTGCTCAAAACGCTGTCTTCATGATAGGTCCCAGCTTCATGAGACATTTGTTAATTAATTGAGATATTGAAATACAAACAAATGCTCACAGTGGGATTGCTTTTGGGAAGAGGCTTTTAGGCAAAATTATATAAATGAGGGATAGAATTATCAAAATCTTGAATTCTCTGATTGTGTGATTTTGCCAGTTTCCTACTATATCCACAGTATCCATATCCATGCCCTGCCTTTTAGTGGGTCAGTGTCCTTTGCCCTTTTGTTCTGAGAATAACAGTGAAATGTTCCCTGCTGGCATAACTCCATGACAATTAGAGAATTNTTTTGCTCTTTTGTTTTGAGATTAACTCCATGACAATTAGAGAATTTGCAGAAACACTTAGGTCCTTTATTTTTCAGTAGCATCAGTGAAATGATCTTGCTAATATTGAAGTTAAACTTGCAGTCACTGTATGGGTTTAATTTCCAGTTGTTCCAGCACGACTTTTGCCAGAGCAAACAAAGTGAGGGAACATCTAAATCGCACATGAATAGAGATAGTGGAACATGAGATGGAAGTGTCCAGCCTGTGGGGAGAAATACCACTTTAATTTTAAAAGCAACTACAAGGAAAGAAGCAAATGGAACATAAAGCTATTCTATTTTCCCATTCTGGTGACTTCAGTGGTGTACAATTGTTGGGGTTTTTTTTTTAGTATTTCATCAGAATAATACCTGATATGATGGATTATCCACTCTTCCTGCAGGTTGAGAAACATATACAGATGTAAAAGAGCAGTTGGCAACATCAGCATTCAGGTTCACCAGTACAAACCCCTCTGAAGCATTCTGCTTAGGGCTGATTAATCATTTAATTTCAAGCACCTTGTATGAATAGGTTCAATTTTTTTCAGTGACTGTGTTGTGGTTTGAAAAGCAAATTAGTGAGATGCTCAAAGTCAGAACTACAATTTAATAGGAAAATTAAAATACATGCAAGTGGTACAANATCCTGGAGCCCTAGGCAGGAAACTGCTTTGAAGGAAACATAGAAGCAAAAGTGTAGCATCAGTACTGCTGGTCTGGGTTGCAAAAGTAGCATTTTAAGCTCTTAAATTACCAAGTAGTGCTTAGAAAAGCTGGAAATGTTGACTCTAATGTTTTGGAAATATATCCCCTAAATCAACACTCTATTAATTTTGCTGTTTGATGGATACTGTAATGGCCTTTCAGAGTATATTTTTAATGCAAATTTTTCTGTCTGCTTCCCTGCCCTCTCTCCTATTTTTTTCCCAGTACTGTAACCTAACAGTTTTGATGAAGAGCCTATGGGACTGGATGGCAGGACTTACAGACTAGAATGCATGAGAGATTATGATGTAGCTAAAACTTGTGTGATCAAAGATACTTGTTGTGTTTGTGATGGTGGTTTGCCATATCCTCTGAGACGTACAACTGCTATTTTAGCCCCAAAGAATGACTTCAACTCTTCTAATCCAGAGGAAATACAAATGCTGGGAATCATGATGAGGCCATTAGTGTGACTTAACAGTTTAAATCACACTGGTTAATCTACCATTTATTTCATTATTAGGTACAGAATTTCATTCAATGATAATTTCCCTGACCATTTCTTTATCTTTTTGAACTGTCAGTTGGTCAGCTGCCCTCCACGGTAGAATCACTCAGCGCTGAGTGCAGTCTTCAGCTGCAATAACCTGGAGGGCACAGGGAATTTAGAGAGTTCCTCCTCATCTGCTGTTCTGTGAGGTAAGGCTGGACTGGCAAAGCAAGGACTCCTGCTGCTTTTTCTGTAGCCTAGCCAGCCATCTTCTGCCTGCTGAAACACAAACAGATGCTGTACATCCAGGGTTCTCCTTCTCCTGCTGCTGCTCAGCAATACAGCATGCTATCCAAAAGCTTGGAGAAGCCTTTAGTGCCCCCTCACTCAGCCCTCCTGCCTGCCTTTACATGACCTGCATATGCAAAGGTAAAGATCCCTACATTAAACATGCAAAGGGTTTGGGGCCTTGCTAACCATTAGGAGTGGGAGGTGCGTTTAAGGACATGGCTGTTGCTTTGCTGCTTAGTTCAGTGTGTTGTTACATCCCAAATTTGCAGTCCGGAGACTTGGCTGGAGTGCATTTTACTTTCCATTTTATGCAGCAGTTCATATCTGGTGAAACTGAATAGTACAGGTATTTCTTGGCACTGCAGAGACTGGTGGAGCTTTGTCTGTGGATTCTGGCCTTGCTTCTGCTGTTGATGTAGTGCAGTAAAAAAGGAACAGGTTCCTCGAGTCCTGCAAGCACAGTGATCTAGAAGGAGTTTTTAAAAACAAAGCTCTAAACCAATGACATAAGTACATAAGTACATAATTTTAGAGGGAGTAACTAAAGTGGGGTTAGCAAGAAACTGCTGTTAAAGCTGAAGGCATCAGATAAAAAAGGTGTTTGGTGAGCTGAGGACATGTACGGGAGAGGGTGAGTCAAAAGGAATCACCTGTCATTTGGAGTGCAACTTGTGAATCCTAGAGATGACATTTTTATTGAAATGTAACTTAACATTGAGTTCTGTCTCTCTTGAGACTTCACTCAAAGATCTTTGATTGGGTTTTAGAATTTTGGTTTATGTTTGAGGGTACGCTGAACACCTTATTGATTACAAATTTGCTACCATGACACAACTTTTGAGAGGCAGTATCAGAAGTGGAAGCTTTGGAAGGCCAAGTGAACAGCTTAACCATGAACTTCTGTGTCCCTTGCTGCCAGAAACCTTCAGTGAGTGTTACTCCTGTGGTGTGTGGCAACTGTACTGAGACCTAAAGATTTAATATTTAGACCTGTAAAATCAGTGTCCCAAACTCTCAGGGGCATCAGTGATGTAGGATAAGGGCCTGAAATGGCAATTCCGTGCCTTACTGGAGGTGTCATCTTGGCAGCCTCTGCTACAGGGCAAAGCTAGGCATCCTCAACTTAGGTCATAGTTGTTTAATGAAAAAAGCAGGACTGTCGTTCTGTTTTGCATTAGTTTTGTATGTTTTGAAATCAGTATTGTACTCTTGTAGTTTGGAAAAGTAATGCTTCAGTTCCTTTAATAATGGAAAACATCTATCTGAATCCATCAATTAGATTTCATTTAACAAGCAATTCCTTCTTCCTCCACCCTTTTCCTTGTTTTGTTGTCACACAGGACACCAGGCTAAGGATGAAGAAGAAATGGTAAACTATTGAGTAGTCAGCCTGGGGCAGGTTAATGAATTAAAATGAATGTGATAAAAAAGAGTTACACCAACATTTTCAACATTACTAAAATAATAGGTTTTATTATTGAAAATGTCTATACTGGTATTTGTGTAAGTAACTGTGCTCGAGAGAGANTGTGTCCCTTGCTGCCAGAAACCTTCAGTGGGTGTTACTCCTGTGGTGTGTGGCAACTGTACTGAGACCTAAAGATTTAATATTTAGACCTGTGAAATCAGTGTCCCAAACTCTCAGGGGCATCAGTGATGTAGGATGAGGGCCTGAAATGGCAATTCCATGCCTTACTGGAGGTGTCATCTTGGCAGCCTCTGCTACAGGGCAAAGCTAGGCATCCTCAACTTAGGCCATAGTTGTTGAATAAAAAAAGCAGGACTGTCGTTCTGTTTTGCATTAGATTTGTATTTTTTGAAATCAGTACTGTACTCTTGTAGTTTGGAAAAGTAATGCTTCAGTTCCTTTTAATAATGGAAAACATCTATCTGAATCCATAATTTAGATTTCATTTAACAAACAATTCCTTCTTCCTCCACCTTTTTCCTTGTTTTGTTGTCACACAGGACACCAGGCTAAGGATGAAGAAGAAATGGTAAACTATTGAGTAGTCAGCCTGGGGCAGGTTAATGAATTAAAATGAATGTGGATAAAAAAGTTACACCAGCACTTTCAACATTATTAAAATAACAGGTTTTATTAGGTTGAAAATGTCTATACTGGTATTTGTCTAAGTAACTGTGCTCGAGAGAGATCAGTGGCTGCTTCTGTGTTCCCATATTCTGTTCATTAACTCATTGTAGCTTAAGGTGGCTTTTGTTATAATGCTGGGTGCAGTATTTTCATAAAGCGTATGAGTGAAAATGGACAAGCCCAAACACCCAGAGCAAGTCTGCTTGACACTCAGCTAATGCAGCCATAGCAGGATGAGAAAGGAGAGTATTTGCAGCCTCTTTTGCAGTTTATGACATAATTTGTTAAAGCAAGAAGATTTTCTTGCTCTCTGTCTGATGGATAGGCCAGATAAATGAGAGAGATAATAGCTCATTGTTTCCTGCTCTTTGAATGACATTTTTCTATTGTCTTAAAGCGTCAGTGGAGTGAACTTCACAACAGTGGGCTTTGTTGAAACAAAAGCACTTGTGCCCCGTGTCACCAAGAGAGCTACAGTGGAAATGCTAATTTCATAGAACTGAAAAGTGTTTGAGGTGGAGCCAATGGGCTAAATATGAGATCCTCACCATCAGCTGTTTACAGTCTTTGGTTTTCTGTCCTGGGTGAACAGCCTGTTTCACAGGAACATCAATTTTTTGTGCCTTGTCATTCCACCAATTGCATCATGCAGTCAGATTTCAAATGCCTTAAGAGTAACCATAGTAACTGCAGGCCATTTAAATAAGCTGAAAGAAAAGGAATTCCCTCCCTTGTAAAACCCTTCAGTCAAAGGTACAGCAAGATTCAGATTCTCCTCTGCTGCACACTGGCACTGCTCCACTGGATTTTATGGTTGTGTAGATTTGCACAGGTTGATCTGGTTCTAAAAGTATCTGCAGAGCAAATCAGCCTAAGTGGGTGTAGCTTCCCGAGGAAGACAGAGCAGTGACTGCTGGCACAAGGATGGGTTTGTGTCTTTGTGTATGTGCCTGCCTGTCTGCTCAGGCGAGCGCAGATGCATCCGTTCCTTCCTTTCCCCACTCCTGAAAAATGTCACATTTCTGGCTGACACAGAACTACTATTGCTCTTGTATTCTTCTTACTCACAGAGTGATGTCAAAGCCTCTGGTTTTAGCTTGATGGTGTTTCTGTAGTCAGTGTAGGATGGGCTATAAATCTAATCTTTAATGTTCTGAATCAGAATTTTAATGCAGTTGGGTAGGCCCAATTCCAAGTGCAACATGCTACACTTGGCAATATCACAGTGTCATCCATGCAGGAGCACAAGGAGTAAGCCAGGTTGTGTGTCTTTTTGTTGTGACAACAAGAAAAATCCGAATTTCCTCTTTACTCCTAACCTGAATTTATGCTTACCCTTAACTCTTACCTTTTGCCTGTTCCCTTTGTTCCTGTACAAAAACCAGAGTGCTGTATTGTTAGGGAGACCCTGAATGTGTTATTGAGAAGATTTATCCATCCGCTCACTGGTTCATGGAATAATTCCCCCAGATTCATGCTTACATTGGTTTCAGTGATAGATAGTGCTGGTGATTCTAAATGTCAGCACTTCTTACATCTCAGGATCTCTTCATTTTTGCTCCAAGTTTGCAGTGCAAGAGGATAAATGCATTTAATTTAGATGAAACTTTAACTGTTAACTTTTCTGGAAAAAAAAGAAGGACTAAGCTAGGTAAGTAATTCAAGTAAGCAATTGTTCCTAACTCCTTAGCTGAATGTGCTAATGAAGCAGTTATGAACCGACTGGAGATTTTGTTGTCTGAGCTTCTTATTAAGAAAACTGTTCTATCTGCAAAAACACTTTAATTGTCTTGTTGGGCATATCAGTGAGAATTAAAAACTAGGCCATATTTTGAGTCTATTTATAGATTTAGTAGCAAAGAATATCTTCCAGCATCTTTCATTCAGGCCTAGTACTTAAAATCTTCGTGATTTTAAGTTATTAGACTTCCAAAAACCAATTTGCTATTAAGGAGTGATTAAGAAACCATTTTCAGTACTGGTTATTAGAAGCTTATCATTTGGCCTTAAAGCTTTAGCATTCTCTGTTCTTTGAAAACATTCAGGCAATTCTTGAGGGCCTCATGCTTAACACTTGTTACAATAGCCATACTGAAATACAGGCATTCTCATCCTTGTTGGGCTAACCTGGGAGCCAAACTGGATGTTGACTGTCTTGTTTATTAGTCTCTCTCCTTTGAATTTGGTCACCAGCAAAACAATACACATTCTTGGTTTTCATAATTCTTTCTCAAAATTCTCCTAGGGGATGATTCTTGAAACCCCTTCCATAATCATACTTACTTTCATATGTTTTTCCTGCCTGTGTTCCTCTAGCTGGGCAGACTTCTCTAACTCACTGTTTCCTAGGGAGCTGTCATTGACTGTGGTACAACTGCAGAGATCAATAGTCTCTGTGGCAGTGTGCTGAACAGGCAACTTTCACTGTCATCCCAGGAAGAAGGGTGTAAAGCTCCCTGATCTTGTAGAGATGGAGAAGGAAGTGAAGGTGACATTTATACCTCTTGGCGAGGAAGTGAGGATAAAAAGGAAATATAATACATCTTTGGGACATCACCAGTTATAGAAACTCTGAATTTGGGTCTCATTTTGCATGTGTTAAACAATATTGTCATCTTTCTAGCTGTGCAGAAGTAGTGTTTTCTCTCCCCTTGCAACTTCAAAAGTTTGCTCAGTTTGTGATCAAGTCTTTTTTTAGGTTCACTGCTGTTCCATACATTAGAATTTTTCATCAACTTTTGGTTCCATAACCCACTTGGAAAAAGTTCTATTTCTTCAGTCTCAAACTTTCAATTGTTAAATATTACCAGCAGCACCTATTGAAATCAATCCTTTTGCATTTTATTCCCTGTTTTGTAACAAGAAATAGATTAAATAATTCATCCTTTAATAGGGTACTTAAGCCTAATTATTCAGTGCTACCACCTCTGCTCCCCCCCACTCCCAGATTAACATCTAATATTATAAATATTATCTTAAATGTCTCAGATTCAATGGTCTGAATTAATCTAGAGGAAAAAAAAAACCAAAAAAAAAATCGGATGAGAGCTTGGATAAACTTCCTGGAGTCTGCAAATCCTGATCCACAGCCATTGCTCTCAACAGATAATCATTTTACTGACTTCAGTGATCTTTGGAGTGGGCAGAGATAAGGTAGCCAAGTGCAGTGCAGTTTGGTGGTGGTGAGAGTCTGCAGTTAGTTATAGCCCAGACTGTGCTATAAGCAGTGGAGAGTTTAGGGGTTAAGAAGTGATTGAACTGTTTTGAGAAGTAGAGAGAAAGTAACATTTCCTCTGCTGTATTTCATATATACCTGATAGGATTGTGATAGTTTGAGAGCTGAGGTGATCTGAAGTATTTCATTCAACATTTAGAGAACCTGAATCCATCTCCAGTCTCCTCCTTCTGAAATGTAGCTTGTATTTCTTACTGATGTCTGCAAGCAGGTACTGCTTCTGTGGGCTACTGCAGGCTGGCCAGCTGTTAAGCCAAAACATTACATGTAGAACTTCTTGAAGAAGAAAATATTTGTACAACGGGCAGCAGTATAGATACACCATGCACATTTTGATAAAGAAATAAACCCACACATTTACGCTTCCAGTCTGATTTTTAAGGTGGTGATTTACAGCCCTATTACCACTTGGCAGTCCAAGGTCTGGAGAATAATATCAAGCCATCTGCTTGTGCCCCTGTAGGGCAGCTTGTAGCTGTGACACTGCGTTGCAAATGCATCATTGCAACTCACATGCTGAAAATCTTGTTGCGTGCCTTGGATCCTTCTTTTTTTTTTTGCCTGCAGGATGGTGGTGGCAGATGTGCCGGACACACATGTGGGTTTTGTGTGATTGACTGTGCTGTAAATAGTTGAAATTATGATCTGTGATATTGTTTGCTTTCTTTGTGTTGCATAGCCAAGAAAGTGGGGAAGGGGCCTTCGAGGAAAGGCTGGCATGCAGTAGAAACAAGAAGAAACAGTTTTTAGAGAAGATAAATGCTACTTCTCATAAATGGTTTTTTAGCTAATTGCCTTGCTAACTCTTCTCTTGATGCCATATTCCTCTCTTACTGGCATTAGACTTGGATACTGCACAAACTAATTAAGGATTTACCTTATTTTAGTCTGAGTTCTTTACTATGGATGCTATGCATACTACTCCACAGCAAATCTAAGTTCAGATATGCTCTGCCACTGAAAGTCTCTCCACTTTGTTTTTTTCCCTCCTCTCTTTTCTGGCAAATCTGTAAGGACTGATGCTGTTCTTCAGAAGAGAAGGGAGATTGCATTGAATGTTGATGGCATGCAGGGTTGCTAATCAAGTTTTACCACTCTTCCATAAACTAGTGAGCTCTGTTGTCTGGGATAAGTCTGTGCCAAGGAGCATGCTGTTGTGAAAAACCTGAGAAACAGCCTTTACAGAGCCTGTATGGTTACTGAGGTAGGTGCAGTTACAAGTGGTATTGCTGCAGTTCTGAACTGGAGATCAGTGCTGGCATTGCTGATGATTTGTGTTCTAAGCTATGTGTCATTAGTCCTCTTGGCTCCAGGTTGTAGAGAGTAGGTTCAATGGGAATAACACTCAGGAGGTGACTGGGGCCAGCAGTGCTATAGATAATAAAAGTGAGAAGTGGGCAGATGATATAAACACCTGTTTTCTGGTCATTAATGTGATATACCATGTAATCTAGCTGCTTTTAATTATTCATTATGTTGGAAGGGTTTAAAGTAACAGACAAAAAGACAGCATCGTGGAGCACAGATTGGAAAGCCATTCTGAACTGCGGAGTGTGCAGGAATTAGCTCTTCATTTTGCCACCTTGTGTTTCTCCATGTAATGAAGATTTGATTCGTAGTGTCCCAAAAGGGTCTTGTGTTACTGTCATTACTCATTCATAACCAGCTCTATAAATTATTACCTGGCAAAGAGAATATTCCTTGAAGGGCTGTGGGCAAAAGCAGGAAATTTCTTTGGGGTGATTCTTGTTATGCCTTATTTATGCCTAAAAGTACTTAAAAAAATATTCTCCTGAAAGCGGAGAGAGATTTGCAATAACAATAATTGCATCTATTCAAGGTTGATGTGTGGATCACTTTTTGAAAAGCCACTTTAATTTTAGGGATAGTTTCCAACGTATATATATACTGTACTATTTATACAGTACATGATGTACTATTTATACTTCTGAAATTGGAATGTACTTTTCGTGTTTGTCTTCATATGTACAATTGTATGTACAAAGTGAAACTTGTTTCCCAAGTTTATGTTGTTTTTTACTTGACAGGAAGGTTTCACTTCAGATGGCTTCTGTTTCAGATGTGGATGCTGTGCTTCTGTGAGAGATGGGGTACATTTGGAAGAGTTGTGCCAGCAGTGTTTCACTTAGATTTGGGTGATGAAGAAACTCTGGATGTTGATGAGGTTTACCCTGGTTTTATGCAAAATTTTCAGGCTAGATCTGCCAGGCTAAACTATTTAGTTTACGGAACTCAGTGTGTCTTGTTCAGTCAGAAAACTACTTTGATCTCATTGTCTTGTTCTATAAATGTGTCAATAAAGATATGGACATAGTCTATTGAATAAATAAGGCAGGAATGACTTCCAT
>VZTZ01017418.1:0-14339 GCA_013400955.1 Drymodes brunneopygia
TGCTTTCAAACCACAACAGTCGGGTTTAGATTCCCCAACCATCTCTAGAACTTCCTGAAAAAATCTTGAAGCTATCATGATCATGGCATGTTTGGAATGACTGGGGAAAAGCATGAAGATAATTAGGATCTTAAAACATCTTTTCAATTTTGTTCCATCAGGATGCCTAATGAAGTGTACAGACCAACTTCATAGGGGCCTCAAGCAGCACTCTAAGTAAACAGTCTGTGGTTAATCAGTTAGCAGGATCTGTGCCTTGGTAGAAGTTTCTTAATTCCTTTCACTTTCTTCTGAGTTAGTTTCAGATAATGATTTTATCAGTTACCTCATGGTGTGGGGGGAGGGGGTATGTTGGATCATGACACAAATGAAGACAACATGCAGGGTGTTAAAAAGGCCTTAAGAGAAGAGGCTGACAGAGCCAATAAGATGGCTGTTGTGCCTGAGGGCATCCTATGTGGTGTCCCCTCAAAAGGCTCCCAAGATCTGGCTTTCCAGTGTGTTGTCTTTAATGGAATGAACATCTGAAGCAGACCAGATAGAAACCTGTGTAAACAGTATTTGAAAATCAGGTCATTGACTGGCTGCATAATGACAAATTTCATACTTAAAGCACCCAGTCTGAAAAAAGACCTTGTTCGAAGTTATGCTGCTCACACTAGACTCCCTGACCTTCAACACCAACAACCAACACAGTAAAGCTTCATAGCATTGAAGCATCAAGTTCACTCTTGATGAACACTTTCTTAAAGATCTGCTTCCACATCAGAAGCAAAAGGAAACACTTTTCTTTTAGAGTTTTCATGAAGGTTCAATTTATTTTGTGTGTATCTTGAGTTTTACATACTGAACTTAAATGGATAATTGTTAAAATACATTGATGTCTGAAACATTAAGATGGCACTTACCCACTACTGATTTGTGAGCACTACCATAGCCTGAGCTGCACTTCCAGGTCTTGACAAGGATGATGAAACTTCAAAGCTGGAAAGAGATGAAAATGATGTAAGGAGCTCTGTGATCAGCCAGTAATGAGAGTTTAGCTTATGCCAGACCAGTAGTTCAGAATAATGAATCAATTTGTCAGAAACAATAGTGTATTGAAATGACATTATATTATAAAGATATATATAAATATTCAAGACAAAACCTCTCTTTGCATCAAAGTGGCAGTCAGAAAGTAGAGTTTGGTAAAAGTACAGTACAGTTTTGGTAAAAGTTCTAAATGGACCTTGGGTCTGGCTTTAATAAGGAACATAAAATCATTAGTTGACATCTTCATTCAGTAAATACTTGTGCAGCACCACTTCAGCAGAATGATTAATTTGGCCCAGATGATTTTCAAAATATCTCATTACCAAGACAATAATATTCAAGAAAGTCAGATTTGGAGGGTGAATAATTTTTCACTTGAAATTGTGATCCATGGTTGCCATATGAAGCTCTAAGTCATGAACCATTTCTACAAGCTGTTTTCAGAGCACTAGTTGAATACAGGTGACTGAGTAAAATGCTGTGCTGATCTTTGCTGAGGTGACTGGAATGGGAACAGTTCTAAGCCTCATCTTTGTAGCTGATTGTAAAGAATATGCTCTACTTCCCCCAAACTCTACAACTCATGCAAGGAAAAAAGCATGTTGAAGGAAGACAAGAACCAAAAAAAATGTAGTTCTAGTTAAGACTTAATAAAGAGGTTGCCTTGCGTTTCAGATGATTGCATGATGGACAGAGTAGCCTCTTTGCATCTTCCAGGATATTCCTTGTTTTCTTCTTCTTTGTCTACAGTGTGCCTTTATCTCTGCATCTTTTTCTCCCTGAGCTCAGACCCCTATCTCCATAACTCCAAGCTGGGCTGACCTTTGTAGCACTTGCTTCCTTGGTTTGTCTGACTGTATCCTCTGGCAATATGGGAGTTCAGATGCCTCCTCTCCTCTCATTAGCTCTTTTTAGTTTATATACTTACTGTATTTCTCAGTTGTACCTTAACCTTTAAATTTTTAATCTGAAATGAGCTTTTCGTCTTCCTAGTGCGAGACAAAACAGTCTAACACCAGAAATCATAATACACAATAAATTCACAAGTGTTTTCCCACTTAGATTTCTAAGATTTAGACTCCTCTGACCCTACCTATACTCATAGGTGAATATATATCTATATCTAAATATCCCTTTTAATATTACAGACAGGCTTGGCTTAAGCATAGTTTTTCTATTTATTTCCTTCTTAATTTCTGACAGTGGAACCACCAACCAGACTTACAAAGTTATATATCTTACAAGCTATAGTTTACGAAGTGTTTTTACAATCTGCAGAACATAAGCTCTTTATGGTAAAAGAAGGAAGAACAGTAAGTGAAATATTTTATATTACCTTAGAGCTTTCAAAATGAAAAAGTGAATCTGTAAATTCTGCAGATATTTAAATATGAACATAGATTCTTTACAGGCCCACATTGTAAATTATTCATTACCCAAGAAAATGGAAAAATGTCATTTAAGTGTCAGAGAGATTACACTTTGAGATGCAGTGGGTGGGTCCATACTGCTGTGCTGAACCACACCAGATAAAAATGAATCAAGAAATTATGTAATAACACAAAGGATTAAAACATTCTTCAGAAGTGTCAGCGTGACTACTTTGCCTTCACACATATCAAGTGATTTAATTAAATAGAAGTAAAAACATAGCATTTCTGTAGTTTCAAAAATGGAGCACTTGAGAATACACAGGCTGTAAAAAGTATAGGTGTTAGGGTAATAGACAGTTTTGGACACTGCAAAGTAGTTAACACCAATTTCTGGTGTTACAAATTACAGGTCTGTTTCTCCAGTGGCACTGATAGACTAATAAGAATATGGTTTAACGCACAGTAATCTAGAGACTTGCTTGCAAGGAGCCCAAAGACTCTTACGAAACACAACCTTGCATTGCTTATATCACTTGTGTCCTATTTTCAGTTTAAAGTTTGATAACACAAAGGGGTGGTGGCATGTACGGGATCATGGGCCAAAGAAGTGCAAGGGTCACTACTTTAAACTGCTGGGCAGGGTTTTTCAGATATTGTCACGCAGATACCTTATCCAAAGCTACTGCTGCACGAACAGGAACAGCAGGGTAACCTGAAACATGAGCCAGCACATGGGCTGCCTTTACCAATACATAATGGAAAGTAATCTAAACTAATTATAATCTAACAAACTCTTTGTGTACTATGCCTTGCCCCAGTATGAATATGGTTACAGAGGCTTGTTAACGTAAACATACTTTAAATGACCTGCTGTTTAATCATCAAGCTGATTTGAAATTTTGCCAGCAGACTTCCGTGAAAAGCACAAGCTTCTCTGAAAATTTAATCCATTTGATTTTCCAACAAGATCTCTCACTTACATTTGTGATTTTTTATTCGAAGAATCAATTAATGATCCTTTTTCTTCCCAACTGCTATGAATCATTTTGAAGCACAGAAGATATTTGTGTACCATTTCAAAAGGGGAGTGTGCTGTGTATTTTCAGACAGCAGTTCATCCAGCAAATTATTATTTAACTTTGCATTTGAAATATAGCATATTTACATTTGAAGTTTATGCACCTTTAGATGAGGGCTGCAAACAGAAATTTAAATTAGCTTCCATTAGTGTTCTGTCTGCTGCTTAAAGCAGCCAGTCTATATTTGAGATCCTGCAGATTGAGTCAGGATGAGAAATTGATGATAGAATCAATGTGTCTTTGATGCAATCTTGTTTATTTGCAAAAAAGGTGCACAATATCTAGTTTCTCTTAGTATATTAAGAACAAATAACAGAAAACAATTACCAGTTTCAAAGCAGCCATTTCAGACAGCACTGTATGCTACTGTAACCACTGCACTGGTATTACTTTACACTCAGCTTCTGCTCTGGGACAAAATAAACTGTTTCACAGGTGGAGAAATATGGGCAGAGACTAGAGAACAGTTCACATCGGGCCCTACCCTTGCATAGGCACAACCTATGCAAGGTCCCAGTTGTTCAGGCTTTTTTATCCTGCAAAGGATGAGCCCTCATGACTTCACACACCCTTCCAACTCTGTGGGTCATATCCTAATACCTGCATTCCTGCCTCATCACCTTACAAATACATATGACCAACAAGTTTTAGAACAGCCACCTCATGTACATGTACCTTTGGCAAGATACAGCATACACCTAAGAGGAGACCAAGAAATTCATCAAGATTTAAAACAGCTACTTTCATGCCTTTGACTTTGCTGACAGGAATACTCACCAGTAGCAAGAAGAGACTGCAAATGATCCACCAAAGGTTGTTTTCATTTAAGATGACAAGATATGCTTATTCAACTTCAAGAAATTGAAAAAAAAATGAGGGTGGTATTTAAATATTGTTTCCCAACTTACGCTGAGCTACAGATCTTCAGAATCACTCCACAATTCTTTGGGCTGGGTCCAGATACCAGTTCTCTATCTTGGCCTCTTCTGGCACCAAGACAGCCCAAGAATGCAGGCGGACCTTGCTGCAGGCCACTAGTGCCAGCCTCTCCCATGCCCCTGTGGCAGCACTGTCCAGCTAACACTGCACACAGCAGCCAAGGTGATGGGCATTGGCTGGATAAAAACTCCTAAAGTGAGGGAAATTTTTCTTTCCAGTCTTATTCAGAAGAAAAGAAAGACAAAGTACAGTGGACAAAGTACAGTGACTTGTACTGCTTTGTTGGCAAGGCAGCAGCCACAGGTGTTTATTTTGATAAGAACCTATGTCACCACCTAGGTTACACCTAGTCACGTCATGCACGGTCACAGGGCTGATGGGGTGCTCATTCCTACCAAGGAATTCCATCTCAAGGTAAGCTGGTAAGTGATGTTCTGCTACCTTACACATCATAAAAACAGGACCATGCTCCCAAAAACGTGCCATGCTCCTGCTGTCAGGTCATTCAGGCTACCTGCAGGATCAGGCCATTCCTTTTGTATTCACATATCTGCCAGCAGGTGCTGTCACTGCACCCACCACTGCTCACCAAGCAACTCTCGTCAGCGATGGTCACTAAAGAAATGATTGCAGCCCATGTGTTTACAGTTAGTGTCCTTGAGATGTGGGTGTCTCAGCAGGCTGAGTGTAGGGAACTTCCAGTGAATTGTACCTCTCCAAACTACCAAGAACAAACATCTCTGCTTTATCTTCATCCGTGATGAAGAGATATTAATTTTCATTGTTCCACTGCTTCCTTCAGCTCTTAGACCAAGAAGTACTGGGAACAGCTCAAAAGGACAGAGCGTCATTTCCGCGATGAACCTCCAGGCTTAAGTACTGCTATATGGATAATCAGATGAATCTGTGGCAGTATCTCCAAGAATACCTCACTGCAACTTTCAGGAGTAAGTATAGGTAAATTGCTGTTAGCGACTGTACTATGTGAAAGCAAATGGTCTGCATTTGGACTGCTATTTTATCTTGGAGCATCCACATGTCCCCAGTAATAAATGTTAATTTGCATCAAGGATACCTGGACAACTTTGTTCTGCAGCACCCATTCTAACTTGAAAGGCTCCAAGTTATGGACAAATTATGGCTGCATTACTATTCTTTCATTAATGCATACCGGACAACTGCGGTATTATGTCGTGACTATAGTTGTCATGATGATCTGGAAACTGCCCTCAACTGTTTGGTGCAGCCAGGCACCTGCAGACACTAGTCCTCTATCTGCAAGAGCTCAGGGCGTGTTTGACCAACATTTAGCAGAGCAGTACGATGAAAATGAATAGCACCGAGCACTGCTATCAGTAATTAGACATATACGCTAAGGCTGCCAATACCACAATGCTTTTGGGGAAGAGAGTGCTGCTTTGCCCCTAATGAAGATGTCCAAGCTCTGAAAACCACAGATGTTACATATTTATTTGGAAGACTGCATCACAGACCCCATAAATAATCAACAATAATCGTCACCATCCCTGAACTTGTGAACAAGAACTCGCAGAATGAATGAGTTATAATCCTGAATAGTCAAAGCCCCTTGTGGTGGGGCCAAAAGAAGATCTGTACATAATTCCAACTCTTCTTCCCCTGTCTGTACAGAGAAAGTATGAAACTCTACAGCATGTGAACCTTTGAGGACTTCAGCTACGCAGTAATGTGGGTGATGGAAGACCTGGATGATGCGGCAGTTCAATCAAGCTACACTGACCTGATTGTTCAGTCATCTGCAGGAATCAGGAATTAACTAATTTTATAGGCAAATGGCAATCATGCTGACCATGGGAAGAGACCCATGGCAAGTGATGCGTTGGTGCTGCAGAGTGCCAGCAGTTGCTAACACCCTTTCTGAACTCAAAACAGTCATTCAAGACCAGTATATGATGTAATTGCACTGGGCAACTGTCCTCATCCACCACAGCAACCCTTGGCAAAACAGAGAATGTTGCACCATAGACAGAGGCTGCCATAGTGCCTACTGCACTATGAAAGAAAGGTGGGCTTGAACTGAAGCATTGTGTTCTGAAAATTCACAATTATCTTGCACTTTTAAACTGAAGGAAAGGATACAGGCCCTTATCAAACTGTCCTGGGCAGCCTAGTCCCACAGCACGCAGGTGTTTCTGATGCAGTCACTCCGTCATGGCACCCTTGGGGCGTCACCACTGGTGGCAGCAGCACCATGGCTGTACTGCAAATGCAAGGGAGCAGCTCAGGAGCTCTGCTGTGCTGTTGGTCCCAGCACAGGTCACAGGAAGAAGTGGCTTAGTATCACATCTAAGCTCCTGGTGACAGATTAGATCAGGTATGGGTTGACTAAATGCTCTCACTCTGTAGCTATTCTGTGCCTTACACAATTACATACAGTAACACCACAGTGTCCAGTGCAGTTACAGTGGGCAGACCGAACATCTCAAACCACTGTGTTCATGAGCAGTATCAGCAAAGAGCTCAAGATGTTGAAAAAATGCAGTTACCTTTCTAGCTCACAGAGTTAATCCTGAACTTTTATTGCCTTTCCCTATGTTCCATGGGTAGAGTAAGATCTGTACACATATCACCCTCAAACCTTTAATCACCATTAAAACTTTTTTTTAAAAAGCAGTTTGGTGTTAAAAGAGATGACTCATAATGCTGCAGCATCAGTTAGCTGGCTTGAAAGGGATGCTAATGTCATAATTTTGATTTTCATTACCAAAGAATATAAAGGTAAGGACTGAAAATGGTTTACAAATCTATCACCTCATTTTATATTTTAAAGATATGAATAAGTTACAATGATTGGTATCTTGGTGTGCTCTAATTCAAAAATTGAGCCTATATTTTGCAGAGAAGCAACACAAAACAAAAATTTAAGCTTTCACTTTTTTTTTAGGGTTTTTTTCCTAGATATGGTAGAGGTAAATATGCATAAAATCTTACTACAAAGCTTACAGTTTAAGGACTCAAACCTATTATACTTCTATGAATATAAGTAAAAGAGATAAGCAGATAATTAGACCCATTGAGCTCAAGGACAGATAAAGTGCTTAAACATTTGCTGTATTGTACTTCAGCTGCATACAAGTTTGCATACAAGCCATAACCTATATGCAGATCTAAGTAAAGAAAGAAAAGTCAGCATAAAGACAGAAAAATATATAAGCAATACACTTGCTTTTTATTAACATGTGTATGAAACTGTTGCACATAGGTAAAGCCTTATAAAATAGGGGCCTTGTTACCCTTGTAAAATCATGGCTCAGGCCTGCACTTTGGCTAAGCAGAAAAGGACTATGGGAAAGTGACTCAGCTGAATTAAGGGTAGAAAAACAAGTTATATAACCATCGCGTGTTCACATCGTGCTCTATGGTGGTTGGTTGAATTATGTCTGTTATGATTCAAAACTATGTAACTGATAAAGGCCTAACTGCTTTAAAAGGCCTGGTTTTTACAATAAAGTGGTTCTCCTTTGCACCTGTCTGAGGACTCTGCATTGCTCTGCTTTAAAATGAACCAAGCTAACAACCTTGATATAAAATAAGTTATAACTAGTACTGATGAACCATACAGTTCAGAAATAAGGTTTAGCTCTGTTTTAGTCTGCTTAGCAACCATTGATCCTTTTTCCTGGTTTCTATATACATGCCAGAAAGGAAATTGTAATAATGTACCTTAAAATTCCACGTCCCACAGTAGGAATTTGATAGGATGAAGGGTAATACTTTTGAACTGAAAGAGGGTTGGGTTAGGTTAGATATTGAGAAGAAATTCTTGCCTGAGAGGATGGTAAAGCACTGACCCAGGTTGCCCATCTCTGGAAGTGCTCAAGGCCAGGTTGGAAGGGGCTTTGAGAAACTTGGTCTAGCAGAAGGTGTCCCTGCCCATGGCAGAGGGATTGGAACTAGATGATTTTCCAGGTCCCTTCCAACCCAAACCATTATATGATATTCCTATTTAAGAGGCACTTTTAAAGAGTAACCATTTTTGCCCTTAGACTTTTTTTCACAAAACTATATATCCTAAGTATGGGGACTGTGCTAAGTTTTGGTTTATTTTGTTTTCAAATGAAAAAATACTCTCAGCTTGTTTGAGCAGTGGTTTTTGATCTGGCTGAATATTCCTCCCTTTCTGAAATGAATTTTCAATTTACATTATATCATAGAGACGGAACAGTTTCATGGGACGGTTAATACACACATCAAATACAAATAATTAAAAATATTCTTAAAACAGTATTCTTCAGAAGACAGAATTAAAGCTACATCTAGCCCAGTATCCTGACTTTGATCGTGATCAATAATGCATACCTAAGGAAGAGCTCAAAAGCAGAGAAAACATTCACAAAACCTAGCTGGTTTATCCTTCCAGCATTTCATGACCTCTGGTTCAGAAACTTCGGAGCTAAGGGACATTTCTTTGTTTGTAGAAGGTAATGTAAAAACTGATAGCCAAGTGGACTTTATCCCATATAACTGCAGCTTGCAGTGTATCATACGGATTTCACCACCTCCTAAACTACTTGGAAAACTGTCTAGATGCAACTGCTAAGAATTTTGCATGGACTGTTTCTTTAGGATTCCACTTTCAAAGCTAATATATTTAAAAGTAACAAAACTGTCTTTATATCAGAACGCAATCTACAAACACAGGCATTCCTTTAATCCTAATTCCATAAATATATTTCCTCTTGAGACAGGCATCTTACATGAGCGTTCCAGCAATTTTAAGCAGTATCTCCTCCCAAAGAAGGGTCTGAATACACAGTATATGCAGTGAAATACAAGACAAGTTAAAAGCACTCAGCAGCTTGCATTAATGTGCTCCAAGTCTAAACGTACAATTAAAATAATGCATTCACATTTGAAAAACAACTCTGAAAAGCTGTGGGGTTTGTCTCCAAAAGATTAGTCAAATGTGTGGGATTTTGATTGTGGGGGAAAGGGAGCAATGAGTCGGGTTCAAACCTAGACCTATTTAGGTAGCTTCTCTTTTAATATAATTAGTACAAAGACACATTTTTGGGACCACTTGGAATTTTGAAGATGGAATATTTATGAACAGTGTTTCTGGACAGAAAAAAAATAAACCTACAGAATGGATAATTGTTCAGCTACTTGGAAATACAACCAAACAAAAATCATATAGAGCAAGGTGCATTTTATGATATATTGCTGTATCGTAACTACCAGGATATATTTTTAATAATATGCAAAGATAGAAGAACATTATGATTTGAATACAGGACCAAGGTGTTTCTCATTACAGATTGAAAAGAGAGGATTTTAATCAGTTAAAAGGAAGACGAACAGGCATCAGTTACTAGAAACTGCTGTGATTTCCAGTCAGACTGATGGAGCAGTAGGAGACTGCTATTAAAAAAAATAGTTACTACTACTAAAACATTTGAAGAGATGATGGTATCTAATGACTTTCAAACTCCATTCTCTACTGACAGATTTCCCTAATGGAAATTTCTTTTCTATTCTCATAATACTTGTCTTTATAAATTAACTGAATTTGACATAGAAAGTTTGTTATACAAGGCTGATTTTGAATCTATTAAGCACTTCAAACTGCAGATATATGAGATATACAATCATTGTGTCCATGGGAAAATTGTCAGAAATAATGCAAGCTCACCAGAGCATTAAAATAAAAGACTGGAAAGAAGTGAGACTTTCTTGCTAGACATCAAAGATATAGTTTACCAGAAGGCATATAAAAGAATATGAAACCATATATTAAATTAAGCAAATCTGTGTCCTTTGCATCAAACAATAAACATGCTTTCCCCCCCTGCCCCCCCCTATTTAGTGGAAACTTTAAAAAACAAGCATTCTGAGTAGATCCAGCTTCAGACTGGGTAATATTACACAATATTTTCCACTCCTTTTGAAGAAGGAAATGATTGTGATCTGTACTTGGTTCCAAAATCTAGGCAAAAAAAAGTATATATATGTATATAAATAATATATATACATTCATTCCATGGTTGATCACATAAAGCAAACTGTTCTCAATTAAAGTTATTTCAAGACTGAATAAATTTAACAGAATAAAAGTCAAAAATGCATATCTTATAGTTCAAAGAATAGAATGATCAGTATGTGACTTTTCCATAGTTACTAAGTGTACAAAAGAAAATGTGTGAGACAAAGTGCGTTAAGTGGGCATTGTCTAGGATATAAACTATGTATATTAAAAATAGCTAAGAATATTAACAGAAATGCATCTACCTTCAGTGACCTTGGGTTAATGAGCTCTGCAGAAATCAAGCATCTCAAATGTCTTTCTTAAAAATAAACAGGAATAGAGAGGTAACCACACTTACAGATGGCTGACTTTGTATCTGATAGAACCATATTTCTGATGGACAACCAATTCCTGACCTTTATAGTATTTATCAGCTTCAGTGAAAAAGTCAAAGTTTTCCCAGTTTACAGTTGTCTTCTAAGGGCTTTCATCATAGCACATTAATAAGAAATTTTGTGGGACAACTTTGTGTTCTGAGTCTGCATTTTGCTTAGTATGTATCTCATCCAGCTATAGCAAGGGCTCTTCAGTACTATTGCACTGTGATGTAATCTCCTATCTGCCCTGAACACCTGTCCTGTTGGTACAGCTCTATGTTTTCAATTAGAGATTGAAACTTTTGCTGAAAATAGCCTTGATAGCACTGATAAAGTAACATTTAGAATTAATTAATCAGATCTTTTTGTAATAAATCAGAATACATTTGTGGCTTCTTTGAAACAACTTATGAATATTGGGGGTAGTTTGACCACTGGTATATTTATTGCATGAATATGTGGAATTAATAGGTAGATGTAAGACAAGCGAATAATCAGGAAAGCCGAAAGATAAGTTTCTCCAAAGTAAACAGATGAGGATTAGCAATGAATATTCTACAAACAAGGGATGGTATGATTATTAATAAAATAGATAGGCAGACTTTCTTTAAATGTTTTGGTTTTATGGTTATTCTAGATAAGGCTCTGGTTTAATAACAGTATATGACTTCTATATTAGTCACATTTAAGAATCCCAACAGGAATGAAGTTTACAAAACCAAACGGAACAGCCAAATCAATAAGGCCAAACCAGATTAAATTGTAGCACAAAAGCTTCAACTACATAAGAGGATGCTCTGTGAAGTCTCAACATAGAGAGGTAAAAGCAAGAATGGGAAGAGACAAGTGATGATGTGAGATGCTTAACGTCACCTTCAGCTGTGACAACAACATCCTTAACTCTGTAATTGAAGGCAAATGGATGTCACTGCTACCATAACAGAGGCAGGGAGTGGGGGGAAGGCGGCTCTCCTGGGGTGTGTGGGTGGTGTGAAGGCATTTACTTCTGCAGACAAGGAGAGGCACTGGAAAGATTAGGCAACTGCAGTCTTAGAGGAGGCATGATTACTTTTACATGGTATATCCAAAGTCAGAAAGGGTACATAAAAGGCTACAGCTAATCTGGGTATGGTCTGCCTTGAGACACAAGATTAAATAAGGGATTAACACTTGCTGTTAGTCAAAGCAGTGAGACTGATGATTTCCTCAGAAATCTTCTCTATCTCCTCCTTATATATCCATCAAAGGATAGTGTTCTGGGACTGCAGTGGGTTCCTGTCCAACCCCAAATGATTTATAATTCTGTTGTTTTGGTACTTGTTATCCAAAAGTAATTATTCTATCTTATGCATAAACCAAATCGGTACCTCCACTAATCACAGTTTTCTAAAGAAAAATACTGTCACACAGTGGAACAGTTTAACCAATTTGTTATCTAAAGAAGCAGGAAAATAATGACAAGCATCTCACAACTCACTACAGCCAAAACCAAATTCTTGGGCAGGAAGATATTGTAAGGCCACACCACATTATAGAAACATGTTTCTGTGCTGGTGTGAGAGCCTGGAAGGATTGCTNTACTCTCAGCTTGTTTGAGCAGTGGTTTTTGATCTGGCTGAATATTCCTCCCTTTCTGAAATGAATTTTCAATTTACATTATATCATAGAGACGGAACAGTTTCATGGGACGGTTAATACACACATCAAATCCAAATAATTAAAAATATTCTTAAAACAGTATTCTTCAGAAGACAGAAATAAAGCTACATCTGGCCCAGTATCCTGACTTTGATCGTGATCAATAATGCATACCAAAGGAAGAGCTCAAAAGCAGAGAAAACATTCACAAAACCTAGCTGGTTTATTCTTCCAGCATTTCATGACCTCTGGTTCAGAAACTTCGGAGCTAAGGGACATTTCTTTGTTTGTAGAAGGTAATGTAAAAACTGATAGCCAAGTGGACTTTATCCCATATAACTGCAGCTTGCAGTGTATCATACGGATTTCACCACCTCCTAAACTACTTGGAAAACTGTCTAGATGCAACTGCTAAGAATTTTGCATGGACTGTTTCTTTAGGATTCCACTTTCAAAGCTAATATATTTAAAAGTAACAAAACTGTCTTTATATCAGAACGCAATCTACAAACACAGGCATTCCTTTAATCCTAATTCCATAAATATATTTCCTCTTGAGACAGGCATCTTACATGAGCGTTCCAGCAATTTTAAGCAGTATCTCCTCCCAAAGAAGGGTCTGAATACACAGTATATGCAGTGAAATACAAGACAGTTAAAAGCACTCAGCAGCTTGCATTAATGTGCTCCAAGTCTAAACATACAATTAAAATAATGCATTCACATTTGAAAAACAACTCTGAAAAGCTGTGGGGTTTGTCTCCAAAAGATTAGTCAAATGTGTGGGATTTTGATTGTGGGGGAAAGGGAGCAATGAGTCGGGTTCAAACCTAGACCTATTTAGGTAGCTTCTCTTTTAATATAATTAGTACAAAGACACATTTTTGGGACCACTTGGAATTTTGAAGATGGAATATTTATGAACAGTGTTTCTGGACAGAAAAAAAATAAACCTACAGAATGGATAATTGTTCAGCTACTTGGAAATACAACCAAACAAAAATCATATAGAGCAAGGTGCATTTTATGATATATTGCTGTATCGTAACTACCAGGATATATTTTTAATAATATGCAAAGATAGAAGAACATTATGATTTGAATACAGGACCAAGGTGTTTCTCATTACAGATTGAAAAGAGAGGATTTTAATCAGTTAAAAGGAAGACGAACAGGCATCAGTTACTAGAAACTGCTGTGATTTCCAGTCAGACTGATGGAGCAGTAGGAGACTGCTATTAAAAAAAATAGTTACTACTACTAAAACATTTGAAGAGATGATGGTATCTAATGACTTTCAAACTCCATTCTCTACTGACAGATTTCCCTAATGGAAATTTCTTTTCTATTCTCATAATACTTGTCTTTATAAATTAACTGAATTTGACATAGAAAGTTTGTTATACAAGGCTGATTTTGAATCTATTAAGCACTTCAAACTGCAGATATATGAGATATACAATCATTGTGTCCATGGGAAAATTGTCAGAAATAATGCAAGCTCACCAGAGCATTAAAATAAAAGACTGGAAAGAAGTGAGACTTTCTTGCTAGACATCAAAGATATAGTTTACCAGAAGGCATATAAAAGAATATGAAACCATATATTAAATTAAGCAAATCTGTGTCCTTTGCATCAAACAATAAACATGCTTTCCCCCCCTGCCCCCCCCTATTTAGTGGAAACTTTAAAAAACAAGCATTCTGAGTAGATCCAGCTTCAGACTGGGTAATATTACACAATATTTTCCACTCCTTTTGAAGAAGGAAATGATTGTGATCTGTACTTGGTTCCAAAATCTAGGCAAAAAAAAGTATATATATGTATATAAATAATATATATACATTCATTCCATGGTTGATCACATAAAGCAAACTGTTCTCAATTAAAGTT
>VZTZ01017418.1:14400-26102 GCA_013400955.1 Drymodes brunneopygia
AAGGAAGAGCTCAAAAGCAGAGAAAACATTCACAAAACCTAGCTGGTTTATTCTTCCAGCATTTCATGACCTCTGGTTCAGAAACTTCGGAGCTAAGGGACATTTCTTTGTTTGTAGAAGGTAATGTAAAAACTGATAGCAAAGTGGACTTTATCCCATATAACTGCAGCTTGCAGTGTATCATACGGATTTCACCACCTCCTAAACTACTTGGAAAACTGTCTAGATGCAACTGCTAAGAATTTTGCATGGACTGTTTCTTTAGGATTCCACTTTCAAAGCTAATATATTTAAAAGTAACAAAACTGTCTTTATATCAGAACGCAATCTACAAACACAGGCATTCCTTTAATCCTAATTCCATAAATATATTTCCTCTTGAGACAGGCATCTTACATGAGCGTTCCAGCAATTTTAAGCAGTATCTCCTCCCAAAGAAGGGTCTGAATACACAGTATATGCAGTGAAATACAAGACAGTTAAAAGCACTCAGCAGCTTGCATTAATGTGCTCCAAGTCTAAACATACAATTAAAATAATGCATTCACATTTGAAAAACAACTCTGAAAAGCTGTGGGGTTTGTCTCCAAAAGATTAGTCAAATGTGTGGGATTTTGATTGTGGGGGAAAGGGAGCAATGAGTCGGGTTCAAACCTAGACCTATTTAGGTAGCTTCTCTTTTAATATAATTAGTACAAAGACACATTTTTGGGACCACTTGGAATTTTGAAGATGGAATATTTATGAACAGTGTTTCTGGACAGAAAAAAAATAAACCTACAGAATGGATAATTGTTCAGCTACTTGGAAATACAACCAAACAAAAATCATATAGAGCAAGGTGCATTTTATGATATATTGCTGTATCGTAACTACCAGGATATATTTTTAATAATATGCAAAGATAGAAGAACATTATGATTTGAATACAGGACCAAGGTGTTTCTCATTACAGATTGAAAAGAGAGGATTTTAATCAGTTAAAAGGAAGACGAACAGGCATCAGTTACTAGAAACTGCTGTGATTTCCAGTCAGACTGATGGAGCAGTAGGAGACTGCTATTAAAAAAAATAGTTACTACTACTAAAACATTTGAAGAGATGATGGTATCTAATGACTTTCAAACTCCATTCTCTACTGACAGATTTCCCTAATGGAAATTTCTTTTCTATTCTCATAATACTTGTCTTTATAAATTAACTGAATTTGACATAGAAAGTTTGTTATACAAGGCTGATTTTGAATCTATTAAGCACTTCAAACTGCAGATATATGAGATATACAATCATTGTGTCCATGGGAAAATTGTCAGAAATAATGCAAGCTCACCAGAGCATTAAAATAAAAGACTGGAAAGAAGTGAGACTTTCTTGCTAGACATCAAAGATATAGTTTACCAGAAGGCATATAAAAGAATATGAAACCATATATTAAATTAAGCAAATCTGTGTCCTTTGCATCAAACAATAAACATGCTTTCCCCCCCNGTATCTTTTCTCTTTCTTCTGATTCCCTCTTGTTAGAATTCTGAGTAACTTAAAATTGAATGGGCTTCGAGTTTGCTAAGGTGAATGGGCGAAGTTAATACTTTGGGAAGTGGTCTACATTGACTGAATGCTGCTGTAAACCTTTTGCCAAAGTTCTTTGATTTTCTAAAGTTGCCAGTAAAGTCTTTTTTGATGATCTCTNTGGAAACTTTAAAAAACAAGCATTCTGAGTAGATCCAGCTTCAGACTGGGTAATATTACACAATATTTTCCACTCCTTTTGAAGAAGGAAATGATTGTGATCTGTACTTGGTTCCAAAATCTAGGCAAAAAAAAGTATATATATGTATATAAATAATATATATACATTCATTCCATGGTTGATCACATAAAGCAAACTGTTCTCAATTAAAGTTATTTCAAGACTGAATAAATTTAACAGAATAAAAGTCAAAAATGCATTCTTATAATTCAAAGAATAGAATGATCAGTATGTGACTTTTCCATAGTTACTAAGTGTACAAAAGAAAATGTGTGAGACAAAGTGCGTTAAGTGGGCATTGTCTAGGATATAAACTATGTATATTAAAAATAGCTAAGAATATTAACAGAAATGCATCTACCTTCAGTGACCTTGGGTTAATGAGCTCTGCAGAAATCAAGCATCTCAAATGTCTTTCTTAAAAATAAACAGGAATAGAGAGGTAACCACACTTACAGATGGCTGACTTTGTATCTGATAGAACCGTATTTCTGATGGACAACCAATTCCTGACCTTTATAGTATTTATCAGCTTCAGTGAAAAAGTCAAAGTTTTCCCAGTTTACAGTTGTCTTCTAAGGGCTTTCATCATAGCACATTAATAAGAAATTTTGTGGGACAACTTTGTGTTCTGAGTCTGCATTTTGCTTAGTATGTATCTCATCCAGCTATAGCAAGGGCTCTTCAGTACTATTGCACTGTGATGTAATCTCCTATCTGCCCTGAACACCTGTCCTGTTGGTACAGCTCTATGTTTTCAATTAGAGATTGAAACTTTTGCTGAAAATAGCCTTGATAGCACTGATAAAGTAACATTTAGAATTAATTAATCAGATCTTTTTGTAATAAATCAGAATACATTTGTGGCTTCTTTGAAACAACTTATGAATATTGGGGGTAGTTTGACCACTGGTATATTTATTGCATGAATATGTGGAATTAATAGGTAGATGTAAGACAAGCGAATAATCAGGAAAGCCGAAAGATAAGTTTCTCCAAAGTAAACAGATGAGGATTAGCAATGAATATTCTACAAACAAGGGATGGTATGATTATTAATAAAATAGATAGGCAGACTTTCTTTAAATGTTTTGGTTTTATGGTTATTCTAGATAAGGCTCTGGTTTAATAACAGTATATGACTTCTATATTAGTCACATTTAAGAATCCCAACAGGAATGAAGTTTACAAAACCAAACGGAACAGCCAAATCAATAAGGCCAAACCAGATTAAATTGTAGCACAAAAGCTTCAACTACATAAGAGGATGCTCTGTGAAGTCTCAACATAGAGAGGTAAAAGCAAGAATGGGAAGAGACAAGTGATGATGTGAGATGCTTAACGTCACCTTCAGCTGTGACAACAACATCCTTAACTCTGTAATTGAAGGCAAATGGATGTCACTGCTACCATAACAGAGGCAGGGAGTGGGGGGAAGGCGGCTCTCCTGGGGTGTGTGGGTGGTGTGAAGGCATTTACTTCTGCAGACAAGGAGAGGCACTGGAAAGATTAGGCAACTGCAGTCTTAGAGGAGGCATGATTACTTTTACATGGTATATCCAAAGTCAGAAAGGGTACATAAAAGGCTACAGCTAATCTGGGTATGGTCTGCCTTGAGACACAAGATTAAATAAGGGATTAACACTTGCTGTTAGTCAAAGCAGTGAGACTGATGATTTCCTCAGAAATCTTCTCTATCTCCTCCTTATATATCCATCAAAGGATAGTGTTCTGGGACTGCAGTGGGTTCCTGTCCAACCCCAAATGATTTATAATTCTGTTGTTTTGGTACTTGTTATCCAAAAGTAATTATTCTATCTTATGCATAAACCAAATCGGTACCTCCACTAATCACAGTTTTCTAAAGAAAAATACTGTCACACAGTGGAACAGTTTAACCAATTTGTTATCTAAAGAAGCAGGAAAATAATGACAAGCATCTCACAACTCACTACAGCCAAAACCAAATTCTTGGGCAGGAAGATATTGTAAGGCCACACCACATTATAGAAACATGTTTCTGTGCTGGTGTGAGAGCCTGGAAGGATTGCTGGCTCCTAACCTTTCATGTGTGTGTGGAAGAGGTAGGTCAGGCCTTTCCCTGGTGAGGCAGTGCCCTGCCCCATACACACCCCTGGGCCTGTATCCCAGCCCTGCAGTGGCCACCAATCTGACACAGTGGAGGCAACGCTCCACACCTGCCCCTGGAGCTCCCAACCCAGCTCCTGAGTGGCCAAATGACCAGAAGTCCCACCTGAGCAAAGGGCCCAGGAAGGCCAAGGGGTATTTAAGATCAAATACAAGAGAAGCACATCTTGACCTCCCTCCTCTTGGAATTTCTATCAGTTGAATACTGCTAGAACCCAGGAGTTGGTAGCTGTATTTGTTCTTTTCAGTATCTTTTCTCTTTCTTCTGATTCCCTCTTGTTAGAATTCTGAGTAACTTAAAATTGAATGGACTTCGAGTTTGCTAAGGTGAATGGGCGAAGTTAATACTTTGGGAAGTGGTCTACATTGACTGAATGCTGCTGTAAACCTTTTGCCAAAGTTCTTTGATTTTCTAAAGTTGCCAGTAAAGTCTTTTTTGATGATCTCTTGAGAATATCTTGTCAGTATTTCTCCCATGCATCTAACTAAAAGTACATGAACAACTGTAAGCCCTGTTAAAAGTCTTACCCAACCGAGTTGTTTGGGGCCTTACAACTGGTTTTGGCTGGGGTAGAGTTAATTTTCTTCACAGTGGCTGGTATGGGGCTGTGTTTTGGATTTGGCTGAACACAGTGATGATAAGAGAGATGTTCTTGTTATAGCTGAGCAGGGCTTGCACAGAGCCAAGGCCTTTTTCACTCTGCCTACTGCCACACTGCAAGAAAATTGGGGGTGCATGGGAAGCTGGGAAGAGACACAGCCAGGACAAATGACCCAAACTAACCAAAGGGATATTCCAGACCATATGGCATCACACTCAGTATATAAAGTGGGTGAAAGAAGGAGGAAGGGGGGGGGGACACATTTGGAATGATGGATTTCATTTTCCCATCACAATTACCTGTGATGGGGCTCTGCTCTCCTGGAGATGGCTGAACACCTGCCCATGGGAGGCAGTGAATTAATTCCTTACTTTGCTTTTCTTGTGTGTGTGGCTTCTGCTTTCTCTATTAAACAGTCTCGATCTCAAGCCATGAGTTTTCCAGCTTTTACCTTTCCAATTCTCTCCCTGATCCTGCTGGTGGAGCAGTGAGTGAGCTGTTGGTTGGGCTTGCCTGACGTTAAAGCAAGACAGTCAGAGAACAAGTGATTTAATCAAAGTCATACACTAACTTCTCTGCATATTACAAGTAATTCTAAGAATTTTTTTGCCTTATCTGACTCCCAATTTGAAGATGCATCTCACAAGAGTTGCAGGAAGGCAACACTGAGCCAAATGGGAAGCAAATAATTTACAAAAGTTTCTGTCAGTGCTGGGTCTGGAATAAAATCTGGTTGAATAGGAATGCGTTCTTTTAAAAATTGAGAGAGATGTGTTACTAGTATAAATCTTTATTAAATCTCAAAAATGCTCAGGGGTGAGGGGGCTGAAATACCTCAGAGTTAATGGAGTTATTTCCAATGTCAATAATCTGCATTGCTGTCATGTTCCCCATCAATACATTATGAAGCAGTCACAACAGAAAAGTAAGCTGCAATGTGACATGTTGTAAGAAGGAGGATGCCAAACCTCACTCGTAGCCAGACTTAATAAATGACAACCAAAGGAAAATTGCTTAATGGGGCACTTATTTGCATAGAGGTCTTAACACTTCGGAGAAAATGCAAATCTCAAGGAATTTATGAAAGGAGTGTAAAATGCCTTCTGACCAACTGGAGTTTGACATACTCTTCAAAGACTGTCACAGCAAGCATTTTGCATTAGAAAAGAAAAAAGAAGTATTAAAACTGAGAGTTCTAACATTTAAATAATCTAGGTCTCCCCTAGAAGTCCTCTACCTAAGAAAAATGAAAGAGATGAGGCTGTGCATGGATTACTGAAAGCTCAAAGAACTCCAAGTGCCTGGTGCATAACCTCTACAGCAGATTATCTACAGTATATATTTTACTGGATATTTTTAGGTGGTGAAGCTACTGCTTCATATTCTGGGTTTGCCTATGAAATAGGGACAGATGCAACAAAATCATGGAGGAAATAAAAGGTAACAATTCTTCACTCTCTTTTGTAGCTAAATCATTAGGGGACATCAGATGAAATTAACAAATGCCAAAGTCAAAGCAAACAAAAGGAGATCTTTATTCAGGGACTGCATTGTTTAACCACAGACTGTGATGACACTACACAGCTACTCCTGGCCAGTGCTGGATACAGCAATGCTGAGCTAGACACCCTAGTTTGCATCCTGTATCTAAATAAATCAGTATGGGATGAAAAATTTAAGAAAAACAGTAATGAAATTAGAGAATTGCTTCAGTATCAGTTACCTGTTAGCTCTAATCCCAAGTCACACAATTTACAGAGCCAGCGTCTATTATGCAGGTAAAGTTAAAAATCCCCATCTTTTGGGTGCACTGAAAATCCAAAAGTAGTAGTGTAATCCACTATTATACTTTTTGCTACTTGATTTTTCACAATAGTATTTTATATCTAGGCTATGTTCACGGAAATGTATTTATCTACTGGTTTTCTAATACATTTTAATTTCTTTTTGTTCCTTAAAATTAAGTGTAATCTTTCATCAGAACTTTTTCCTGGTTCTTTTAGAGATGTTTTTAGTTGTAACACTGCTTCTATTATATCATACTGTATTATATTATAAAATATAATGCTCTATGTTAAGAGGTGCCTTCCAGTCACCTGAGACAGTACTTGAAACTAATGGGAGTTTTTGTAATTTTTCTGAAGAGCTGTAAGCTCCTTTCAAACTCCAGGAGATACACCAATTGAGTTTGAAACATCTTAATTTATCCATTTGTTTCCAGATTTTCTCTTCTGTTATTTCAATTCATGGAAACATCTTATCTTTTTAAATTTAAAGAGCAGGTTCAAAATCAATAATCATACAACTTTTCTCAAGATAAAGGAAAAGGAAGCTCTGTAATATTGTTCACTTCATTAAATCTCTTTTTGCTCTGTGGTAATTTAACAGATGCAATATCTTTAAAAACATAATTAGAAGAAAACTTGTGGAAATGAATTTATTATTTTTCTTTAGTTATGCTTTTCAAAAACTGGCTTTCCTGCTTCATTTTATGTGGTGCTTCTTTACACATTTCTTTTTCTGCAGGCTCTCTTTAAGAACTACAGTGCAGAGCTTTAAGCTCTGCTATTTAAATACTTTTTTTCTCATGTTTATGCTTCCTTCTCTGGGGTAGGAAAACAGAACCAAAATTTTTGCAACTATTAGAATGTACTCATGGTCTTCATGACAAGTTAAAAGTTTTAATTTCATTATCACTAGCTTTCAGATCACCTTGATGAACTTCTCCTTTCTGAATTCCCCTTCTCCAAAGCTGACAGTAAATTTTCAATACTGACGATTCACATGCAGGTGTTTTTATAAAGGACTTTGAGTTTACTCAGTATTACTGAGGCTTAATGATGACATTATTTAGAACAGTCCCCTATGTTCCCTCCAACAAATCTGAAAAAAATTTCAAACTATTGTGAGTGAGGATTAGGATCCAAAAGTCGATTCTTTTTATTAAATACAAATTCCATTTCTGTATAGCTTAAGCAGCTTTAGCAGTTCAAAAAGTAAAATAAACCCCTAGTTCTGTTTCAATGGCTAGTGCTGCTTTCTTTCCCCTATGAACCGCATTCATTCATTTTCCTTTTCCTCATCAGAAACTGAGCAACATGACAATTATTTTTATTTTTTTCTCTTTCATAACCATGTAGACTTTTAGCAATTAAACTTTTGAAAGTGCTGCCCATAATAATGGTAGTTGCAACTATACAGTGACTGAAGAAAAAAAAAATACTTTTTCAGTGAAGTAATTAATACTAACCAAAACAGGACCCTAGAAGCAGTAACACTTAAACACACTCTTTCAAGAAATGATCCACTTCCTGACAGAGTTGTACCACTTCCGTTAAGAGAATTACTAGACTTGGATGCTTAGCATAACTTCTCCTTTCATGGTAAAAACATTAAGTGGTTTTAGAGAGATAAAACTGTTGCCCAGAGCAGTTTCATAAAAAATACTTTAAACAGCAAATATACCTACCCAGTCTACTTTTCTGACAGTTATCAAGCACAGAATGTTCAATTAAAGATTCAGATAAAACAAAAGATAAAAATCACAGAGAAGATATGCAAACTAAAAACTAAAGTCAATACTGTACTAAAATCTCACACTAAAGCTGTTTCATGTCATGTTTGTCTTTCACAGGGAGTCCTTCCCTAAATTCATTTTGTGGTTTCCAAAATTTGATCCTTTTTTCCCCCTGCTGTGCAGATGTTCTCCATGGAGTGACTAAGGGGAACATTTTGTAACATCTGGCTTTCCAAAATTTGTCCTTTGAAAATAACACCTATTTCTGTAACAATTTAATGACCATAAGAAAGCACCAAACACCTTCAACTTTAGCTCCATAGAAACTACAATTTCTATAAGCAGCTTCTCTTCAGAAAGAAAGTAAACCAAATACCTCAAAACTGTGAGGCCCCAGCACCCTGGAAGTATGCAGCTCTAGCACTCGTGTTCTTCTTCTTTTTCTCTCTCATTTCCTCTCAGAAGCCTGCACACTGAGCATTTTGATTTCACCTCAGACTCAAACCAGCTTGGCACACCATCTCTTTTAGAACCCAGAAGAAAATGTTGTGACACTTTTTCTTTAATGAAGTTCAATAATATCTCTCCATGTGGGAATTTCCCACAGCATTTTTTTCCTCCCTCTTTTCACAATTAGGAATGGCAAGTAAATACACATATTTTTGAACAGTTGTGTTGTGGGGTAGAGAAGGGACATCTATCTTTAGAACAGTGCTACTCCATATTCCCAAACTCGCAGCACATGCTCAGCCCAAACACTGAACTGTTGGCTGACTGACCTGTCAGGTTGCTCTTACCATGCACATGAATATGAAAATGCTACTTAAAAAACAAAACCCATTTATACTATGGAGCATGAGTGGCTCTGCACTGCCCCATAGCTTTTAATCATTTAAACATTAAATATTTTTCCTTTTAATACCAGAGGGGTGTTATTGTATGCACATCATACAAATAGTAGGTTTTTTCAGTGTTGCAGCATACACACAAATGTATTTAAGTGCAAGTAACACTTTCAGTCAGTCAAACTGCACTTCTAAAAGCACAGTTTACATACCAAGGGAGGTTTTACTTCTCCAAATGATAAAGGAATCTCTTAGAGACCAGTCTGTACTCCCCCTGGGTCTAAGCCCATCACTCTTCCTGGACTTTCTCATGCTGCTTTGGCTGCAGGCTCGAGCCAAATTTACTCCCTCATCTGACTCTGTGACAGTCTGTGTTAGTGATCTAAACAGGACAAAGGCCCAATATGAGTGCTGGTACCTGACTATCCATACTTCTGACTGCCAGTGTGCTCCCAGGAATGGCTGGGTCCCTGACCAGTATTCTTCCAAGCAATATCTTTGTACAAGCTGGAGGCTAGTATAGCTCAGTAATGGTATGCAGTCTCTACAAATCCAGGAGGCAGTGCAAAAAAAGGCCACCACTGTTTTGAAGGGGAATTCAGCTGCCCCATGTTATGTCATGCTGCTTCCCTGACACCTACAGACTGAGTCCTTATCAGTTTTATTTACAGATGTAACCTGTGTATTTTCACCTATCTGCAATTCCAATCTACCCTTAAGGCTGACAATACTCTGTCCTTTAACAGCCACCCACAAAGCCATGTGACACTGCTTCTAAGTCAAGTGTGATGGAGGCAATGTAACCAGCCCACTATGCCTGCACCATTGCACTGAAGGTAGATCTGCTCTTACGCCAAGTACGTGACCAAATCTAACCCTCCACAGCTCCCAAAGTTCAGCTGACAGGAAAACTTGAGTACAGTCTTGTACTCACGGACTCCTGACAGGAGGTTTAGGATTTCATTGCAAGTACAGCTCTTTTGTCTGTCAAAAGGTGGGATGCTTTCCAAGCATTCAGTAGGGCTGCTTTGCTGTTTCTGGATATGACAAAAGAATCCCACTGCAAAAACATTTTAACACTGGAGAAACTATTATGTAAAATATCTTAATTTTTTTTAATGGAATGACCATGTTGCAAGCAAATCAGGGGATCCCTCAGTGATGATAAAGAACTTTCAGTTCATGCAGTCGTACTTTGTAAGCCCAGTCACATCTTAAACTGAAATATACACAGAATCACTGTTTTGTTATATGCATAATCAGCATGGATCAGTATTCTTGGTTTGGTATTTTAGGGTTATTGCCTCATTTATTAAAGCTGTTTCAGCTGAAATTTGAAAGGAGAAATTTTCAGCATGAGGCACATAAGCAGATAACAATCTGTCAAGCTATGAACATCTGAAACCAAGACTATTAACAACTACTGGATTCAACGCCAGCACCCCTCACACTGAGTATTAGTAAGTGGAGTCAGATTTCAGCTTCTCCCTTCTGAGGCTGCCAGGGACAATTAGACCAAGTGTAGGCTAGTACAGCCACTGGGTGAAATACAGTACTAGTCTCTTTAAAATCTAGTATCTGCAACATGGAATAATCACAAGTGGTTCTTATGCCTTGTAATGAAGAAGTAAATTTCACAGTCCCCACTAGATGTACAGAGGAGCTATTAGTTACAAAGATGCAAAAACTTAACAATTAATTTAATCAGTTTAGTATTTCTATTTTCCCTTTTATAGTTTAATATTATACTGATCCAATATTTACTTTCTCTGAAATAGTGATACTTCTAAAAACTAAGTGACAAAAGTTAGGGAATCAATTATTTTCCAGTTTGAAAACATCTCCCACGATCAGACTTTCTATATTTATAGTCTTGATATAACACTGTTGGAAAGGCAGTGACTGGATGGACATTTTCGGTGGAGTTATGTGTGTACCACATACTACAGGGAGATCTCTAAACAGAACAGCTGCAGTGCTTAGTGGGAAACCCCTTCAAAAGTTTTACCAAAAACACTATGAAACCCTTAGGTACTATTTGTAATTTCTGGGATGACAACTGCAAAGGCACCCTAAACCTGAGGTTTGGTATATAAACAATTATGAAGCAGAAACTCTTGCCAACTTTAAATAGTCGAACTCAGTCTCTCCACAGGAAACCGAAGAAATGTATACATGTATATGCATTTTTTACATATATGTGTACAAACACATATATGGATTAATATAAGACATTTTATTTCACTGATCTTTGATGTGACAATTAGACTTGGTGTGAACAGTGCTGCTGAAACATGGCATTGTGAATTAGCAGCTTGTGTGTAAGGATAGAAGAAGCGGCATTCAAGAGCAACAAGTCAGAAATTACTGCAAATAAGAAACGGAGAGAAAAGTACTTTGCGTTACCTGTCTCAAGGAAATGAGGACAGCTTTAGAAATACCACATTGCCTCCAAAACGTAACAGACTGAGAGGCTTAACTGAGATGAACAGATCCGATGTGTTTTGAAGCGTATCTCCCTCAACAACGCAAAGCCCTCTGTGAGGACAGTGTTTCCCTCGCAGCTAATGGGACTAGATGAACGCGCTCCAGGCAGGGCAAGGTGAGCCGGGCCCATGGATGTACCTACCCAGCAACTTCGCCCACTCCCGCCTTACGACAAGCAAGCCCTTGCCAGGCACCTCCTGAGCTGCCATAAGCCACCAGGCCGTGCGCCTTTCCAGCGGTCACCAAGGTTGGTTCAACTTCAGTACATGCGGCCTCTTCGACCTCCCAAGAGGCGGCTCCGCTCGCCGCCTCCTCCACGGCCCCGGCCAAGGCGCGCACCGGGACCCGTCACC
>VZTZ01017418.1:26339-96546 GCA_013400955.1 Drymodes brunneopygia
CCTCCTCCCCCCGCGCCGTTCAGCCTATCCCGGCCGAGCTCGGCCCCGCTCGGCTCGGCTGGGCTCGGCTCCGCTCCCCGCTGGCGGGCGGGGAGGGCGGCCGGAGCCCGGGGGAGGGGGGCCGCAAGGACATGGGCTGGCTCTGAGCGCCGGGGGAGGGAAGCCGTCGTGCGTGTGCCTCCCTAGATTTTAATAACTGTTCGTTGTTGCGTGGTGTAGGTTTGGGTCCCCCCCACCCGCACCTCCTTTTTCCAGCAAGGCGGAGGGGAGAGCGGCAGCCCCCAGCGCGCCTGCATGGCTCCTCTCCCCCGGAGCGCCCCTGGAAAATAGAACCCGTCTCGGGCCAGGTGACATCCCCCGCCACCGCGCTCACACTCACGGGAGCGGCAGGGCGGGGGAGCCGCCCGGGAGGACATGGAGGGACCCTCGGGGGAAGCGGAGCTGCCGCTCCTCACGGTGAAGCACGAGCTGAGGAACGGTGAGCGTGCGGGGGCGGAGGGGCCCGGGCGGCCCGGGCTGGGGAAAACACTGCGGAGCAGGGATCTCCGAAAGAGTTGGCTGGGACCAGCATAGAAATCTCAGTGGCGGGGGCAAAGAGGATGAGCTGGAGGATAAGGGCAGGAGCGTGTACGATGGGGGCGGGGAGGGGGCCTTCTCTTATTTATGAAAAAGTATTTCGGTTCGACTTCTGCTCCATGCCTGGCTCTCTTGTCCCACTTCCCGGTGGCATTTGACGCTTTTGAAGGAGATAAAGGGTAGCCAGGCTCTCTTCTAAATACTTTTTTAAATTGTGTGTTTGACCGACTTCTATGGCTGTGTTGGGAGGGCCCGGTTTGTCCCAGTCCTAAATGAAGTCGTTTTATGTGACAGCTTTTCTCTGACCTCGGTGAAATGCCGGAATTGTAGGAAGGAGAATGTGCCAACACGTAACCCTAGAGTTATCTGGCTTTTCAGTCCATGAATTTTGTTGCTCTGTAGTTACTTGACGACCCGCTGAAGAAGTAGTTCAACATGTGAAATATACGTGACCTTTAAAGATAAAACAGAAATGCTCCGTTGTAGGTTGTTGTGTTGGGGAAGAGCTTTATTTCTTTTTAGTAGGGATTCTCTGCTTCTCAGAAGTTTCCAGGCAACTTGATCACTGCAGTAAATCTAAATTTTAGTGTTAATTTAGAAGTGCGTGTAAAACATAATCAGAATGTATATTCTCTGTATTGATTAACAATGAAGGTGCTGTTAACCCGCGTCCTTCATTCCTTTTCTGTCATCATCTTTTTCTCCATGATGAAGTGAGAGTAAGCATATGATGTTGTTCACTGAAAAAGTTTGAGAGCTGCTCGCTGGGTTAAGGTAGTTGACATTCTCGAATGGGCCTATGTGAAAGGCAGGTGGTGGTGCTGGGGCTCCTCGGTCGCGTTCTGCCTCCTGCCCCTCTGTCTCTCGGTCCTGGGGTCGAGGGAGCTGCCCGAGAGGAACTCGGCTATCACCGCTGCTTGGCGGGGGGAGGAGGAGGAGGGAAGAAAAAAAAGGCGGTCTCTTGATAGCTACAGAAACCGAAGGGTCTGTAGTTTCCTTCTTTGAAGAAGAAGCAAAAAGAGCTGCTGGAAAACAGTTGTCTCGATAGGTGTTGCTACATGTAAGTGTGGAACAGGAAAAGGAAAGGGGAAAGGAAGTGGGACGCATTTACTAAATGTATTTCCATAGCGATGTCTAAATTTCTTTTATAAAGGTTGAGAACACGTATCCCTGAGGGATCATTGTTTAAAGATAGTTTGAGGAATAAACACGTTTGTATAAACTAGAGAAAGAACTGTCTAATGTAGTATAATAGTCAACTTTGATTTTAATCCTGATCATAAAGGTTTATGAAGTACCAATTCTCACTTTTATTTTATAAATTCTCAACCTTGTTTGCCTTTTTAAGCCTCTGAAATTCAGTTTAGTGGGAATAAGTTGCTTCTCCGCTCCTTGTTCTCTTCTCCATATTCAGTGTTTAGAAAACTCTGCTTTCTGAAAAATGCTTTCTAGCAATGACTTGTCTATTTCTGGAGCACTAGGGTGGAGGAGGGAGCTGCTCTGTCATGTACTCCTGGGAGACTCCTACTTCTGAAGGTGTCAATAGTGTTATCGCTATGCAAGACGTATGGAGATACTGTTTCAGAACTTGTGTCTATACAATGCACTGAGATACAATAATTTGAGGAGAAAAGTTGCAGTCAGCTTCTGTTGATACAGAAATACATAAAGGTGTAGGATACCTTGGATGCTTAAATGTTCTTTTTTGTATTGGGTCTGGTTGTGTGGATGCTTAGCTGCTGGCTAGGGTCAACCCACCACAGCTTTAAAGCATGCAACATGATTATTTAATTTAGCTTCATTTTGGGAAAGGGTGAGAGGACAGGCAAGAGCTAGAATTTGGAGCCAGCGGATCTTTGTTATTCCTAAATATGTTCTATATCATGAATATCCTTTTATGTGCAATTTGTTTAGAATCTAGTGTTCCCCTCATCTGTGTTCTTTCTTTGATGGTGCTAGCTCTGTGACTAATTGAATCATTTGGAATTACATATTGAAAGTAGCTGTCAGTTGGCAGATGAAAAAGAGGTCAGTCTCCAGAGTGCTTTGAAACAATTTACTATTGTAGTAGAAATAGTGGCTTCTTTGAGAAGGGAGTATCTTATTTTCATGTTGTGGAAGCTGTAACTTGAACCCCATGGTAACAAGCTCACTAATTCGAATCAACCGAATGTAGGTAAACCCACAGTTACACTTTTCAATTACTTGATCTTGGGATTGCTCCAGAAATATTAAATGAGTTAGGGACTGGCATTTATTAGGGTCAAGTGAGTAAGTGAACATACTTTAGAATTTGAATTTAAGATCAAATGATTATCTTAAAGAATGAAACAGATGATGGTTGTTACCTCCAAGCAAGGATGGAGGCATGTGAAAATGCATGAAGTTAGAGTGCATGCAGTGCTGTTTCCACATAGACCAGCTGATTGTTAACCCTATCATACCATGGCTTGACTTCTTTTAAACTTTGACTTTGAAATTACAATGCTGGCTTTGATATGTAGGGTCAGGTTTAATTTTAGCTTTATATCTCATAGTCTTAGAGCCTTAGAAATTCCTCTGTTGTATGACCTAAAAGTAATTGCTGGAAAAACATCACTTGATAGGCATGTAGATTGGGTCTATGATAGGGAAGGAACACTTGAGTGCCTCTGTGAGTGCACCATGTGATGTGCTCTGTTACAAACACTGGGCACTGCTCTGTGTGTATTTGTGAATATATATATTTATATAACGTTTTGCAGATTAGACAGAACAGTGACTTTTAGGACACATGCCATTTAATAATGATATTCTTCCAATACATTTATCAAATTTTTTTCTTTTCCTAATGCCAAACCATTTTTGTTCTTGATAGAAGGCTCACAATTCAGCCACTTCAGAATAGTTACTGGCTTTCTTGTCTCACTTTGGGAAGGAAAGTGAGTTTTTGGGGAAAGTGAAATCTCTTTTCAGGAAGTAGAAGCAAAAATATGCCGAAGTCAAAATAGTAGGAAGTGGTTACTGTCTCTGATTCTCACTGAAGCTCTCCAGTGAAAATAATAAGAAAATGAAATTTTCTTTAGCATCTGTTTCTGGAATCTTGTAAAGGGAAAGGTTTTATTTTTTGAAGGCTAACTTTCAGAGTTAATGCAACTTTTAATCTTTTTGTAGACCTTAGAAATGATGTATTGTTTACACTGAAAACAGAACATTGTTGCTTCTTAACATTTCTGTTGCTTGGTAATGCTGCAGAGCTGAACAATGGCAAATGTAAAGCCTATCAGAGAAAACATTTTACATGATAGAGAAGGATATGGAAAGAGAAGAAAAGGCTTGTGATGTCAGAAGATAGTAAGGAAACAGAACAGTTAAGAGTGAGATTTCCTCCCCACCTCCTCTTGGCTTCTGTCATAGCTCTTGTTTTTGGAAAAAAGGATCAAAGGATCCTATACCTTAAGTGTGTGTGACTGCATAGGACGTTGCCCATCTTGTGGCATGCATCTCCCTGCTTTGCCCAGGAAGAGGCAGAGATTACCAAAACTGGGATCTTGAGGGAACATGAGACGTTCTGTGAATGTATGGGCAATGGGCTCTATATACATTGTTTGTTTTGCTTTATGGTGTTGTTCTTTTCCTTTTAGTAAGTCTGTTTTGAAGAGGATACTGGATTTGTTTTAGTATTATCACAAGCTTTGGGCTAAAGAACTTGCTTTAGTTTGCAGTTTGCCAGACTGTAATGTGCATGGGAAAAGGCATGTATGGCCTAGAAGTTAATGTAGCAACGGGCTGCAGAACTGCGAAGGCAGAAGAATTTGGAACTTCCCCTTGAGGCAAACTTATAATTTAGTATGAAACTATAAAAGGCTTCAGAAAATAAATACATGGACTATCTAAAGGGTTTAATAATGCAAATTCTTAGTTATATCTTCTTGAATGGGAGCGTAAATTAGAATGGATTTTTTTTGTAAACTGGAAGGTTCATGTGACATTCTAGGGAATTGTGAAAATGCCTATGACTAAAAAACATGATGAATCATGCACTGAATAGTGAATTCAGCCTTTACTCTGGAGGTACATCTGGCACCTGTAGAGTATTTTAGTTTTTCTGTTTTTAAAAGGAAACTTTGTGAAACTTAAAAGATACTTTCAAAATAAAATTTTCTGTAAGACAAATTTTTTAAACTTATTTACAGTATACAGATATAGTATGTTATGTTACATTATTACATACCAAATATATATAATATTATATAATGTGTTAATATTATTAACAATAATTCTGTATATTGTTTAGGGATCAGGAGGTACTAATAGTTGACCATTTCAAAGCTTGGATTGCGTTTGCTTCTGCTTTTTTCTTTTGAGCACTAAAATATTTGTTCTGGGATTGTGGGAACTATAAAAAGTATTTTAAGTTTATTAGTCATTTTTAATACCACTTAAGTCTCTGGATTTTGCTCTTTACACAATCAATATTTTCTAAAAGTACTTTGTAGTCTAGGAATTTATTATTATTTATCTTCTGATAGCTTTGATTATGAAGAAGGACAGCTATTGATCTTTCCTGGGTTGTGTTTGTGGCTTTTTCTTTGTTTGTTTTTGTTGAGTGGGATTTTTTTGTTTGTTTGTTTTCCTCCCTCCAGGCTTTGGAATCTAACAAACCTGGCTAAAATTATCTGTACAAGGGTCTGTTACAACTGGTCATTTTGCTGTCGTTGTTTCAGTGATGTTCTATAAAATGTCTAATATAAATGAGGACTAATGGTTGCAGTTTTCATTGTCAGCCTGTATATTAGCTTTGATCCAGTGTATTCTAAATGTGATGGTTTAAAAGCTCATGCTCGATTCCACAGAAGAATTAGGAGTCTTACATGCCATGTTTATACATTTGAGGATTTTATTCAGAAGGCAGTTCAAAGAACACTTGCTAGAACTCCTTAACCATGTGACAAAGCCTGGGTATCTGAGGATGTGTTTTCCCAATATATTTTTCATGTAAATATTTCTGTTGCATCCCCATCATTGCATAATTTGGTATCTTATAGCAAACATGCTCTCTGTCTCCTCCCCCCCTACAGAATCCCAGCAATGAAGTGCAAGTTCTACTGAGATTTCTTTGCTTCTGACTCAGTCTGTAGATACGCAGATGACCTGATTTGTGAAAGACTCGTGTTACATGCAGTCCATTTATTTGGGTTTGTGTTTTGTTTTGGGTTCTATTGTGACTCTTTCCTCTTCTCATTTTTCTTGACGTCTGTGAATTTTTTATGCTGGCTTGGACAGATGGTATAAAAGCTTTACCTGGGAGAGGATAAATCTTAAGTTTCCTGTTTAATGTCTGCATAAACAAATATGTAAATACCTTCCATCAATATGTAAGTTATCAGTTGCTCTTTTTTTGTTGATAAATTAATCTGTGTTCTGTTACTTCTGATGTTGTGTTGAAGGTGCCTGAATTTTTATAAGATTTTTCATTCATTACTAATGATAAGGAAAACCGAAGTTGATTCATGTCTTGTACTTGGATATAATTTTTTGTTTGAGAAGATAAGTGCAATCTTTAGATATCTGATTGTTTCAACTCTGTTCAGCATTAGATTATCTATAGCAATTTTATTCATTAGCATCTTGTCTAATTACATTTTTTTTTTTGCAATTATGTGACGTATAGTGTTGCTACACGTTAAGTTTCTAGCTGACCATGGAGGTGCCTCTGGGTTGAATCTTGGTGACCTCATAGTGATTCAGCTCTCAGTAATGATAAACCTCATAGCAAAGTTGCCTCTGTAAGAGAAAAAGGGCTGCTGCTGAATGCAAATGGATCTTAACATGGACCATTTTCCAGTTCAGACTACTGTGAGCCTGCATCATTAATCTCAGATGTCTGGATTTTTATACTTATTTCAGCTTCCTATATGCAAATAATATCGTCGGTGGGATAGTCTTCCATCTTCTATTTTCATGATGGTAATGACAGTTTCTTACTGAGTTTTCCACAGCATTTTATGCTTCTGAATTTTGCACGTACTGTATTCCATGCACTATACATGTATGCTGTTATACATACATATATACATATATGTATATATACTATATTAGCTAGTACTTCAGAGGTCTTTGTCATCTTTGGCTGTGTAAAGTTTGCCTTTCAAGCCTTCTAGAATGGGATCAGCAGCTTTCTGAGAGCATGAATTTTTTCCAAATTTTTTTCAAGTTTTAAATTTTTTTTTTCGCAGCTCAGGCAGTCTTACCCTTAAGCATCTAACATTCTAGAGAATCAGCAGTTAGCAGCCCAGTTACCTTAACTGATACCCTAGAGTTCAGAGCAACATGAACTGCATCTTTTTTTTCATGTGAGTTCAGAACTGTGTGTGTGTTTTATTTTTGCTCTACATTTTCTTTTGCCTAAGAAAAATATTCTTAAGATGTTATGTTTTTTAAATTCATTTTACACTTGTAGGATAGTACCCTGACCTGATTCAAATGGTGCTCTTGTTCAGTGACCTGGCACTTACTAGGTGGTGATGATCTCTCAGATTTCAAGGACTTCAGGATACTTTTACTTCCTTCAGAAATAGTTCTAGGTTGCTGTAACCAGTAACAAAGTGTAACTCTATATAGCCGACAAACAGTATAACATATGCATTTTCTTCAGTGTCTAACAAATAATAGTTTCGTAGTTTCTATTGCATGGTGTCAGGTTTTTTTTTCCCCCCGAAAGGAATGTGCACCCCCTCTCCACTCTGAGTAAGATATAAATATACAAGTTTTAAAACAACATCTGTTCTTTGATGCTGTGACTTAAGTAGATCTGTTAGGTGAGTGGGGATGGGCCATTCTCTGAAGTAACAGGTTAAGATCAAGTTGATACTGGTATTAGACATTGCAACCTAATATTTGGAATATTGCAGAATGTCTTCTGTTTCATTTTCCTTCTTGTTTTCTCTGTTCTTGAAATTGCCTGAGGTTCATTGTTCAGTTCAATAAAACAGAAGAATTGGCAGAGTCAAGTGTCAGCTTTCAGGCAGAGCTTGTTTTAGAAGATTGCTTGATCTAGTTCAGTAGAAGAAGCTCTAGCTTTGTTTGTCTGCCTCAAGACTTGTATGCAGTAGAGGACTGTGCACATTTTAACTTGAAAGCAACACTGTTGAAATATTATTTCTCAAGATCATAGAAGTGCAATTAAGTTTGTAGAATTACTGCACAGTGTCAGCTTGCACAGTTCTTAGTTCAGTCTGGGCCATCTCAAAGTTCAGATGTAGTGCAGATGGCAGTCATGTCTCTTATATCATCTGGACATCCTCCACCAAGCAGAAATGTTATTCTGGATAAACAGACTGCCATATTTCCAGGGGACTGAGAGTGACAGCACTGGTCTTTGTGCACTGGAGTTCCTACATGTAGAGGGAGGCTTGTTTTTGTAGTGGTAGTATTTCTGGATATTTCCTTTCTTTCTACCTTCAGAGGTGATGATTGTGACTAGTACCTCTGTTTCCTCTTTGTTTTTGTGGCTGCTATGATTTCTTGGCCTTTCCCTTCGCTATTTATTTCTGAGTTGGTGTGTTACCCCTTGCTGTTGCCCTCAGCTGCATACTCTCCTTAACCATGTTGGTGCAGTGCTAATTAGTGTGGACTACAGTAGAACATTAGTAAATGCAAGATTTTTCTAATTGTGCACCTATGCAGTGAGCTAATCTCCAAGGGGATTTGTTAGCTTTTTCTTTTTCCATTATGTACAACCATCCCTTTGTAGTGCTGTGTCATGTGTAGCATCATATTATTTGTGGAGAAACTCTCATCCTGTTGAATTGGGCAGTACTTAGCTTCTTGTCCAAACTTTGTTCCTTTCCTTGGTGCACTTCAGCTGATGTGTCCAGACACTTGAAGAAAAAAGTGCATGGAGAAGTAAATTTTCTGTTTCTGAAACTGCTTTCTGTGCACCAATGTACATCCCACTGCAGTCTTTATAGATAGGCTGTGCAGTTTGCACAGGCAGTTATGTTGAGTTCTGATACCATTTCCAGCACAGTGATGTCTGTGAGGTGTGAGAAGCCTTTCACTGTTCTGTCACTCGTAGTAGTAGTGGTCTCATTGCAATCCTTTAAAACATCTCAGTCTTGTAACAGTTTTGTAACTGCAGAGAGCATCCCTGGTGAAAGGTCCTCCAAAAATGGTCATTCAGGTTCCCGGGAGTGAGGGGTGAATAGAATAATTGATCTTTTGAGATTTGTGCTTCTGAAAGCAAGTTGAAGGAAATGTTGGAATGACAACTTTCATCCTGGAGAAATTGCGCTTCATCTCTGCTAGAGTGTCAAAGTGCTGCACCTGCTTTCAACCGATGAAGACAAAGGACTGCTCTAGGGGTGTCATTAGAAAATGGCAGAAACAAGCTCTTCAGTTTGCTTTTCTTGCAGTATGACTTCAGAGATGGACTGAACACTGCAACTGAGGCTGTTGGAGCAAGCCATTGCCATGTGGCAACATTGGGAGGAGCACTTTCTGGGAATTGTTAGTATTTTCTTATAGCTTTGAAGGTTTGTTATTTTTTAATTAAGGATAATTTTACTTCTTGCTTTATAGGGAGTAATTGTGAGAGAGTTTGTCTCAAGTGTCCTATCATACTTGTGTGTGTTATGCAGCACCCTTTAGCTATCTTGTGGGATGGCTTTTTCCTCAGTATAATGTAAAAAGAATGAGGTGGGTCTTATTTTGCAGTTATCATATGCTTATTTGTGGTGTAATTTTCTCCTTTTACTATGAAAATATTATTACAGTAACCTTCAAGAAATTTATTTTTTTTTAGGTTAAGGCCATTAAGCATCCTGAATGGGAGTAAAAATGGAATTAAGTGGGGAGTGCAAAATTACAGCTCACATTGAAACAAGTACATAATAATTCAAACTAGATAGCACTCAGCTTTTTATTATGTAGTCTCATGAAAGTGGAAAAGGTTTTACTAATGTTATTGAATGTGAGTTTATGGTACAGTTTAGATTAATGGATTGAGTTTTAAGACTTGATCTCTTTTTAGGATCACAGCCAGCACTGCAAATCTTCAGCATGTTACTGGAGGTGCAGCATTTCTCTGGGTTCCACACTTCCTATTCAGTTCCAAGAATATGGCAGGATTAAGTGACTGTTTTACTTTCTAGAAGGGTGTTGAATTGAAAAGCCTTCTGCTGACACTCTTAAAGGATGTGAGATAGTAAAACCTTTCTGGAGTAGTCCGTCATGGAAGATCCAAATTGGTGGATTTGGAAGTGAGAACTTTCTTCCCACCCTGAGTTCAGCACTTCCTTAGCTGGTGTCCAGAGAAGTTCTGTGTCCTGAATCTCTTTAGTGATGTCCACTCCTTCATTAGAAGGTGGATACTCTAGTCCTGGTCTGTTTAAAATAATCTGTGACTTCTGATGTCTCTGGCAGGAAAGACAATGTTTTGAAACTGTATGTTGAGTACCATTTTCAATACTTGTTGGGAAGAGTAATATGTAATACTAAATTGCTTGAAGGCAGTTTACTTTCTGTGACACAACATAGCCTAATTGTATAGATACTAATTCAGTCTAGGTTTGCCTTACCTGCTATAACTCTTTTATTAGCACATGAATGTGGCTTCCTCACTGCTGTCTTAAGCAGCGACTGTGATGCAGCTCTAGCAGGAGTATTTGTTCTGTTTGCAGTCAAAATTAGTACAGCAAGCTTCAATTCAGCTTCTGTGGTGCCTATTGACTTACTTGCTACTTGATGCTGCATCCTTAATTATGCTTATGAAGCTGCTCAGTAAAGTGAATCAGGGAACTGAACTTGGATGTGAATAATAAAACTTAGTTACTTTTTTATCTTGCTGCTTTTTAGCCTGGATCATTTCATTGAGGGTTTTTGCTGAATGGTCTGCTGTCATATTGATGCAAATGGATGCATAAGATTATGATAGGAATGGAAGATGGAAAAATGGCAACTGCTTAAGGCTTTCTTATAGGAGCCTAGGAAAGAAAAAAAAAAGGGCAATAAACAACAAACCAACCCTGCACAACCTCTTTTCTTAAACAGTGATCTTTACATCCCTGCTTAGAAAAATGTATGTTAGACAAAATAAGTACTCAAAGTGGTATAGATTTGTATAAACATTGAACCTTCTGCTTCCAGACTGTACAACAAACAATTCAACTTTGTAGCAGCTTAGATTTTTCCATACTTGTGGGTTATGTAGACTTAAGGTCATTTCTACTTCATACTAATGGATAGTCTTTAATAATCCTGTGTTAAATGCATGAACAGTTGTTGGAGTTCTGTTTGTCATCCCAAACACCGTGTAATCCTATAAAAATGAAACTATTCAGGGTGCTGGGGCTAAGGGATGGCCTGATTGCTGTCTGTAACTATGTGATTGGAGATTACAGACAAGGTGGAACTGGACTATTTTCAGAGGTACCCAATCATACATTGAAAGATGGTGTATGCAGACTAGATGGACTTCAATTATTTGATTTTATGCCTTTGGGTACACTGCTTTCCCTTGCTTTTCAAGTTGAATACAGTATGGAATTGCGATGTCTTCGTAGCGCTGCTTATTTAATTCATCTGCTAACTTGGTTTTACTGAGGCTGTAGTAAGATGTCAGAGTGATGTTTTGGTGTAGTACATATCTGATGTGATTTTTTTTTTTTCCCTTCAGCAAATTTGACAGGCCATGCAGAGAAAGTTGGCATCGAAAACTTCGAGCTCCTGAAAGTTCTTGGAACAGGGGGTAAGATGCACTATTTTTTAAGTTAAATGTTGGACGCATTACTCTTATGTATGATTTTGTTTTCTAGCTGAGGTTTTGTTAATTGGAACATTCTTTAGGAAGATAGCAATTTGGTATTGTATAGCATATTTTTTTCAAATTTTTTTTTCACAAATATCATGCAAAATTGGAAGTCACATGTTCTAGCACAGCACTTTTGAAGATACACTTTTTTGAAAAAATGAAAATATATGGTCGAAAATTTGTGACAGTTTTATATAGTTTGTGAAAAACCTTATCTGAGTTAAGGCATGATCTTGTTAATTCCGTTAAGTTTTCAGAGTGTGTTTGGGGAAAAAGCCAGTAATTTTAATACATTATTAAATAAGATGCTCCATTTTTAAACTAATTTGTTTTAGGATTGCTGTTGGCTCCATAACTCTCTGTCCTAGTCAGATCCTAGTATTTTTTAAGATGGATAATGTCATTGTTGTGTTGTGGGTTTCAGGACAATGTTGACGATTTCTAGGATGTTGTAGGAATACTGATGGTAGTGACCAAAAAAACTTGTTTTCTCCTTTGCTAAAGGGACACACAGGCCCAAAAAAGACCAAAAGTAATGGCTTTTATTCTTATTAGGATGTTTATGCTTTTTCTTTTTGGTCGGTATTAACTCAGATGCATTGTTGAGTAGATTGGGATAGTCATGAAGCTGGACTGTCATCAAGGTCTGCGGGAGTTTTATGCTAAATGATACTAAATTTTTGAATGTTATCAGCCAATAATGGCTGGCAGTGAGGCTGTAATTCCCTAAGACATCACTAAAAAGAGCAAAAGATTTTGATTTTCACTTTTAGCTGTCATATAGATTCTTTCAGAAATTAATTAAGCTGTTAAATCACCTGAGAGAATATTTTTCTGTTTCTGAAGTAAATTTTTTACAGTTCAACATGCTAAAAAACTTGAACCCTCGCTGTTAAATTTCAGTAGTCAGAGGTAGACACAAGGAAGCTTTAATATTCATACATAAATGTTGCATATTCCTAGGTAGAGGCAATCATGATCTTCTGAAATGGTCAGTGTGGATCTCAGTGGGGTTGACGAAAATGAAATTATAAACAATTATGCATTTATGTGAGGATATCTTTCTCTCCTGCTGACGGAAACATTGGCTGGATTTGTAAATTTTTTGAATTCTGTTTGTTACCTTTGCCATTGAGTTCACACTAATAATACAGCTATTGCATTTGGGATACAAAATAAGTTGGTAGTTTCGTAAGGGTCAGTCTTTAAGTTCAGACTACTAGTAGCCTGACCTCCTCTTGTCTTTAGGCAGTACCTCTGAAATAGCCCATCTTGCTCTTTAACTGTTGTCAGCCATTCACTCCTACCTCCCATGCCTTCTTTTTTTCATTAACAAAGTGGCCAAATTTTTCTTGGCCTGGAATACTGTTAGCCATAGCAGGTAATGGTTAGACTTGCAGTGCAAAGCTATTCTATTCACTCAAGTTAACAGGGTAATTTTTGAGGGAAGCCCTTTCAGAAAAGGTTTCAATAGGTTGCCAATGGAATTGACTCTGTCTGTGCATGTGAAGTAAGAAAAAAAGAGTCAAGTAAGCCTGCCTGACTTCATCCTGCTGTAATAGTCTTACTGCTCCAGAAATGTCCTCTGTCTAAGCAGATCTCAAACTATTTCAAAAACTGACTAGAAAATTCCTTCAAGTTTTAGGAATCCAAGGACTCCTTGGCTATCCTGAAATGGCATTTGTAGGAAGAGTAGTTGGCAATTGTTGTGGTGTTTGTTTCTATGGGGTTTTTTTCAGTTTTTGATATGCAGTTTTGATCACAGCCTGAGGTTTTTGCTTCAGAAATCTAGACCATCAGGGCAGTCAAGAAGCTTTGTTCAGTCTCAAGCCTATGCAGCTAAGACTCATGCACTAGATCTGTCAGAGGTTGCTGCTTGCTAATTACTGGGTGGCATTAAATGCCAATGACCTGATCAGAATGGATCTAGTTCTCTTTGCTTTTGGCTAAGTGACCATCTGTCAGTTGGCAATGTTTGCTGTCACATGGAATTGCTGAAAACAGGATTCTGAAGAGATTGGACCTTGAATTGGTCCCTTAATTGCTTGGCCCAAGTCACAGTCAGTTATACCTGCATCACCCCAGTGGTGATTCATTCTTAAAAGCCTCCAGTAGCAGAGATTCTGCAACCTTCCTAAGATGTTCTTGCTGATGATGTTTAATTTCCTAACTTAAAAAACAGTCTGGGCATGGCTTTTGTCTATTTGCTTAGAGCAATCTTTACTCTGGCAGTGAAAGCTTTATCCTGGTGTGATCTTTTAGGTATTGTTGATAGTACTGTAATGTAACTAATGCTAAATAAAACTGTGATGCTATTTTAAAGTGCTTCACTGTGGAGTTACCCAGCATACAGTGTTTTCAAACCAATACTTAATTGATCTACAGTAATGCAAGGGAGAATGTATTGAAACCTCAGTTATTAAGTGATGACTGTAGATGCTGTTTAAACTAATTACAATATTTGAAGTATATTCTGCCATGAAGCAACTGGAATAACCACAGAAGATACTTAAAACATGTTAAATGAAATGATACCTTGATTAAGGATATGTAATTGTGATAGTTTCTTACAGACTCGGTGGTGATTCTATTCAGGTGACAGCAGTGAAGGTTTATTTAAATCTTCCTTTTTAAGCTTTATGTTCTAAAACTACAAATATTAAAGATTATTAGAAATAGTATCTGTGTGTGCTGACGTTTCTCCTGCGGAAGCCATTTTTTGTCATAACTTCTTTCATGCTATGGCTTAGCATAATTTCATGCTCACTATGTTCTTTAATTTGAATTGCTTTCTTACATTCTTTTGTCTGTTTTCTTCTGAGATATACACTCAATTGGAAGCATGCTTGTTATATTTTGCTTTTTAGTGTTAAAATTGTATCATACTATATACTTTGTTCTTCTGGCCTGAGTCTTGGTGGAAAGACAAGGAAGCAGAAGTCTGAGTTGGATCCTTTTATGTTGCATTAAGGGGGTAGTAATAGAATAAAGTTATCCATTGAAGAAATCAGTAGCACTTTAAATCAGTGAAATGAAATAAATGACAGTATGCCACTGTTAATGAAGCTGTTAATAATGTACTCGTTGCTTTGGGAACAAATTATTACTGGCTTGACTTCTGACTGGCCCGTGTTCTACTCAATATTCACTTTTTCAAATTGCATAAGTCCTTTTCTCTTTCTGTTACTGTGTAGCCTTGCTAATATGGGGTTTTCAGATTTCCTGTCCGTGTTCATGTTTCCAACTTGTCCCTCCTATCTAGTTAAAGCTTTTCTCCCTGTGACAAAGGAAACTAGAGTCTATTCTATAGAAGAAGGTTACTTTTCAGCAAAGTAATCTAATTGCTTCCCAAAGCCAGGAAAGGAACAACAGGAGAAGGTGGCTGTGTTGATTTATGCACGCCCACTTGGATTATTTGCTTCATTCTTTGAAAATGTGTTTTTAAAATAACAAAACACTGTAGAGTGCATTCTAGTCCACACATTTTTCTACCAATGGTTTATTCATTTTTTTCTACTGAGCTTTAATAAATGCCACTTTCGTTCACTCTTTCAGCTGTGGTTAAAAAGAGACAATACAATTGGTTCCTGAGCATGTATAATCCGTTCTACCTTTTGAACTACAGTCCTCTAGTGAAGACAAAAAATAATGAGAAACAAGAATCTAACTACCATATATGAGAGAATGTTTTATATGTGATCTTTTGGATTTAAGTGCTTATGTGGGAAGGATATTCACCTTATATGTGGAAGATCCTTTAGAATCTGAAGGATTTATTCATATGAAGGGAACAAATTAGTGGGATGAATGTCAGATTTAAATAACCATCTCAAAAATCTTGTTATACAAGAACAAATAATGAAGTTTCATCTAAGAGGTCAGAAAGTATTCTGATAAAGTTAACACTGTGAAATAAAGTTAGTTTTTTCAAGGCATATTGAAGAAAATACAAAATATTCTCTCATAAAAGGAGGAAAAAGAAAGAAATGGAGATACTGTGCTGAGGAGAGTGAGCCAAAATTAGTGAGTATCTAAAAATAATTCCAAACTCTAATTAAATATTTTACTTTAGTTTCTGCTGAGGACAGCTAGAATGTATATTGAATGGTAGGTGGGATGGCTAATTGGAGACAGGGCTTGGAAGTGGAAAATTAGTTTTCTGCATGAAGAACAGACTGAAAAGAGGGGGCTGTGTTCAGTCTAGGAACCTGGAGAAATTTGTCCTTTTCATCCACCAGAGCATCCTGAAAAAATCTGTACGTTAAATTGGAGATCAATGGCAAAGTTTCTTATTGGAACTAATGTCAGAGAGAATAGCAAAAACAGTCTTACATTTAAGAAGGAAAGGAGAAAATCAGATGATGATCCCAGGCAGCTCTTGTTCGGTTGCTCTGACTTCATCAAACTTCAGTGGTATGCAGTACCTTTAAAACAATTTTTGAAGAAAATTATTTACCTTAATTTTTAAAATAGTTTAAAATTAATGACATCTTTATCCAGTGGTAGATTGTCTTGCATATGAGAGCTACCTTCTAAAAACTTACATGCTTTAAAAATAAAAAAAAAAGTTAGGCATGTATTGTCTGCCATAACTATTTACTGTAATAACATTTATTTTTTAAAAGAAAAGAAGCAAAAAAGAAACAAAAGCAAAATGCTGATATAAAGTACATTTTAAGATGCGGCTTATCCTCTCCTGTCACTTTCTGCCTTTCATACTAATCATCACTCACTTGTTTAATGGGAGAGGGAATTTATTCTTGGGGTAAGTAATAACATTGAAAAAATTCCATTAATGATTCTTGCTTAACCTGATACCTAAGGAAAAATGACAGAGAATGCCTTGTTTTTGACAGTTTGATCATAGACACTAAGAATTTGAAATACTCTTCAGAATGCTATTATTTGAGGTTTTTTTAAGGTTTCTCTTTGGCTTTTCCCCCCCGTTTTTAGCTGCTAGAGCTATATGCTTTTCTAATTTTGCCACATCCCAATTTTTAATTCATATGCACAGATGAGAGTTCTGCCTCCAAATTCCTTTGGCAGATTAAATCTAAATTGCAGAGCAAAGATGTCATTAGGCATATATCATGCAAGAATACAATGAAATTTATTCAAATCCTTAAATATTTTGTACCTCTGAGCCTTTTCCTTTGTAGTCTCATGNGATTTATTACTATGGATTTGTATTCATAGAAAGGGCGGTAGTAAAAGGAAAGTTTTAGCACTCAGTTATATTTTTCTATCTCACAAATTGTGTGCAAATTTGGTATAAATTGCTGTTGTGAAATTTCTTAATCATCATAAAGGCTGATAACTATTCCTGAAGTTTTTATTTTATTTCTCAAGGTATGAGGTCAGTCTAACAAAGTTTGTGTATGTATTATATAGTCTTTTAGTTTTTCTATCATTCAGTGTATTTTCAATGAATTTGGGGGGTTGATATTTGGTAATTGTGTGTGTTTCATTATGGGACATATATTGCTGGCTGAGTATTTCTGCCTTGGCAGTAAATGAGGTGTGCAAGAGATTTTATGAGAACGAACATTACAGTGTTGCTCTTTGAGAAATTAAAAAAGCTTTACTGAAGTACAATTGTCAGTTTATGTGCTCTCTCCTTGCTGTCACTCGCATAAATTGCTTTTGCAGTGTTGTCTTTTAAGTAGATTTCTTTTGGTGATATCAGAGATTCTGGTGTTGAATATATTATGAGTCATTTGATTAAAATAGTGCTACTTAAGATTTATTCTCATAAAAAATGCTGAGAATTGTCATCATTCTGTCAGTCCTTTTCAGATTCCTGAAGTAACAATTTGTACCATGGCAGAGCTCTATGTTGCAAAGCCTTCTATGGTAACAGGAGTATAGTNCAGAGCAAAGATGTCATTAGGCATATATCGTGCAAGAATACAATGACATTTATTCAAATCCTTAAATATTTTGTACCTCTGAGCCTTTTCCTTTGTAGTCTCATCATTATTCTTACACTGACAGTAAAAAATGTAATTTAAGAAAGAGATGTAACTTATGTTAACAAGATTAATTAAAAAAAAACCTGTCTGAAAATGTAAAATTTTGATGAATTTAGGAGTCCACAGTGAAACCATTCCGTGTGCTATAAACAGTAAGAATTGCACATCTTTTTCTCTCTAAGAATGAGCTGGTGTGATGCAATGCCTTAATGTGCTTGCATTTGTATAGAAAGAAGAAAGCAACTAAGAACACTTCATATTTTAACTCACTGTCTTTCAGCAAGTGTGTATTTTAGAATATTCTAAGGACCTGCTGAATTGTTAGTTAAAATGATGATATATATTACTATAAATATGAATACTTTATATATATATATAATTATGTCTAAGTATACTTATATATGCTTATATATACTTATGATTTATTACTATGGATTTGAATTCATAGAAAGGGCGGTAGTNAACGAACATTACAGTGTTGCTCTTTGAGAAATTAAAAAAGCTTTACTGAAGTACAATTGTCAGTTTATGTGCTCTCTCCTTGCTGTCACTCGCATAAATTGCTTTTGCAGTGTTGTCTTTTAAGTAGATTTCTTTTGGTGATATCAGAGATTCTGGTGTTGAATATATTATGAGTCATTTGATTAAAATAGTGCTACTTAAGATTTATTCTCATAAAAAATGCTGAGAATCGTCATCATTCTGTCAGTCCTTTTCAGATTCCTGAAGTAACAATTTGTACCATGGCAGAGCTCTATGTTGCAAAGCCTTCTATGGTAACAGGAGTATAGTTTCTAGAGATTCTTACAGTTACTGCACTAACCAGATTATTTTCTCTGATACTACGTGTAAAGCTGTAGTAGGTTCTGCATTCTCTCACTTAAGATGCATTATTATATGTTTTTATGAAATGTGATTAAAGATACAGGTAGCAAAGTGTTACAATCATGAGGCTTTTCTTAATTTTAATTTAGCTTTATGTTCTCCAACGTTTTTGATAAAATTACTGTTCCCTAGGAACCAAAGGAAGCTTGTGTTTAATACTATAGGCTCAGCTTTTCAGAAAGGCACAGGGAAGTTCATTTTCAAGCTCCAGCTAAAACCTGGTGAAAACTAGGGCTGCTTCTTGAAACATTTGGAAAATGCAAGTTAGGGCCATTTTCTGCACTATTTTTGTTGCATGTTAGAAAATGCAGAAGTTACCTATACTTTTTTTTGAGAAGTAACTCCTTATAAAGATGTAAATACTACTTTTGGAAGCAGTTTCTTTAAAACAATGATCTCAGTAGCAGGGGTCTGTTTTTCAGATGCTAAAAATAATTTAACATCCAGTATTGGAAAATAGGCAAATAACATTGAAATGGTGCATATGCATAACAGTATTACTGTGGTCACAATATTGTGGTCTGTATAACCTTGTTGCAGATCACCTGCATCTATATATCATGACAGGATTTATGGCTCATGCTTATTTTACTAAAGTAATCTTTTTACATCTCTGTTGATCTATTTTTTGATGAGTAGCTGGTGGCCATTCAGTCCAACTTAGGTATGGTTGAGATTTCGTAGCTACAGTGTTGGAGAATGCAACACAAAATGCAAAATCTTGAAAGAGACTGTCCTGCATATCTCACAAAATAGAAAGGTGTCTCCTATTCTGATTCTATTTGCCATTCTTTAGAGATATGTTATGAAAACTGACTTTGTGAAAGCTCTTTTTGGAGATAATGAGTTCTGTGAAGAAGGGAAGCATAATTCCTTAGGGTGTGATGAGTCAGGTAAAGAACTTCTTAAAAAGAATTATGCAGTATATGAGCAGTATCAGTTTTGTACACTCACTGAAGTAGGACTCGGATCTAGGAAAAAAGCTCACGTCATTTTACCTGTCCGGAAAAAATCCAGAAAGAAATCTGGAGTTGCTTATTGGGAGCTGTGTATACTATCGCATTTTTAAAGGCCAACTCAATTTGAGTGTCTCACATCAGGACAGTATACACTTGTCTAGTGTATTTTCAGATTTGAGATACTTGAGCATTCTCTTTGAGAAATTAGTGTGAAGGTAATTACAAGGGTTGGTCAAAACAACCAACTGGTTTGTTTTTCTGTGTCATGCTGGCTTGAGGAGAGGCTTACAAATAATGGTTTCCTTTGTGGGCTTGTAGCAGCCTGCAGTTCGGGGTCTGCCTGAGCCAGAGATTCTCTTCAGTGTTTGGCAAAACTTGCTGTGCTTTCCTCTCCCTCAGGGATTTATATAATCTTTTTGAATTCATATGCATTTTTGACAGCTGCAGTATCATGTAACAGTAGTTCCACAGTTTAACTGCATTTTTGTTTGGGCTATGCTTAGCATAGTTTTTAATGCTGATACCTAATGATTTAATTTGTTGGCTTAGTTATTTTGTTTCTAAAAATAATGAAAATTTGTTCTTTATTTCTTATAGTTTTTGACTTTTTTAACTCTCTATAATCTTCTTAAGTACTCTGCTTTTTCAGGCTAAATAAAATATGGAAGTATATTTAGTTCCCTTTGTGTTTAGAGTAATTATTTTATCCTTTTCTACTGTTATATGCTTTTTTTTTTCTGATGGGAGAAGGGTGATTGGGGACAGAAGACAGAAGGTACCAAAATCATGTGCTTCATTCAAGACAGGAGTACACAAAGATTTCTAACATAGCATAAGGGATTTCTGAGTATGTTTTCAATGTGTGGAGGGTGGTACATTTGTGATATTTCTTCACTTCAATACTTTCCTTGAAGTTTCTAATGTTCTATTTGTTTTTTTGGATTACCACTGGTGTTTTCTCATAGGGTCGTCTTTGGTAATGTCAAGTATTTTCTTCTCCTCAGTTCTAACACTATGTGCTATTGTGCTACTTCATGTGGATTACATGTTTACTACTTGAAATTTTCTCTGCTGTTCTATGTTTTCAGCTACTTAGTATTTTGATACTGTGCTAGAGTTTTCAGCAGTCAGCTTCATTTTCTGCTGCAGTGGATTATGTACTAAACCAAGGAAATTGTTTTCCTCACTGTTCATATATGACTGAATCAGGCAGGATGAATTCTTGTGGTGACTTGCTTTCTCTGAAAAAGCTGAATATTTGTTTTTAACATTTTAGCTTTTTGTCTTCTAGTATAGCGCTTCATTTTTAGAGGATTCCCCCCCTTTGCACCCTTAACTGTTTAGTGTTTTTAAGACCTTTTTTGTTAGAGAACTTAAGTACCTTGATCTAAATAAGTCAACCATTTCATAGTTCCTTTCTCCTGATTCTTTGAACAATAACTATTGCCATGTACTAAAGTAACACTCATTCTTTCACAGTGTCCTGTTGTCCACTACAGAATCACAGAATGGTTGGGTTTGGAAGGGACCACTGGAGACCATCTAGTCCAGACCCTCTGCTAAAGCAGATTAACCCAGAACATGTTGCACAGAATTGTGTGCAAGTGAGTTTTGAATATCTCCAGAGATGGAGACTCCACAACCTTTCCAGGTAGCCTGTTCCAGTGTTCTGTTGCCCTCAAAGAAGTTTGTCCTCAAGTTCATATGGAACTTCATGTTTTTCGGTTTGTGTGTGGTGCCTCTTACCCTGTCGCTGGGCACTATAGAAAAGAATGTGGCCCCATCCTCTTGACACCCATCCATAAGATCTGTCTCAGTCTTTTTCAGGCTAAAGAGGACCAGTGCTCTCAGCCTTTTCACCTAAGAGATGCTCCAGTTCTCTAATCATCTTTGTATCTCATCCTTCATAGAAGGATGCCAGATTGTTCAAGCGTGATTTCCCCTTGGTGAATCCATGCTGACTATTCATGATAACCTTTTCCTCCACATACTTATTTATGATATCCAGAATGAGTTGTTCCATCACCTTTCCAGGGATGAAGGTGGGGCTGATTGGCCTGTGGTTTCCTGGATCTTCTTTCTTGCCCTTTTTGAAGACTGGGGTGATATTGGCTTTTCTTCAGTCGTCAGGAACCATTCCTGCTCTCCATGACCTTTCAAAGACGATGGAGAGTGGTCCAGCAATAACATCTGCTAAACTCATCAGCGCTCACGGGTGAATCCCTCTAGGGCTCATGAATTATTGGGTGTCAGGTTTGCCTAACCCTATCCTCAAGCAAGGGAAAGCCCTCAGGGCCTGGGATTTCTGAGGGCCAGCCTTAGCAAAGATGCAGTAAGAGTAAGAAGCAAAGATGTTCAGTAACTCTGCTTTCTCTGTACCCCAGGGCACCTACATCATCTGGCAGTGGGCCCACATTTTCCCAAGTCTTCCTTTTGCTGCTGATATCCTTGAAGAAGCCCCTCTTGTCCTTGATATCGCTTGCCAGATTTAACTCCAAGTGGACCTTTCTTTCCTTGACACATACCTATCATACTTTGACAATATTCCTATATTCTTCCCCGGTGGCCTGACCCTTTTTCCATGTTCTGTAAACTTCCTTATTCTGTCTTTTGCCAGAAGTGCCTTGCCCATCCATTCAGGACTCCAGCCCCCTTTGCTTAATGTCTTATTCACAGGGATGTCCTGATCTTAAGCACAGAGGAAGTGCTACTTCAATATTAACCATCTCATTTGGATTGTCCCTACCTTCTAGAGACATTACCTATGAGATTCCTCCAAGTAGGCCCTTGAAGATGCCGACGTTATTTTTCCTGAAGTCCAGGGCTATAATCCTACTTATTGCCATGCTTCTTCCATGCAGGGTCCTGAACTCCACCGTCTCATGGACACTGCAGTCAAGGTTGCCTCCAACCATCGCATCTCCAACCAGTCGTTTTTTGTTCGTTAATAGAAGGTCCAGCAACACATCTCTACTGGTGGGCTTTCCCACCCCCTGTGTCGAAGTTGTCAGTGCTCTGCAGGGACCTCCTGGGCTCCCCTGTGCCAAGCTGTGATGTCTTTCCAGCAGCTGTCGGGGTGATTATGAGAATCATGGGCCTATGATGGTGATAGCTGCTTCCTGCCGTCTGTGGAAGGCCTTATCTACTTCCTCTTACTAATCTGCTGGCCTGTAGTAAACACCTATAACAGTGTAACCCATTTTAGCCTGTCCCTTAATTCTCACCTTTAAGCTCTTGGCTCCTCCTTCATCCACCCCTAGGCAAAGCTTGAAACATTTTAGTTGCTATCTTACATAAAGCGAACTCTACCACCTTGCCTTTCTGGCATCTTTCCTAAAAAGTATGTAACCATCCATGACAGTATTCCAGTAATGCAAGCTATCCCACCCTATCTCTGTAATTGCAGTGAGATCATGGCCCAGCAACTGCACGCTAGTTTTAACCTTTACTGTTTCTACAGGTTTGCCTGGTAGAGGTATCAAATTTATTGATGTAGAATTCCCAGGAGTCCTTGTAAGTTCATTATGAGAGCCTCAGAAACCTCCTATGTATGAAATACTGATGGGAGGAATTCATTGGCTTTTCTATGGGTTTTTGTAACTTCAATGCAATAAAACCAGTAATGAAAGTATGTGAGTTGTGCAAATATGGGCAGATTATTTTAAGAACAAAAAATAACATCTCTCTTACTTGGAACTCTTGCTAAATTCTAGGTATGGATGTTTCGGGTTATTACAAAGGACGAAATCATCAGCTTTTAAAATTGTTTTAAAATACGGAAGTGGTTCGGTTGCTTTTCCCACTCTTGCAGTGCTCAGTTACGAAGCTCATTTGTTTGAAATTTTGCTCAGAAAAGGTCAATTCAATCTGAAAGAGGAAAAGTGTTTTAGTAGATTTTTAGCCTGAGTGATTACTGTCTGCCGTAACAATGTGTAATTGAAAGTAATAATGGTATCAGCTAGATCTGTAGTACAAGTACGTAACTTGTATTTTTTGTCTCTTTATTTTTTTGGTCTTTTTCTTTTCTTTCTTTTCTTTGTTTTTTGGTTTTTTTTTCTCCCCAATTTTTAAGCCTATGGAAAAGTATTCCTAGTGAGAAAAGTAAGTGGTCATGATGCTGGAAAACTGTATGCCATGAAAGTACTGAAGAAAGCAACAATAGTTCAAAAAGCCAAAACAACTGAGCACACAAGGACAGAACGACAAGTCTTGGAGCACATTAGGCAATCACCGTTTTTGGTCACATTACATTATGCCTTCCAGACAGATACAAAGCTTCATCTCATTTTAGGTGAGTAGTCTTCAGGATTCAAGTTCTTATAAAAAAAAAAAGAGCCCTTTTATCTCAATGTTTTTTAAGGTTTTTTTAATGTGGTCTAAAGTACAGTGTGTTTGGAGATTGCATGAGAAAGCATAGGAAGTAAAATACTGTTCATCTTCAACAGCGTCTGTGTTTGTGGTTTTCCTGTTTGAGCTTCAATGTGCTACTCTGACTTGGAGGGGGTAGTGGTTATCTGTGACTTACATGCAGCAAAAAATGTATATGGATGTTCATCAATGACCTGGAAGCATTTGCTTTGCTAAACATTTTATTAGGAGATAATTTGATCTTTGAGTACTGAGATACCTGCATGTTTCAATTTTTGGCTGTTAAGAGACAATCCAAAATCACACATTTCTGTGCTGAAAGTAGAGCTTGTTCATAAGGTTTGGTAGTACTCTAAAATTAGAAGTGTTTCTACCTTTCAGATTAGCAGCAGATTTAGTGTTTGGTGTATGAGGTGTATTTGTAAGAAAATTGCCAGCAATTTTAAAAACATTCTTACTTACAGTATTGTAAAAGAACTGTAAAATGAGAGATTAATTTAAGGCTTGTATTCATAATACTCTTCTCTAGGAAAATGTTTGAGGAAGTAAATTGTCTTTTAATTGAAGTGCCAGTTTTGCATTCCTTTTTATCCATAACTTAAATTTTTTAACCTTTATTAACAAGTTGTTTTACATTAAGTTTGCAAAATTTTATTAACGTTAAATTAATCTACACCTCTAGCTGTCTTAGAAAGGTGGTCTATGCACATACCTTAGTTTCATATGCTACAGTGAAATAATAAATATGTAGAATTCAAGTGGAGTATTCAGTAGACTCCTTCTGAAAATGAGAGTTGAAAAATGTAATATAGTTGCTTGCAAATTCCTTTTACTAGGACATTAAAGAAATCCGTAAATGACTGTCACAAATAAATAGAAATATATTGATAGTTTTGTGATTGCTTGATAGTAACTGTTGATAATTAAGGTTTTGACATTTGTATTGGATTTAAAGTTACTGATTATTAACTTGGAAAAATTTGAAATGTTAAATGAGATAAAATGTGAACATTTATTATAAATATTATAGAACCATTCTTTAAGTCCAGGTATTTTTTCCTAAAATGCACCTTAGATCCTGTTAGAAATATTTAAAAAAAAAAAGAGGGGAAACCCAAACAAAAAAACCCCTCAAACCTGAGATAGATGTAGTTGCCTAAAAATAAAATACATAGGGGGAAAGTTTAGGTGATGAGCATAATTAGAAGGCCTTTTGTATGAATGAGAGTTAAAAGCTTGGTGTTATATTCTCCCAAGATTTAAAAAGGAGCAAGCCCAGTAGTTCTGAAGAATGCAGTGTAGCAGATAGTGCAGACGGGCCATGTATCCACTATAACACAATGTTGAAGTGATGTTTGAAACAAGAAGTTCGTGGATATAAGAAATATAATATACATCTGAATTAAGATATAATTACAGCCTTTTGTTTTGGTTTTTTTTTTTTCATAAGTTCTACATCCATTCTCAGCATATCTATTGGGGCCAGAAAGGTCCATTTTTTCCTTTAATTTCAGTAGAAAATAGGGATAATTAGTTTAAAAATTTCTTTTAATGACTTTCTGTAGCAGTGAAAATTTCTCTTACTTAACATGGTGTAAAGCTACTTTATAAATCAACTGGGCTTCACACCCTCCCTGAGGAGAAAAACCCAAACTGTTTGTTACAAATTTTTCATGTCTTATTATATAAGTCTGTATAAATCACTTCAGTTCAGTTTTGGAATTTAAGTGTTTCAGAAGCTTCTGGATTTTGGGGGAAACCAGTATCTGTCTTGTTTTTGTACTTGGCTGCATTTGGTGTGTGAGCAACCTGCCATTTTAGTTTTTAGAGGTTTTAGAATTGGAGCCTCAATGTGGTATTTAGTACAGTTCTTCATGCTGTCAGATTACATAGCTCTATGAATTTAGACTCAATCAAGTACAGACATGCAGCTGCATTTCTGCCAGATTTCCAGAAAACAGGGCTGGGAGTTGATTCCAGTTTTTATGTTGGCTTTAACCTATATTAAACGAACAAAGTGTTGTATCCATGTGAGTACCATCAGTTATATACAAAACTTGTCACGCAAGGTTAACCATTTAATACATTAAAAAACAGCTAAGTAATCTGAACTGTCAGATAGAGTTTATACTGAAGTAACCAGGATTTTTTTTCCATTGTGTCAATGATGCATTTGATCTCGCACCAAGAATTTGAAGGCTGGTTGTTTCATTGGGCTGTGGTTAGTGCTACAACCTGGACAGAATTAAGCTTGTTGTGCCACTCCTGTGGCAGCTTTGGTTTGGATCTGTCACAGTCCTTAGAACAGTGCCTGGCAATTCAATGCTTACCTTGTACTAAGTTAGCGGCTCTGGCTAGAAATACTTAAGAAATTTGTTTCTATTACCTTTTCTACGTGCTGAAGTTTTTTAGAAAAAGGAAGCAATTGTAAAATGTGGGTTATTTATACTTCATTAAGTCTTTTTTTATTTGCATACTGGTTTCGATAAATAATCCTTCTCACATTGTTTGATCCCACTAATACTGCTGTTCAAAGAGAGAACTGGAGAGCTGAAAGGTGGAGAGAGATCAGAATGTGTGTATTTGTAAATGTGCTTTCTCCTTCAAAGTATTAACTTACAGTAGGATTGGACCTCTTTCATAGATTTGTGTCTTGTACCAACAAATCTATAGAAACAATATTCAAGAAAATACTGCATAAGATGTTGTGAGGCATGTTCCCTGCTTTGTGTGTGTAGACCTCAAATACAAAAACGGGGGTTTCTGAGGCTGCAAGTCAATGGCTGTAATGTACACTGCTTATCATAAGCAGCTCTACATCTGAAATATGTTTGTGTTACAGTGGAGCTCTGTTGTAATAATTTTTTTCCCTCACCCTTACTGTGGGAAAATCCTTATGTCATAGCCTGCAAAGAATGAAAGTGTGGTTTTCATGAGGGAGTGTATGTGGAAATAATCTCCTCCAATAAGTTTTGCCATCAGGGTTTCCCTTGTGAAGGGAAAATTTTGTAGTTGTCCATAGTTGATTATTTCCCCTAATACCTGTTTTCTGAATTGATTTTTCTATGTCAGTCTGCCTTGTTGCTCATCAGAGTATTTTATAAGAGTCAAGGGTTCTGTTTGTAGATATAATTTGTACTTATTTCTTTTCATATTCCTAAATAACTAAAACACTGATTTTGTGAAAAAACCCATCTTTAAAATTTAGGAGTAGTTGAGGCTTATTTTATGGTTTTGCTACTTATTCAAAAGTGAGTCTTGTTCTTCCCTCAGTCCTTTAAGAAAGAAATTGAGTATTGTACAGCATGATGAAATACTAGTGAATTACAATTAAGGAAAAGCTGATAGTAGAATGTGTTACTAAATAGCTTACAAAGTAACTAATAATATTCCAATAAGAAAATAAAATTGTCAGAAAGTAAAATTTTAAAGTTCTGTGTTCTATTTTTTAGACTATATAAATGGAGGAGAATTGTTTACTCATCTTTCACACAGAGAGCGATTCTCAGAAAATGAGGTGCAAATTTACATCGGAGAAATTGTTTTGGCACTTGAACATCTCCACAAGGTAAAATAACTTTATTCTGGTACTGATTTTGAGGACTTACAGTTGTATTGTTTTTATATCATATAAAGTTAGTAAGGATAACTATTGTTTTAGATAGTTTTAAATTGAAAGTAACTTTACCTAGCAATGGGACATCAGTTGTATAATTAGAAATAATTGCCAATGAAGTGTCCCTCTTTGTGCACCAGGTTAAGGCCACGGATTTTTGTCTGCAGGGTGAGGAGTAGTGTTATTGACAAATGATTAGTTCATTTTTAGTAGTCCTTGTGAAACAGTGAACGTCAGTAAAACTAATTTGTAGTGAACGGACCAAGTTTTGGGTTATATTGTTCAGATATCCTTGTTTCTACACAACTGATTAGAAGAGTTCTAGTACAACTGTAGACATGAAAAGTTTTACAGTTCTCAGAATAAGTAGATTTGTGGACTATTACAAAGCATGCATGCATGCGTGGTTTATGTGTAGACCATATAACATTAGCATTCATTTTTATTCTTAAGGAAAGCTGAACTGAGTTTTGCACTCAACAGCAAGCATTTGGTCACTTTGAGATTCAAGGGATATACAGTATGTCCTTTAAATTTTAAGACATTAATGCACAGTGTAATTTCTGAGAATTTTAATGTAATTTTTAAGTTATTTCTTCTAAGGCTTTTAAAAATTGTCTTTTTTGAGGTGCAACTTTAATGTGTCAGATTACCTTAATGTGAATTTTGTTAGCTACATGTTTAAATACATTGAGCAACGTCTTGATGTGGTTGCACTATTTGGAAATACTTTTTCTTATATTCTGTTTGCAGTTGGGGATTATATATCGGGATATAAAACTTGAGAATATTCTCCTTGATTCTGATGGCCATGTGGTGCTGACAGACTTTGGTCTAAGTAAGGAGTTTCTTACTGATGAGGTGAGTATTTGGCTCTCCAGTAAGTGTGGACAGAATTGAGCAAGATGACAGTCTCATTGAAATCCTAAGCACATTTGAGAAGGGTGGAAAACCTGCATTCCAGACTCTTGCATCATAGAACAAAATCTAGTTGTCTGTGTTACTAGGTTTTGAACTTTCAGTTTATTGGTTTTAGGCCTGCCAGTGTTGTCATACATCTTTGTTCTAGTTTTCCCTGAAAAGCTTTCATACTTTCTTCTGCTGCCCTTGACATGAAAAGAGAAAGACCTGCATAAGTCTGAAAAGTCAATTACATTTTCATTTTCAGATGCCTTTTAAACAAAAACGCTTGACTGTGCTAATTCTTTGGAATGACTAGGCAATTGGTATGCTATGACTCTTCTTTATGCTAGTAATAATTAATGTATTATTATCTTGTCTTTTTCTCATGTCTTTGTGTCACTTTTAATAAGCTTAATTGCAAGCTTTTAGGATAAAAGCTTATCTCTTACTAAATAAGCACATAGTACCTAACACAGTGATCTCTGACTGTTGATGTTAGGTGTTAATTATTTGTAAGGTACAGTGCTATCTCCAAGTAGGCTTTTTAGATTTCAGAGAGTCAGAATTGTGCAGGATTTTACTTCTGAGAAAATTTTAAATTGGGTGTTTTTTGGCTTTCACATTAGCTATCAGAGGTATTGAAATATGGGACCGCAGGTCTAAAAGTCTTTGTTAGAAACAGCAGAAGGGTTTTCTAAAAATAGATGGCTGGTAGTTTCCTCTAGAATATTTGCATTTTAAATGGAGTCTGGTAGGATTTAGGAGGGAGCATTCTAAAAGAGATTAAATTTTACTTTCTGAAGCATGGAAGTAGTAGAGATAATGTCAGTATATTCCTTCTAAGTTACAGTACAAAACCAAGGGAGGTTCAACTGATATGAGAAGGGATTAGTAGCAGATTGCCACATGAGTGCCAGACAGTAAGTACAGAGAGATGCAGTTTTCATCAGGAAAGAATGATAGTAAGAGGTGTGACTAGAGAGAGTGGAACCTGTTAGAGCTGTGAGAAAAACTGTGCTAAGCACAAGAGACAAAGTCAAGTACTGGTATTAACAGCACTTGTTAACAGAGGGGAGAGAAAAGGAACGGTACCCCAGCCTCTGAGCCAAAGTTGAATGAAGCCTAATCTTCACTGTGTTAAAAGTGTTACAATGAATCAGAACCTTAAGGTCTCAAAACAATTGTTTTTAGGAAGTACATCTCATCTGTGCTCACCTTTGACACATCATTTACAAGCAGTGCAAGGACAGGGGAGGACTGAGATAGGCATCAGAGATACCTCTTTGCTTTATCCACACTCTGAATTGGATTATCTTTCTCCAGTCATTAAATAAAGCCATCTTGTTCCTTGGTCATTTAATGTTGGTTCTTCTGACTCTAATCCATCCTGTTTTCAGTGTATACCTTAGAAATGTGTTCATTTAATGATATTTTTTCTTTTATTCTCTTTCACATTTTATATTTGTCTTCCCTGTAAAAAATCTCAATATTTCTCATGTTTCTTTTAGCAAAAAAAGTATTTGCAATTGTGTTGTTTGCTTTCAAAATCTAAGGAATTGTCTGCACTTGACTAAGTTTCCATGTGTGCTATTGTAATTTAGCTACTGAACTTAAACAGGATTAAAATTACCCATTAACACATAGAAACTGTCATTTCATACTGTATTCTCTGTAGCTAATCGAGCTACTACTAGAACACTTAAAATTCATTACAATAGATACTTAACTTACACTTCTGAACCTATGTACTTACAAAAGGTAGAATTTGCCTGTATAGCTGTTTTCATGCGTGCTAGGGTAGCACTTTTAAATAAAATTACTCAACTGTGTAAGTCAGGTGAAGGTGTGTGTAGCATTTGCAATTTAACCAGAGCAGTGTACTTTCTTTTCTCTCCCTTTCTTCACGTCTTTCCTGGTTCACCTGCTTCTTGCAAGAACTTTGCCTTTCCACTTAAGCAAGTGGAATTTTTTCTAGTAACCCCCTCTTTGCACTGATTTTCTGAAACAAGTCATATTTAGGTTATTAAAAATGTATAAAAAACTACCATAGTCGAGATATGTACTATATTTAGAGTTCTTATTAGAGAGAAATACTTCACCATGTATTTATGAATTTTGGATAGTTTTGTAGTTAGTGATGCTTGCTAGAAAATATCATGATTCAATGTTTTCATTATCTCTGCTATAATCTGAAGACTTAAAGATTTCCATGTAGCTGGGCACCTAATGAATCAACAGGACTACAATAATTACAGCAGATTGACTGTTCTACAGGGGAGAGGTGGAAAGCTGCTTTTCCTTAAGCACTGTTTGAGTGAAAGGAAGCAAATGCTTGTGACTTGTAGGAAAACAGAAAACTATTGGTTTCTGCCATGCAGCTATTGAAGCATCAGTGTGAAGAGTGCGTTGTCAAATATTCTGTCTGTTACACAGTTATTATGTGAAAATAGCATGCAAGAATTAAACATATAAGTTAAAGCAGTGCAGCTTTAAGAGCTTTAAAGTATTTTGTGCTACTATTTTGCTAAAACCTTCAATTTGTCTTTTACAACTGAATCAACAGTGTTGCCTTTGTTTTATCTTTAAAATGAGACAATATGCTTCTATTTACATGCAAAAAAACCTCAAATAACTTGACTAGAATGAAGTAGTTCAGTAAAAAGGAATTTTCACATAGGGTAGGTCAGTATCACAAGGTATTTAAGTATGCACACTTTTGGTGCAAACTTTATTTAAAAGCCCATGAAGACCTACAGTTTTACTAGCCTAACCATAGAATAGGATTAGGTAAGAGATTAAGAGATTGAAGAGACTTAGTATTGCTTTTTATGGCATTTGTATTCTTAACCCCATGATGAATTTAAGACTAGTGTTTGTGATTTTTAAATCTCAACTGAATTTTAAACAAAATCGGGGTAAAAAAGACAATTTTATCCTTGTGTTTTCATGCATCTCAGTCTAGTGTTTGTCTAACTGGGGTTCAAAGTACATTTGCACATGACATTAATATAAGTTATTACTGGGGACATGGAGAATTGGTAGGACTTGAAATTTCTACAGCACTGTTTTGTTGCACAAAGTGAAATCACTTCAGTGTTCATTTTTTTTCCCAAGTCTTGTAATGCATTTATCTTTAAAAACCCCAAAACTTCTAAGTTATTGTATTGGGTTTTTTTTCCATCGTATTTCTTGTGTGTTACCTTTATCTTGTGGACTTGTGGCTTAGGTTATTTTTACTTTTTATCTCATTAATAGCTCCACTTCTGGGCTAGAATTGTTTTGATTTGGTCAATGTCAGTTTAACCTAGTCATCAGGTCTGGTCTTAATTTTGATGTGTATTGCTAAAGTGCTACTTCATTTTTTAAAATCTTTCATTTCCCCTCTCATTTTCTTTAGTGCTGTAACTACACTAAAAATCATATTTTAGTGTACATGGAGATCTTTGTCTTAAGCGAAATAATATGAACACATGCACTGATTTACTGTAAAAGTGATCTATTTGACCATGCATATAATTAATACTTTTCTTCTAAATTAAATCCAGTAAAGTACACTTTCTTCCAGAGTGTAGTGAAGTGCTCAGTTCTTCTGCATTGGTACATGTCTTCTGCATTAGCTTAAGTTTTTTCTGAAGTTTTGTGTTTGCTTAATGAAGTTTAAAAAAATTAGGTAGTAAATACTGAATGTTGTCAGTCTTCAAACACTGTGCCTGTGAGCATACAAATGCCTTGGTAATAAATAACATAAAAATGGATATTCAGTATGAAGGATAATTGGATTGAAACCTGAGATGGATGGATGTCAGTGTACTTTTATCGGATGTGTAGAATGAATAGTTAATATACATTGTCATTTCTTCATCTGAAAATCTCTTGATGAGAGTTGCGAATTTAGTTATAACACTTAAATGCTTTTCACTGCTGAATTGTTTGTTTCCATTTGTTTCATGATGGAGTGAACATTTTGTTCTGGAAAGAAAAATAGTATGTATTTTTAAAAGATTTTAAAGGACATTTCATTGGAGGAAAAGTGATTACATGGAAGTTAGTCCACTGTGGGTTTTGGTAGATGGACTAGGAAGAGATTTGTACACATTCTTAGTGCAGTTTAAAGGTAGTACAGAACAGAGAGAAGTGACTACAACTTAACTCATTTAGTGCTTTAGAACTGTCATCTCATGTGAGTGACCTAGTAGATTAGCTATGCATTTAACTTTAAAAGACCCTTTATAATTGTCCAATTAAAGTGATAATGTCTTATCATTGCAATTAGACAGTGCATATTCCAACACTGAGCATTCTCTTGTAAAAATGAGTAAAATTATCCATGCTTCAGATGACTTAGTACAGATGCTTATGTTTTAGTTAAAGGATTGTTCAGTGGTGCAGACATAACAAACACGGTTATAAGAAGTAGATTTACATTTCTTCAAAGAGAAAAAAGTAAGAGTAAACTGAATAGTGAAATTAGTCCACAGAAGTTAACATGGGTTATAGATGTCTGGATAATTAGTTTTGAAAAAAGAAATGAAACAATGGCAAAAACTTTTTGCTTTGATTGGTGTACTTCAGTTGGCTCAGTTTTAACTGTTCTGAAATTGAATATTAAGAACATACCAAACGCTCTAAAGGTACGTCACTAATCTGGACTAATTTAATTGCAAAACCAGGTCATCAGTGATCAGATGACGGTTTGAGCCTTTGCCCAAGAGGTTTCCCTTTTCAGTGCTTATCACAAAGAAGATTGTGCTTTTCCAGCATGGACCAGTAATGCAGAAGACCAGAGCATAAAATAGTTTCTGTCCAGATTTTTATGCCAAAATATTAAAGTACTGTTAAGAATTTTTGCAAGACAGATCATAATTTCTTACAATGATTGGTTTAAGGATACTGTTTTCCTATTGTAATATATGATTTCTTAAAAAATCCTGTTTTGAGGAGAAACACCAATCTATGTTAAGTAGTCTGGTATCTTCTATTGGATATTAGTTGCTAGTTAACTCAGAAAAATTCTGATTCTGTTTTCCAAGAAAACAAGTAACTTTCTGAGGGCAAATGCCCTCATTGTCATTGAACCATTTTTTCATAGATTTTTTTTTCTTTTGAATAACTGTGAATACCTTACTTCCATGGAACTTGGGCAGGTGAAAAACTGTGAAAAACTTAAGTCATCAGAAATTCACAGCCAAATGTAAATGAATTTAGTACCAGATTTTGCATTTGAGCAAAATTGTCCGCTCCTACTCCTTTACCTTTTACATCTGGATCTCTCTGAAACTATAAATATTTAGTTGACATGTTCTATATTGTTTTCTTTGTTGAAAAAAAACAAAACAACCAGAACCGTTGAAGGCTTGTAGTGGCAACTAGAAGAATTCTTCCCAGAATTAGTATTCTTCCTTACCTTTTAATTTTGCTTCTCTTTGAAGAAATAGGAGTTTTCTGAAATACCAGTTTTTGCTTTGTGTACTGTTCTTTCTTCGTACTACTGCCTCTCTCTTCTCAAAAAGACAATGCTTTAGAAAACAAGCCTTCCAAAATTTGGAATTTTGAGAAGAACCTAGTACAAAATATTCATCCAAGTTGACAGTGGTACATATTTGCATTCCTCCCACACAATAATATGTTGTTTCTGGATTTTTTTGTCTGCAGAATTGAGACTTTTGCTTTAAAATCCATTATCATAAACTGGTTTAAATAATTCCTTGTAGAATTGCAATTGCATTGCACCGTGAATGCAAACGTAGCTGTCGTAAAAGTCTGAAAATGTTTCTTGAATCTCCACTTGACATTAGATGAGGGTGTGGCCTTCTGTTGGCTTTTGTTCTGGGTTACAGAGGTAGAGGTCGCAGGTTTCTTGGTTATCACAGTTCAAGCTTTAGCTGCCCTTGCTGTCCCCTTTAATTGCCTCTTCTGATGGCATCTGCTGGCAGGCAAATCTCGTTCATGCTTGAAAAATTCAGTAGCATTGTTCCATGTGTATTTTGGAAGCAGAAGTTGTTAGTCTAGCTGTGGCAAGAGGCATGGTAACCAACAAGGTGTTTTGTCTTCACTGGCTTCTTCAAGTTGGAGCAGCCACCAGAATAGGATGTTCAGTTAATTTCACGTGACCCTATACTTTTTAAAAAATTCTTAATACAATGGCATTTCAAACAGTGGCTCTTTGATCTGCCCTATTGCAGCTGTTCTTGCTCTACTCTAAACTTTTGTTTTCATATTGCTGTCTTCATTATGATTTTGTTATATGCAGCAGAGCAGTCTAACTAGTGTACCACTTACTTTTTGCCTGTCTTTGTTCTTCCTTGTTTGTCTCCTGCAAAGGTCATAGTTTTGGTCATGAATAGAAGTCATGAACAGAAGCAAGAGTCTTCAGCTGAGAGATTTTTTGGGTGAAGTTATACTTTCTGATACGGACAGCTTAATTACTCAGTGTTAAATCTGGATATTATCACCAATAAGTTTCCTAAAATAATTGAAACTTTTTTTAAAAAGTGAATAAAAAGATGAATCCAGTAAGTATGGTAAAGACCTTGTTGAAGCAAGATTTTTTTTTCCTCCCCATTTTATACCTATATCACATCTGTGAACTGTGAGAGGTCTTTCTGCCAATTTTCATATGTCTTCCTAAATTAAGACTGTAATTATTGTTATTCTGGGCAATTAAAATGACAGTGAAGGATGTTACAGGTATAATTTCTATGGAAATGGGTTTTTTCCTGGGTACATTTTTATTTTTGAGGTAAATATCTATGATAGGATGACCTCTGAGGCTCACTGAAGGTACAGGTCCTGTTTTTGCCAAGAACTCAGGCTTTTCAGTGTTTACTTGTGATTTTTTTGAAACGCAAAATCCGTTCATCAGGGTAGCTTGTTAGAAGAACCTCTGCTATGTAGCCTTTACGTATTACAAGTAAATTTTCAGTTATGATAGCATTCTTTTGATTTCTCCTACGGTCATGGTTTTCTTATTAAGCTTACCAAGGGAACTCTAGTATCTCACTTGATCAGTAGCTTGCAGCCAGTTTGCTGATGGCTAATGTATGAGATACTCTGATACTGCTGAGCTCTTCAACTGCTTAATTCTTCAGTCTTGTAAGCTGTTCCTGGAGAAGCTGTGGTTCCTGACTAGTTTGTTGGGAAGCAGCAGGACAGGGAGACTGCTCCCTTCATTAGTGTGAGCTAAGGTTGACTGCAGCAAGTATTGATCAATGTGCTCACTGACCAGTGCTGCAAGAAGATCAGAGGGAGTCTGGTGCCAGAGAAACAATCTTGAGCAACAACAGTGGTATCAGAAAAGTTTGTTGTGAGGAGAGAGGCTTGAGAACAAGCCAGGATTTGAATTTGGTGGATCAGTATCAGCGAGATACCCAGCCAAGTACAGACATATCTACAACACAGCTGATGCAAGGTTCAAGAATGGGAGCCTGAACTTCTGCTCCCAGCTAAAAGTGGAGGAGGCCCCTGACAAGCTGCCAGACAGGTTACTCAGCTGCATTTTGTCAGAATTGGTCTTAAGCAGAGATGCCTTAACCCCTAAGGATTGGTGAAGGAGGTTGTGAAGCCTGTTAATAAGCTCAGGGCCCTGACATTGGTATCCTGGGGAATGTATAAATAATTTCATTATTTATGCTTGTGGCAAAGCTGTAAGTTATGACTTTCAGGACTCTGATTACATACACTCACAGCTGTACAAAATAGGAGCAATGATGATACTGATTCTTGTAATCTTTTCGTTTCTAATGGGTGCTATTTGAAAAACTACTTATGGAACCCAGAGAGGGTCTAATTAATGCAGCCTGGAACTTTGAAATACCTTTAACAAAGGAAGAAAGACAACCTGGGACTTGAAGCGTTTGTTCAGAGGTATAAGCAATTAAGGAAGGTAGTTTTACTCCAGTGTGTTTCCCTGGATTAATCAAATGAAGAACAACAGTGAGTTTTGTGGCGCAGTACAAACACTGGCATCTGTTTGTCCCTAGAAATGATCTACCACTTGAGGCATTTGAGGAGACTAAGAAATGGATTTTATGTTGCTGTTGAAGGGACAAAAAAAATTTGATAACCTGTGAAACACTTTAGGTGGGCCTATGCACCCAATTAAGTCTTACTTCTGAATAGTCACGTTATATGTCCTTTCTAACCTCTGCTGTCTGCACTTGCTTATTTCTTAATCAATTTTTTCTTCACAGCCTTGTAAAAATAGTAGAATGAATGATTCTCCTGTCAATTTCTAAATATGCATTGAATAAAATAAAATTATTAGAAGGAATAGTTTAGTGTATATTGTTTAAAGTGTTCTTCCTTATTAACTAAGAAATGGGTAAAACTAAAAAAGCAGAGTTAATGGCCATACTATTGTGACTGAAGCTATTAATATTATATTGATACTGAGAAATATGCACACAAAGACATTTCAGGAACCTCACAAGAACACACTGGCATTATTCTTTGAGAGGATTCACTATCTATTTAGTGTTTCCAGTACTGTTGCCTCTTGCAGCTATTTTTAGTTCTGAATCGGGAGTCTGTGTTTCTGCCTTACCTTCTTTGAGTGAGACCTTCTGTGGAAGTGCAACATTCAGGTTTCAGTTGGAATAAACATAATGACACATGTTCAGTATTGTACTGAGTTATTAGTTATGGGTTAGCCACACTTCTGTTTCTGTCTATTAGTGTTTAATGCTTGCTGTTCTGCATTGTTCAGAGGAGAGAACCACAATGTTTAAGACAGTCATACTGAGGGAAGAAAATGAGCATTCTGTGTTAGATAAAAAAATTCTTAAGCTCAAGTATTTGCAAGATGTGCATATGCAGTGAGCATTCATCTGTAGATAATCCAAGTTCAGTTGTTTTTAAGAACATCCCTTCTTGTCTTACATCTCATAACATGGAAGTGTTAATCATATGGCTTTTGGAACTTGGATTTGTATTATACAATTGAATGAAATGTGAATTTGGAGGGTGTTAAAAATAGGACTTGGTTGTGGTTTCAAAATGAATGTTGAAATACAGCTTACAGTGGCATTTTGTGACAGAATCCCAGAGTGGAAGGGATTGCTGGAAGTCATCTTGCCCAACCCTTTGCACAAATACAGTCACCTAGAGCTGGTTGCTCGCAAGAAGACTTTTGAATACCTCTAAGGAGGGGTACTCCACAACCCTCATGGCCAGCCTGTACCAGTGCTCAGTCACCCTCACAGTAAAAAAGTGTTTCTTCCTCTGATCCTGTCCCTGGGCACCACTGAAGAGAGCCTCTGCTCCCTCTTTTTTGCATGCTTCCTTCAGGCATTTTTGTACATCGATGAGATCTCCCTGAACTTTCAGGTTCACCTCTTCAGGTGAAACAGTCCCAGCTTTCTCAGCATTTCCTCATAAATATGAATGTTCCCTTATTCATATTTATGGTTCTTTGCTGGATTCTTTCCACTCTATCCATGTCCTTCACATACACAGCAGACCAGAAAATGACAGAAAATAAAACTGTTATTGAAGATAACATTCTTTGAAAATGGTTTTAAACCCACATGTAGTGCATCACAGTGGAAACTGTTTATGACTTCCTGTAAGAGGCATATTTAACAGTGACAAATTTACCTAAGTGTTCCTAATGAAACTTCATACTCTAAAACCAGTCTTTTTTAAGTAACAGCTAGATGTAATTGATGAAGCCTGCAACTTAATAAACCACAACTTAAGCAGAGGTTTCTAAAAAAGAAGTATGGATTTTATGACTTCAACTGTTTTGAAGTCAGGACATTCTACACTATTTTAGGAAGGCAAATCTGTGTCAATCTGTAGTGGAGTCAGAGTGCTTTGCTTTCAGACAGTTGTCTTGATATTTCACTTTGGCTGCATTATCTTTACTCTATGGAGAGGTAGCAAGTGAAGAGCAGTTTCTTTCTGCATTTTCCACTCCCCTTCATTTTCCTTTTCACCCTTCCTCCCTCCCTCCCAGCTGAAGGGAAAAACAGAGTGTTTGAATCGGTTTAGATTCTCTGATGGAGGGCTAGGAATTTCTGACATTTTTCTTTGTTTGTGCTTTCTATCACACTATATTTCTTTAAGATAACAGGTACTGGTAAAGATTATCAAAGAGAAACAGTTGTGTCAGAAAAAAGTAGAATCATGATAAGTTCATTATTATATGGTATTGTCTCAGGAGTTAATTTTTTAAGTTAATATTTAAACAAAATGAGGCCTTATAACTATTCTGAACTCAGAATTTTACTCCAAAAAACCAGTCACAGTATATGTATTTTAAGAAATACAGTTTAATAGTGTGCTGCTGGACTGTTTAATTTTTATGCCTTAGGGTAGCACAGAGCACTATTTCTACTTTTAGAAGCTTCTTCTCATTAGTGTAGTCTCTTATATAGCACCTGTTTTAAACTCCAAATCTGAATCTACAAATGTAAAACCTGACTTTTGAAATATTTGCTTTTTTGAACACTCTTCTTTAAAGGACCTATCAGGATCTCTCCCCAAAATGCTAGAAGCATGAAGGATAAGGGAGGAACAATGTTGCATGGCCCAAACACATGTGCTTTCGTCATTAGCAAGGTACAGCATGACCTCATGTTGACCTCAAAGGTAAATCACTACCAGGGAACAATTATACATGCCTGTGAAAGCAGCTTAGTTTTGAACATAGTCAAGAGAATAATTCAGTGCATAGAATAAAATTAAATTTTCAACACTGTCTACCTTTCCCTTTCTCTGTCTTGTCTCTCTCCAAGTCTCTTCTTGAGAGAATGTTGTTTTTTATATATGTGTTCATTGCGAAAGAAAACAACTTTTCTAGAGGTCATAACGAATTCCTAAATATGGGGAACCCAAAGGATCTTGTATCCAATTAAGTCAAATTGTACATCTTACAATGAAATTCTGTTTTTAATGAAAAGTTTCATTTGTTATCTAGAGTATTGATATTGCAGCCTTCAGAATATATATCTATATTAGTTGGGGAATCTTGCATAGTTCTGAAATGCATAGATCATTTAGACTTACGGGAGAGTTTTTTTAATTATTAGTAGATTAATTTTTGTTTGCTTATCTTAGACTGCAACACAAACTTATGACATTTTATTTTTTCATAGAAGACTAAATATTCTGTAGCATTATGTGATACATCGCTACATATGATGGAATATTATTTAGCTAGCAGTTCTGAGCTATTTGGAGAAGAATTGCTGCCAGCATCTCGGAACTGTTAGCCATATCTATCCCATATTATTTGTACAATATAATTGTTTGATGTAAATTTTATTTTTTTTTCTAGAACGAGAGAGCATATTCCTTCTGTGGAACAATAGAATATATGGCTCCAGACATTGTAAGAGGGGGAGATGCAGGACATGATAAGGTATGTTCTAAGTTTATTACTGAAAATAAACTAATTCTTCAGTCAGTGTGTTGCTCAGCTTGAGTGGTTTTTTTAAAACACGCCGTTATCTTATTTACGTATGTGTTATTTTAGGTTGTCCTAAAATAGACTATTTCCTGTGTCTTCAATTGTATGTTGATGTATTTTCCTCTGCTGAACTGAAGTAAAAGGTGTATTTATTAAGGTATTGAGACTTTTTTGTGTTCTGTTCAAAATTTATTCTAAATATGCTGTGGGACAGTAAACTTAGTTGACACTTATTTACTTTTGCATAAAAAAAAACTAGTTTGGAGCAGAAAATAACTTGTTTGTGGCTAATTCTGATACACATTTTAAACTGGACATCAGAGAGATCTGGTATCTTTATTGAGGTATGGGATAGGTTATTAGTTTTATAAATGTTCTCATAATGTAAAAATTGTTTGCAACTTAAGTTTTATTACGCAATAAAGTGGCAGTAGTTGGTAGAAAAGATCAAGACAACAATAATTAACAGATTATTTTTGAAACAAATAAACAACCCCACTCTCCAAAATAATTCTACGATATTCCTAGATAACTCACTCTGATTGCTTGCTACTACTGGGAAGTTTTGGAGAATATTTAATCTCTGGGCTTTTTTTGCTGTAGACAGTTGAGTTGTCTTTCTGTTGTGGATCATGGAATGTAGTTGATTTTGGTTCCTTTTATAGCAGCCTGTCTGAGAACTGGAGAAGTCTGACTTTTGCCTGAAGAAGTTGTTTCTTTTCCTTCTCTATGCATTCTGTGTCTCTGTTGGTCTGAGTTTACCTTCATTTAGTGGGCACAGCTGGAATCTGGCAGTTTGAATTATAGCAGAATGATCTCCCTGATCCTTCTACCACACATAAAATAGAGTGTGCTATGTCTTTTCACTTACTCATTGTTTCACGCCTACCTTGAATTCCATTATAACATTTTTCTACTTGTACTGCTTGCCCAGTTGCTATTAAAAATGTAATTTAAAAAACTTACAAATTGAAGCTCTTTCCTGCACTCTCTTAGTTCAGTCATGCCACCTCCAGAGCATGTCTCCTATTTCTCAGTCACCTTGAATTATGATTCTGGCTTCTCAAAGCTTACAAATTCAGTCTTGTTGCTAAGTTAGAGAGGAATCTCTGTTGTCTTTGGTGCTGTCCGATACTTTGCTCAGATGTTGTGCAGAGTCATATGGTTTTCTATCAGGAATAGCTTCACAGTTTGATAGTGATCAATAGGGGTGATTCTGCAATTCTGTATGTGATGTTAGTTGTTTACCTTACCATTGGCAATGTCATATATGGTCTTTTTGAAGGTTTTTAGTGTATTTTATACTTACTGCATATCTAGCAACTCAAAGACCTTACAAAATGAGGAAACGAGATTGCTTTAGTATGCTGTGCTCTCATTAATCAATATTTATCATCTGTAATCTCTTCTAGATGATCGCAGTGTTTGTCTTAAGGTCTTGCTCTAGTATTTCAGTATTTATTTTTCTAAAGTTTGATTTCTGATTCTGCAGATCCTCCTTTTCTTTTGGAAAAACACATGCCAAGAAGAAATTCTTTGGGATTTTCTCTGAGACTTTTATATATTTGCAAAGATAATTAGTAACAGTACAGAGACTTCTTCAGGTAGTTCTTCTAGACACTCTTGGCTAAATAGATGAGACATCAGATTCTGTGTATATTGAAGCAAAACCAAATAAAATATGTGGCCAAATTGTCATGATTTCACTAGCTGTCTTCCTGTATTGTATTAATATTGCCAATGTAAGTAAAGCAGAAGTTTCATTTATTTGCACATTTAATGGCTGTAAACCTGAGAAGTTCAAACACCTGTAATTAATTTTGTTGAAAGTACTAAACTGCTTCCTTTATTATTCATAGTTAGCATCCTTCCCCTTGAAAGTTAAGAGGTATGAGAGATAAGGATAATATGATTAGTATATGGGAAGCCAAATATGCCATGTGTTACCATGGTCCCTCTCTCTAAGGCTGAGATGCAGCAGTGGATGACCATAACTGAACACTGCCTCTACCATGTCTATGCAGAATAGATAGCAGGGAAAGTAATAAGAGCCAAAATGCAGTAAACTGTCAAAGTGGGAGTAACAAGGCTCCTGCTAGATCCTTACTAAAGTGCTTTAACAAACAAAACCACTGTTCTACCCATGATCCATTGCAGCAGTAGCATGTTGGAGATATGGCTTTTCTGGAAGCTTTGCCTGAGTGAAGCAGCAAACAGGTGAAACATGAACTGGCTGAAATTGTGTTCGAGGTTGGAAATGTCATAGATCTAATAACAGGAAAGAACTGTGCTTTTAAGCAGATTTCTTGAAAGCTGTCAGGTTTGGAATATCTGACAGAAGCAGATACTACCTAAGTGAAAAATTTCAGGAACTTAAATAGACAAATAGTGATCCAAATATTTAAACATTAAAAGTTATTGTTCATATTGGTGTTATTATTAACAACAACCGAAAACTGGAGGATGGGAATGTCATCCAGAGGGACCTGGATAAGGTCGAGAAGTGGGCATGCAAATCTCATGAGTTTTAAGAAGATCAAGTGTAAGGTGCTGCACCTGGGTGGTGGTATCAACACAGGCTGGGTATGAACAAATCAGGGCAACCCTACGGGGAAGGACTTGATGATGCTGGCAGATGAGAGACTGGACATGAGGCAGCCATGGGCACTCACAGTCCAGAAAGCCAATTGTGCCCTGGGCTGCATCCAAAGCAGTGTGGGCAGCAGGGTGAGGGAGAGGAATCTACCCCTCCACTTTCTCTGTTGGGACCCCACCTACTGTGCTGCATCCAGCTCTGGGATCCTCAGCACAGGAAGGACATGGACCTGTTGGAGCAAGTCCAGAGGAGGGGCACTAAGGTGATTAGAGGGATGGAGTACCTCTCCTATAAGAAAAGGTTGAGACAATTGAGTTCAGCCTGGAGAAGGCCTCATTGCGACTTTCCAGTACCTGAAGGGGCACTTACAAGAAGATGGAGGGAGACTTTTCACAAGGGCATGTAGTGACAGGACAAGGGGGAATGACACTTAAAAGAGGAGAGATTTAGATTAGATGTTAGGATGAAATTCTTTACTGTGAGGCTGATGAGGTACTGGAACAGGTTGCCCAGAGAAGTTGTGAATGCTTTGTACCTGGAAATGTTCAAAGCCAGGTTGAATGGGACTCTGAGCAACCTGGTCTAGTGGAAGATGTCCTTGTCCATAGCAGGGGGTTGGAACAAGATGATATTTAAGGTCCCTTCCAATCCAAACCATTCTATGATTTCATAACATTTTCAGGTGCCTGGATTAACTGTGGCCTGTGATCTTAAATTGTGCTTTCTGAACATCCCTTAATTTCACTCCCAAGCTTTTAAAAGTTCAAGTTCCACTACTTTTTTAGCAAGCCTTAGTTCCTCTGTTATTTTGAGTGTGTATTAGAATTCATATCACATCACAATGGTAAAAATTGAAATGAATTCTAGCAAGAAAACAAAAGGAACTTTAGTAGTCAGTGGAAAGAGTTCAGCTTGAGAAATTAGTTGAAGAAGCTAAGTGGAGAGATTTCAACATAAAATTAATTTATCACAGAAAATACTTTCAGTCAGTATCACAGTTGTTTATGCTTCGTTGTATCCCATTTTGGCTTTGTATTTATATATAGGTAGGTTCTTCCTATGCTAGTTGCTTTCTATGTGGACTGCTCTGTTCCTTCTTTTGTCAACAATTTTACTTCAGTGTATCATAACATACATAATTACTGTTGTTCTATAGGCTGTTGATTGGTGGAGTGTTGGTGTTCTTATGTATGAATTATTAACTGGAGCATCACCATTTACTGTCGATGGAGAGAAGAATTCCCAAGCAGAGATTTCTAGGTAAGATTCAAAGCAGTGAAATATATGTGCTTGCTAACAGATGATCCTTATGCCATAATATATGTTTTGTGAGAGCTGGGTAATTTAAAATTTGGGAAAAAAGTGCTGCCGTGATAACATTTTATGTGCTCCAGTTCTGTTTAATAGAATTACTTCGGAAAGTAGATAGGTTTTATTAGCTAATACAACCGACTTTACAAAAGACCTCTTGTTTAAACTACAGTGGAACCACAGCCTTGTAGATATTTAGCCCTGTTGCATGTTTGCTGTTGAAAAGGAACTCAAATGAAATATCAAAGTATATGTAAACAGAATTATCACATTCCAAATCTTAATACATTAGAGATATCTTTATCAGCTCTTGCTAGGTTATTCTGGCAGACAGCAGATTTAAAGTGTCAGAATGTACCCTACTCCCATCTTTTTGTTACAAGTAATGTTTATTTTATTAGTATGTAACATGAAACAAAAAATGTGATCTTTTCTAGACCCTCTTGCATATCTGCAAAGAAATGAATATGATACTTACAGAAATGGAATAAACTATACCATTCTTATCTTTTACATGTAAACTTTTTGTTACATTCAGTAATCTCTACGCTTTAAAGGCTTGTTTTCAGTGCCTGTGTAAAAGCACTGAAACATTTCTAAAAGACAAAGCAATAAGCTTCCCCAAAACACATTACTGAAATCTCCCCCAAAACAAACATTTCCTTTCACTGGATTTCTTTTGGAGCAGGAAGTTGAGGTCTTAAATTGCTCAAATTACTAACTGCTGTCAAAATGAGCTTGTAAGTCCAGTCCCCAAATTAAGAATAGTCTTGCTTCTATTGGAAGGTATTGTCATGGTTCTGACCTTCACCTGAAATCACGTGAAATTTAAGGTTGTATTGGATGATAGAACATACCTCAATTATTTAGATAATTTATTTTACTTATATTAGAAATTCAGGCAATTTCTTGGGTGATTAAAGCCTGTTTATTGTTTTTTTCTTCTCTACCAGAGCAGGAAATTTGGAGGGTCACTATTAAAAATACAAGGGAGAGGGGAGCCCATTAATGAAAAAAAATTCAGGACTTCACCCTCTTGGTCATTATATTGCAGTTAAAACTTGAGTTATCTCTTTCTGGCCTATTTAAGGTTAGAAGTTTGGTTGACTGGTTACTTATGCTATGGCTGGATTTCATAATTTCTGTTCCTAAGATTTACTAGATGGGACTCTGAAGGAGTATTTTTTTTTTTAGAGAGAACCTTGCACTGAATTTTACAGATATAGTTCCCAAAAATTAGGAAACTTTTTAGTTATGTATTCTACAGGACTTGACTTTCTTTTTGTAGGCTCTTCTGTGTTCTTTAAGATAATATTTCTGACAATTTGAGTAACTGCAAGGTTGTTAACATCTGTCCTCTGACAGCTAATAACTTATTTTCTGATCTTGAGTTGTGGCAAGTTTACTGTGTTGCTGCTCAGGCTGTTTTTGTTCTGGTGGGTGTTAATGCTACACATTTATAGACAGCAGTCCTATAGTATTTCAGCTTTTATTTTGATAAATTTAGAAGTTAAATCCTTACAGTTTCCTGTATTAAAGATGTTCTCCAGTCTTTCGGTTTCCTGAAAAAGACTTTTCTTTACTCAGCTTCTGTTGTTCTTTCTTACATATGGATAATTTATTCTTGTTGATGTCTCAAGAGGATCTTGTTTAAAAAAAGGAGTAATTTACCATCTGAACAAAAAGAACCTTTTTCTTGGGTTCCTCTTGTTGATACCACTGCTGGTCTGACAGATCTAATTGCTTTTTCTCTTCTGTCAACTGATAACCCTCTGGTCTATAGTTCTTCTTATTCCCAGCTATATAACTGCATTTCAGACTAGATGTCATCTGTCTTGTGTTACTTCTGTACTCATAAGACCCAGTGGTTTCTAAATCCTTTCCACTGAAACAATTTCTTTGTTGGATGACTTCAGTGTTATGTGTTTGCAGTTTGTCATGAATGTTATGTTCCTTTTAAGAACATATGAGAACATTGCTGCTGCACTGAGTTGTGTGGGACCTTCTGGGGAATGGTGATTGCTGCATGTCTTTGGGAACAACAGGAGTGTGTTTGGAGCTTTCCCTGAGGGTAGTGTAGAGCAGGCAGAACGGAAACCAAATAGTGGCAGTTGCCATCTCTGGCACTGGCACAGAGATATGAGTTGGTACAAACTTCTTTCTTAATAGCAAAGTTGTTCTAACCAGAAATTACATTGGTTAACCTAAATATGCTTAAACTTGGCAATTGCAGCAGACTTGGAGAATTCGGTTTTTCACTTGCTCACGAGCTCTTGAAAGCATGGTTTGCATGGCATTTTATTTTTCTGAGTTGAAGGAAAACAGTTGTCTTCTAAATGGATCCAGATCCTTCTTTTATTTTACCTAGGTAGGAAGACATCTTAGATATTTTTAGATAATTTTACTCCCTTGTGTGGCACAATGGCTGTCTAGGTGTTAAATTTGAGCACGAAACTTTGTTCTAAAATATCTCTCCAACAGAGAGTTCAGTTCTTGTGCTGGAAATAGTGTGTTGTTTCTATTTTTTTTTCCTCTTATGAGAAATGGTGTTGTTCTTTTATCATAATCTTTTTGGCAGCACTGTGGACTTCTTTCATGGAAAATGCAAGTTAAATAAGTGCGTACTTTACCTTTTATCTCTGTCTCTGAAGACTTTTTATTCACATGCTTTGTGTTATGGGTTATTAAACTCGATTAAATAAAAAAAATCACATAACTGCCCCACTATCTCTCTTTTTTGAGTGTGCCCTCTCTCCTTTCTTTTCCCTTATTCCCAAATATTCCTTTCATTTTTGAGAATTCTGAACTTATATTGTTGCAGAGCCAGAGATAAGAGCCATCCTGCAAAAGCATAGGAAAGGGCTGGGATTGGCTACACCCAGTATTTTCAGTTTGACTATGAGTAGTTTGTAGTGCTGAATTGAAAGATGGACAAATCCATTTTAGGGGGTTGAATTTTGAGGGTCCTGTCATGGATAGGATTTAAAATCAGCAGGAAGGTTTTGGAGTACTAGTTTTCAGCTATGCGGCAGTTTAGAGTGTCTCACCAGCTTTGGGGTTATGAATAAATAGAAACTTTTTTTTAATGCATATATTTATCTGTAAAATAATCTATAGAAGCGTATGATGCCATATTTGCATACTGACAGCAGTAGCAGCCCATGATCTTTGACATAGTTGGTGAGACTTTATTTAAACTTCATGGAGAAGAGCTGATATTGACAATCTGTTAGATGCCACGGAGGTACTTCATCTATGCTCCTGGAAGAAACTCTTTCTTCATGGAGTTGTTGGGAAGATGCCCAACAGCTGTATTCTTTATTTATATCCTTCTTTAATCTGTGACTCGCTCTAGTCATTGCTAGATCTTTTAAAGGATGAAACAGTCATTAAATCCAACTTCTAATTTGCATGATGTCTTCTAGGTATTTTGTTCTAGAGCTTATAGCTGCCTGTCGATAATGTAAGCATTTGTATGTTTAGATGCACATCAGAGTGTATCACCGACTCTGCCTATAGATCTATTCAACCATTCAGTTAAACAGATGGTTTTAAGAAAGTTTTAAGTACTGTAGCAAAGCTTCTGACTTGCCTAGAACCAGGGATACCCATACTTATCTGACTGCTCCAAGTTGGAACAAAAGAACAAGAAAGTTTGACATGACTCATTCTGAGGTGACAGGGTCGTTCTCAAATACAAGGGTGAAAACTGTGCTTTGGAAGTCTTGCCCATTTGCCCTTTAATGCGGTAACAGCCTGGGGTTGCTTTCTCTTATCCCTGTACATCCAGATGGATGGGTGTCTTTTTGATGATCCTTATAGCACAATGTCTCAGTTTAGAGACAGTTTAGGAGAAAACACTCTAGAACGAGTCTCCTCTAAAGAGGGCTCAAACAATCCCTTTCCGCCAATAGGAAATGAATACTAGTGGATGAAAGTGAAAAAGCCTTTTCCCACCATTTAATGGCAAACAGAATGCCCACAAGGCATGGGAAAAAGAAAAAAATGCTAGATATTAAACTGGAATACCTTACCTCCCTCCCCCCATCCCCCACTGGAACAAAAACTCAGAATGCTAGGTAAAGAAAAAAAAAAAACCCACTGGCTCACCATGTGATAGGTAGAAGACAGCAGCTCCTCTCTCAGGAGAAAAACCCCAGAAAATAAACAGGGGATTCAAACAGCAGTTCAGGCAAACAGGTGGGAACCTGACTCTCTGGTGTTGGTCCTCTCTTCACAGCAGATGAAGCAGGTGAGGTTGGTGTTCTTTCTCTTGCTGGCTGGACTTTTCTGAGGTATGGGGCCAAGACGGAGCAGCCCCTCTACTCCTGCTGGTCCCGACCGACTCCTGTCCTGCAGGTCCTGTTCTCTGGTCTCAGAATTAAATAAACTGTCCAATTTACCTCATAAAAGTTGCCAAAGGCATAGTCTGCCATAGAGAAGGGTAAGATGAAAATGATTCATGACCTCAAAGTGTTAAACTTTTTGACATATGCAAGGGGTAGTTTCTCTGACTGTTCAGTACAGCCAGAGTTCTCTCATCAGCAGGGTCATCTCAGCTTGCCGCAGCTCAGAGGGCTTATACCAGGCCAGAAAAAGCAATAAATACAGCAAAGTATTCCTTCAGCTTTCCCGATTGCCACATGGGATACTTAATTCTTCCTGCTTGCGTCTCCTTTTCTGTAAAGTGAAATATGTCCAGAAGTTGAAGAGGAGTCTTATGGTTGCTGTTACTTCTGCTAGCAGAAAAGCTGTGATTTAGACCCGTATTGGCAGATCATTCATACATAATTTAAAAAAATAATCCTAGACCTCTACATCATCTTAAAACTCAGACTGTATTTTCCTACCTCCTTTCAGTGTTACTTAAACCAAGGGATTAGCTTGCTTTGTCTTTTTGTTTGCTTGAAATTGGATACTATGTCCGTAGAAGCTACCCCTGGGATATGGGCATTTTGAACTTGGTTTTGTCCTTCCACACTGCCAGAACAAGATTATTTAGGAAGCAATCTGCTTGCATCTATTTTTGGACTAATCCAAGAAGCTGGAGATCTCAAGATAAAAATTTTCTCATGGGATAACTGACTCTAAGGATATGTCATGCAGTAACTTTAAACAAAATTTAAGAATGTCCTGCAGTGATGAACTTGAGCTCTGGCAGAAACATATAATAGTTGAGGTTTTAGTATTGCCACGAACTCATGTCATTTCAGCCTCAGTCTCTCATGGCTTCAAAATCTCTCAGTTTGTGTTTAGTGGAGGCACTGCAAGTCCTGTGAAGTCACCACAGTGAAAGTATGCATCAGGCTATGTTGACACCAAGCTGTACATGAGCCAGCAATGTGGCCTTGTGGCAAAGGCAGGGAATGGTATCCTGGGCTGCATTACACAAAGTATCATCAGGTTGAGGGGTATGATCCTTCCTCTCTATTAAGCACTGGTGAGGCCACACTTGGAGTACTGATTCCACTTCTGGTCTCTCCAGTGCATGAGAGTGACATATTGGACATACTGGAGAGAGTCCAGCAATGGGCTGCTGAGAATATGAGGAAAGGCTGAGAAGGCTGGTGCTCTTCCACCTGGAGAACGGAAGGCTCAGAGAGACCTCCTCAATGTGCATAAATGCCTGAAGAGAGTGTACGAAGAAGAGGGAGCCAGGCTTTTTCAGTGGTGTTTAGTGACAGGAGCTGAGATAGGGGCCACGAAATGAAACACAGGAGGTTCCCTCTGAGCATCAGGAAACACCTTTTTACTGTGAGTGTGACTGAGTACTGACACAGGCTGCCCAAAGGAAGTCTCTCTATTTGGAGACATTCAAAGGGTTTCTGGACATGGTGTTGAACAACTCGCTCTAGGTAACTGAGCAGGGGGAGTTGGACCAGATGACCTCCTGAGATCCATTCCAACCTCAAGTCTTCTGTGGTTCTGTATGCTAAAAGGTTTTTTGTGTTTTCTGTTTTATACCTGTTCATGTGTCTTTGGATGTCTTACTTTCCTTTAGAGTCCTTAGCTTCAGTATTTAGACTTGGAGTAACTGAAGGAAAACTTGCCTACCTGTTTGTATAGAACTGTGGGAACTACAGATAGAAAAGATAGGTATTGGAATGTGATTCTGCTTAGGCTTCCAAGGTTTTGACTTCCACTGGCACAACTTGATGGTTTCTAGTTCTTGTGTTGAAAAAGATGGTGAGGTCTCTGTTCACTCTCCTTACCGTTTTGAAGGAAACACTGCCAGCTCCCTTGAGTCATCTTTTCAGTAAGCTGGATAGTCCTAGCCTTTTTATAAAATGTCCTATAAAGCACATTCTGTGTTTCTGATTAGTCTTATTACTGTTCTCTAAAACTTTTCTTTAGATAAATAGTGCCTTCTTTTGAGACTAGGACATGAGTACTGCACCCAGCATGGAGGGTGAAGGCAAACCTCCAATTGTCCAAATACGGGATTTTTTTCCTTTATTTTCTAATACTTTTTAATATTGGAATTATTTTTGGTTAGACTGCTGTTAGGCATCAAGTTGATTTCCTCGTGGAACTATCTGTTGCAGCTGTGAGATTTTGTTTAAATAGTAAACTCAGTATGTGAAATGAGGATGGTTCTCCTTTTGTGGATTGAGTTACATAATTTATCTCTTCAGATGTTGTGTTTCATGTCTGTAATTCCTTAAACCATCCTTTATATTAGAAAAGGTTGGTTTCATATTTGTCATCCTGCTGCTTTTGGGTACAGTAGAAGTTTAAGTGAAATGTTAACGCTTCCATTAGTATGGTAACTCTTTAAATCTCAACATTTTAAGTAATTACAAGCTTGTTATTTTGTTTGTTTTAAAGGAGAATATTAAAAAGTGAGCCACCTTATCCACAAGAAATGAGTGCTCTGTCTAAGGATATAATTCAACGGCTTTTAATGAAAGACCCCAAGAAGAGGCTAGGTTGTGGTCCTACTGATGCTGATGAAATCAAACAGCATCCCTTTTTCCAGGTAAAGCAAACAACAAAACTCACCATATTCCACTCATTCTGCATTAGTGCCTGTGAAATCTAAGTCTAAGGAAGTTCTGTTGTTTTGTTAACAGAACAGCTTAGAGACATACTAGTTGCATGAATAATTGCATTGAAGTTAGTAAGAATATCCATGTGTTCGTATGTATGAATTTTGTGTGTATTAGAAGGACATGCTAGGTTTTTAATATATTCTGTCTGTATCTAACAGTTACTTGAAGCCAAAAGACACACTGCTTAAATCAGAAGGTTAAATGCAAAACACTGAAACTGTCTTGTGTTGTCTGTTGGGTTTTTTTGAAGGGATTTTTTAAAGATTGCCCCTAGCATTATTAGTAAACTTTCAATACTGATAAAATTCACCAAACTCCTCTATTTTCCTTGGCCTAATTAAATCTTTAGTCTTGTTTGGTAAATTTTAATTCTGTATTAACATTTGCTTTCAAACCATGACAAAGATTGGATTTGCAATATCTGTAGTGTTCCATCCACTGTGGTTAAAATTGTGTCCTTTCTTTGAAAAAACTAATTATGTATTTATGGTGCCTCTGAAGTTCAGTAGTTAAACAGAGTTAAACTTCCTTAATTCACCATTTGTTTTGGGAGATACATTTTGTCATCATATAACACTTTCTATTCTTTACTTAATTTCAGTTCCACTCCTTTACAGTAACAGGGCAGTTTTCTCATAACTGCTATTTCTGTGCTTCCTCTTTCTGGTCATGCCTTTAAGTAAGAATTTGGAGGCTTATGCTCTCAGGGCTCTGAGGCGTCCATAAAGCTGACGTCCGTAATTAAGCATAGGTAAGATATAGGAAAAGTTGAAGATACTACATGAATGCACTATGGCTTACAAAAATATAAATATTGCTTATTCTGAAATAGAGGAAGAAATTGTAGGACCATCATGCTAATTGTTTGGCTCATCTCCACTGTTAAATTTAGTTATGTTGATTTTCTTTTTGATTGGATTCTGTCTATGCACAAATAAGTATGATACTGCTGGGCTTTACCTAAGCAAATTAGTAGAGTGTAATTTGAATGTCTTTCATCTGCCTGTGGAAAATAGCAAATGGTGTTAGGACCGTGTGTCTGGACAAGTTTCTCTTTCCAATATCGCTTTCTGTAAAATTTTCATTTGATTTTTTGTTTAGAATATGAATTGGGAGGACTTAGCCGCCAAAAAAATACCAGCTCCATTTAAACCAGTAATCAGAGATGAACTGGATGTCAGTAATTTTGCAGAAGAGTTTACAGAAATGGATCCAACATACTCTCCTGCAGCAACCCCTCAGACTTCAGAAAGAATATTTCAGGTATTTTAAGAACTAAATTCTTAAAAGAAGTTATTATTGAACAATTCCCCATGTACAGATAGCTTTTTTACCCCACCTCCTGCCTATTAAGTTCTTGGAATTAATTCTGTAATTTCTAGTCTCAGTTCCCAGGGCTTTTTGTTCAACAATTGCAAAGTGAGGAAGCTGGAAACAGTCCTACTGCAAATATAAAATTCTTTGTTTCTCCCTTCCCAACTGAATTACTTGTTTGGACTCAAGTCAGTCTGTTCTTTATTGATTCTTCATACCTTATGAGTCTTGTCATCTTGACTCCATCAGCCTGGGCTGCCAGCTTTGACAAGAGCAGTGCAGTTCACCCATTTCCACATTATGTGCTAGTTGAAGTAATCCTTTGAAAGGTGGGAGCTACCTGCAGAGCTGAAAGCAGGTCCTCCACGTTTTTTAGGAGTGCTCTAGTTACTAAACTGATGTATCCAGATGCTTAACAAAGCTTTCCTTACTGTTCCCCCTCCATGCTGTTAAAAGAACAATCCCTTCTTAGACTGCAGTCTGGATGTCAAATGGGCAGAAAGAGCACATGTGCAGCCAATTTGGTGCCAAAACTGCAGAGGTGAACAGCAGTTTGGATTGGTTTCTCTTCTCCCCATCCTTGTGCTTTGTTGTTTTCTATTGTCTGTTTTTGAGCAGCTTAATCCTTAGGGTACAGGAACGTAGTGTCATATTTTGGAACTTGTTAGATTTGCAGTGACTGTAGCAAGCAGGTTATGCATATCTTAAAAATATCTGATTCACCCTGCAGTGGTAGTCACAGCTGTTGTTGTTATTATGATACTCAAACTGGACACATCATGGATATAAAGATTATCCATTTAAAATTGTTTGAGGCTTACATCACAACATACAAACTATTTCATGCCTTAACTTTAAGGTGTCCTGGGAAGCTGGCTAGTGTGAAGTACAAGCCTTTATCTCTATTGTAAAGCAATTGTAGCTGAGCATTAATTGTAGCATTAATTGGAATTCTTGTCATATTATTGTTTTGTCTTTAACTGTGGAGGATCATATAACTAATTCCAAGAAAATACCTATTCATGTTGAACAGATTAAGTTACAATTCCTCTATTATAATACAAAAATTCTGATTTCTGGAAAAATTCTTCTGAAACTTCTGATGTTTCGTATGCATTATTACAGTTTATGTGCAATGGTATCAAGGTATACCCTTTTCTGATGTTTTAATTTCATAGGGATATTCTTTCGTTGCACCTTCTATTTTGTTTAAACGCAATGCAGCTACAGTAGATCCTTTTCAGTTTTATGTGGGGGATGAGCGACCTGGAACTACAACTATTGCCAGAAGTGCTATGATGAAGGTAATAATAATACTATCAAGACTTAAATTAATTTGGTTAAATTAAAATTGTGTATAACTTCCCAAGCGGCAATCACAAGCTAGGCTATGGATTACAAAATAGTCATCATTCATTTATCAATTCTCTGTAATGGCTCCTCAGGTGATCCAAGCATCTGATGATCCATCACATCTTGCATGTGATACTATTAAGAAGTGGTTGAATTTTAATCTGAAAAATGAGATGATTGTCTAGTTTTCCAGAAGACTGAAGTATAGTAGTAATAGTAATAATATGACTCCTGATAGTTCTTACTCAGCCAACTATTGTAGATATTTCTGAAGCTACTTTAATTATATAATAATTCTGTCTATGTTATATTTACCCAAAAGAGTGTATAGTTGTGTGAAGCCTTATAAAAACACATGCTATTGTCATGTCCTCAAATGAGCACATAGTTTTGTGGATAAATGTATGTATGACCATGTTTGATCCTGTTTGTCGGAATATTTTGTATCTGTAGTAGTAGTAATGATTTATTTAGTCATTATGTTTGTTTAGTGTAATGTAAGCTTTACTCTTTGATTGTTAGAATAATGTCTATGCATTTTATTAAATAAAGTTTAAGGTTATATTTTAATAAAAAGAGATCTCTTTTACAATTTTAAATGTAGATGAAAAATTCTCATGAAACTTTACTCTTTGTCTTTGACTGTGTATACTAAAAGTATTCTGCAAAACTAAATACAGACAGTTTCCTAACAGGATTCTCCATTTTATCATCATTATGAACTGGATCTGAAAGAGAAACCATTGGGAGAAGGAAGTTTTTCCATTTGTCGAAAGTGCTTACACAAGAAAACTAGCCAAGAGTATGCAGTAAAAATAATTAGCAAAAGGTATAAATATTCTATAAGACAATAAAATATTTTCTTTGCTTACTGTCACCCATGGAGTAGAATAATGTTCACTACATTTTTGGAAGTGGAAAAATAACTTTAAAATTATTTCCTGCTCTTTGATTCTACAGAAACTTATTGTAACCTTATGACCGTTAAAAGATTCTGAGAGTCTTTTGAAATAAAATGTTTTTCTTATTGGGACTCAAGAAGAAAAATAGAGAGTACATTTCTGGTTCCTAGTTGTATTCTACCATTATTTCCCCTAATTTTGCTTCTAACAAGGTAAGATATAAGGCTCTTCTATCTTGAGACTTAAGTGAACTGAACGTAGGCTTACTCTAGCTCCCTCTCCTAAGCAGCCCAATTGATGGCCTAGGATACTGCTTTTAAGAATGATCTGCAGTGTGGGTTGCCTCAGATCTGATTGTGTGTGTGTATAAAATGGAATTAGACTATGGAATTGTAAGTTGCATCTTGTTTCCTTGTGTGTTCTGAAGAGAACACCACAATGGAAGCAGCTGACTTTCTTTGTACACGGGTACCATCTGGTTCTCTTCCAGAATGGACATCTCTGGGAGTTTCTGCCAGAGAAAAATAAAGATAAGGGATTCTTTGAGGAGCAGGGATTTTTGCCTTCATTTTACAGAGTTCATTAGTAAGTACATCCCTAGTGTTTTTTAGAATGCTGCAGGAGAGTAGAAATGTTCTTCTATCAGAATGATAGTTCACAGTGATCTCTTGCCCAAGACATTTGGCTGCGCCTCTCTCTTTCCAGACTCTAGAAGAAGCTGTCCACCAGACCTAAGTGTTTCATCATATGCTTTTTGAATAGGACAAGTTCAAGAACAAGAAGCCAAAGCGTAGGTGTCTGATTTAGTTTTCTGAGGTCTGCTGAATTAATGGAGGCCTGCCTAAAACTGTCTTGCACTAGAAGTGGGATTCAGTAACTTAAACATAGACTTCTACATAGTGCCATTTAAGCATCTGTTGGTGTCTTCTCTGTCCTCTGGTTCCCATCAGTCTTGTGACTGCTACCTTTTTGTAGATGTCTTCATGGCTGATGTCATCTTCCAGGCTCTTCCTTCCTATGCTTAGGCCACTGAATCCTACTCTAGGTACGTATGTTACAGTGAACTAGTTCACCCTGTAAGATGGAGTCATGAAAATTTCACTCATTATAAATGAGATCTTAAGTAGTGTGTGGTAGACACCTACATTGAGCATTTTAATGTGGAAATCTCTGCCATGTGTGTACACTCACAAGTTTTTTCTGTGGCACCAGCAGAGCTGTAGGTTAGTGCTCCCATCTCATCTTGACATAATATATGTTTTGTTTCTGGATAACAGTGAGCAGACTAGTATTGACTTTTCCCCTCGAACTTAACTTCTAGAAATGGTGTCCCTGAATCATATTACTCTTTTGTTCTTTCTCCTTCATCTTGGTGGCTCAGGCTAAATGAAGGTAAGAAGTGATCTGTATACAGAGATTTTTAAATTTTTTTTAGGATTGCAGGGTGTGAGGAGACTCGGCATGTTTATATATTTAGAGTTCGCAGTAAACCCACACTCTGAACAGTTGGCCAAAACCCAACTTGAATTAGAATCTATGTGTAAATAATATTGCTCTGAGGATCACACCACTAAATCTTGCTAAAAGGAAAAGTATATGTTTCTAGCAATTTCTTTGCCTCAAAGTCAGTCTTTCACTCCTACTGAGCAAATGTGCCCACAAAGGGAATCTTACGCCTAGGGAAACCTTTTCATGGTACTTGATGTGAAAGCTCAGATGAACAGTTCTTCTGTGGTGTTGCTTTTTTAATAGTGCTGGACCTGCCCCTTTTTAATAGTGCTGGACCAGCCAACAATTTTAGGTTTATCAGTATGTCTGATGACCACTAAAACAATGTAAACTTGCTTGAGTTACTGTTGTAGAATATCCCATTTGTTTTTCACATTGTTGTTTAAAATCTGAGAAAGGAACTTTTCACGGAGAGGAAGTATTCAGAAAAACCCACATAGAAATTTCAAAGGTTTATGCTCCTGATACTGAACCTTTTTCATCTGTTTCAAAGGTCTGCTTCCTTCCAGTTGTAGTTTAGGGGGAAAGACTCTGTGTGTCAGGTTTTTTAGTTCTTTAAGTATCCAAAGTCACTTTCAATTAAAAAACTTCAGCAGCAGAGATGCAGGTGGAATAGCTTAGTTTACTTGTGGATTATATGAAGCCTACAGAAAGACAGAATTCTCTTGCACAGAATTCTCATTGTGGTTCTCATCCTAATTAGGAAAAAAAAAAAGCAACCAAAAATTAAGAATACGTGTGTTGAGAGATTCTATTTGTATCTATTACCTGTAAATCCATTCTTTAAATCAGTACAGTATTATCTTAGAGAGTTTTAGCAGAAATTTTCAGGCATTATTTGCCAAAAGTAAATCAGTATATCTAACTAGAAAAAAATGTTCTGCTCTGTCACTATTCATGTAGTTTTTGTAATGATCACCATTTTCACTTTTTATGGCTATAGATTTCAGTACTTGCAAGAGAACTTAGGCAATGATTTTTCTCTGGAGATTGTCTCTTATCTCTTCCATTCCAGATTTTTACAATGGTCTGTGTATAACACAATTCATATGTAGATGATGTTACTCTTTTTCAAGTAGAGCTCATAGTTTCCATATAATTTTGGAAGTACTTGTCCCCATTAAGAATGGGAAAAGGATTGGGCCAAGATAAAGGTGAACTAACAAATATTGGTCGTAACAGAGGTGAAGGCAAATTGCTCTGGACTAAGGGCATGGTTTCTTTTAGACTGAAACTATTCTGTAATATCACATCAGCTTTTGCTGTTGGAAGTTGTAATTGCATTAAAAACATTGTTTGACTTGGGTTTGGGTTTTTTAATGGACTAAATTGCAGGGTTATGGCAGAGTTTTTCTCCACTTACTTTTAATATGCATTTAATTATGTTCAAGTGGTTATAATAGTAAAAAAATATGGATTGCAAGCAGTTAAAAAATAACACTTGGAATGTGCAATTTGCTCTGTGAAATTGGTACAAAATGACTGCTCAATTTTTCCAGAATGGAAGCCAACACCCAGAGAGAAATAACAGCTCTGAGACTCTGCGAAGGACACCCGAATGTAGTGAAGTTACATGAAGTTTTTCATGACCAGGTATTTCGAAGAAACTGTAATCAGCAGCTACCAAACATATTGCCATGTGTTTTCCCAAGAACTTTTTGGACTTAAGCATACTATAACTGTGGAGGCAACTTTTTTCCTAGGGCTTTTGTCTAGTCAGTATAGAAGATGAAGCAGAAATTCTGCATTCAAACAATCTTGCAGTTACTCTAGCAAATCAAAACAGTATGCAAAAAAAATTAGAGGTTTGGATTCTGTTCATTGTTCTGTTTTGTCTTTGTTTACTATCATACAATGTGTTCATGGCCCAGTTTCTGTATCTACAATACTGAAATGTGTTATCACCCAGGGTTGTTATAAATCTTAAAATAGTATTTGTGAATTAATTTAGAAATGTTGCATGAGAAGATTATATACCTAGTATCTTTTCCTACATGTTAGTAACTAAATGGAGATAATCAAATAGCTTGCCAAATTACCAAATGTGAAAGTAGAGCCTCCATTGAAAATGTATTAAGTTTATTTAGATACCTGAATGGTCTTTTTCCTTTAATGTAATATGAACTCCACAGCATGTAATAAACCATAATTTGATCTGAATTGGAAGTTGGCCCTGTTCGAGCTAGGGTTTTGGACCAGATGTCCTGTAGAGCTCCCTTCCAACCTAGACCACTCTGTTGTTCTGCTCTATGATTTTGTAATGGAACAAGGTGTCTCTTGCCTCTCCACATATCCCAGTCTGTCCCACTCATGCTGTGTTTATACCAGGACCAGCGGAGAGCTCATATAGAGCACTTTAGGATTAGCTGAGAGGGTACATTGTCTGCACCATAATTTTTAATGACAAGAAAAGCCTTTTTTTGTATATATGTATAGTATGAGTACATATGTGTAGAACAGGACACTTCTTTGCCTTTCCTTTGAGTAAAATGAATATGCTAAATCTGAAAAAAAGGTTCTCCAGACTGCTCTGCAACTGAATAGGCTGCTTTCAACCAATCAACCCACTATATTTTTAGCTATTTCTGGTAGCTCCCAGGTGTTACCTCTCAGATTACTCTTGCACAATATTCTGAAAACCAAAACTGATGAAAATTTTCTAGTTTTGACCTTTCTGCAGTTTGTCTTAATAAAAAGAAGTTCCAGTTTTTAACTTGCTCTGATACCAGTCTGTTCAAATTCTACACAAAATCTATACAAATTAGTATTCCAACCATATAATATTGGGTTGAAGTCTCTTGGTGAGCCAGAAGTTTTTTAGTGTAAAAAGTCTCTTTATCCTTTTCAACTTTCCTGTCAGCTATTCCCAAGGCATAAAAAAATTTGCAGGAATTCAAGCACTACTAGACATCTTGGTTGTTCTAAGAAGTGTTACTGCTTTCTGTCCTCATAGCTCTGCTTCTGTTCTTTGGTTTCTAAAGTGTGCACCTTCTGACTGTTGCTTTGAATTCCTTTTTTTGTCCATTTCCCAGAACTTTTTTGCTCTGCTTGCAAATACTACTTTTGTTACTGTCATTCAGGGGAGGGAAGGGCTAGAAGCCATGGCGTGCCTATGTCCATTGCCTTTTGAGAATGCTGACTTCACTTCCCTGTTCTGAGAAGTCTGCTGTTTGTTTAAAGGCAAGACTTTTGATTTGCAGTTGACTGTGTGCCAATGTTGTCTTATAATCAAGGAAGCTGCTGCTTATTGATTGCCTTGAAAACAGCAACCTTCTAAAAACCCATTGTTTTTTTAATTTTAAAAAATGCTCTTTAACTTTTGGGAAGATGTCTATTGTAGTTTTAATGATGGAGTAGTTTTGGCTACAACTCTGTAGGGGATTAAATCACAAGTTCTAGATAATCCTTGATTTCAGAGGTCAAGTTTCAGGGTGCTTTTAAAGAATTTTGTAACATTTCAGTGGTTAACTCCTTATGCGTATTAATAGATACATATCCTTATATCAGAACAGGCTTAAGCAGCTGAAGTTTAGCTTGTTTCTCCAGCCTTTGTTAGCCTAGTAAAGCCTTTTTGTCTGCCTACAAAAATATCCATTTAGCTGGTGGTATTGCGTTTTTGTTGATAAATATGGGTACACATGGGGAAGACATTATCATTCTTCAGTGTCAACAAGATTGATGGAAAAAATGCCATTTGAGATTTGGTGCTTTTTTTTGGCCTTCCAAATTGCTACAAGCAGCAGTGCTATTTCTTCAAACCTTGTGAACCTGTCAGAATAGCACCTAGCTCCTGAGTGAATGTTGGTTTGTAATGTTAAATTTCTAAAATGCTGTACTTTTATTGTTTCAGCTTCACACGTTCCTAGTAATGGAATTGCTGAAGGGAGGAGAATTGCTTGAACGTATTCAGAAAAAGAAACATTTCAGTGAGACTGAAGCCAGTCACATTATGCGCAGACTTGTTTCAGCAGTGAGCCATATGCATGATGTAGGAGTAGTCCACAGAGATCTGAAACCTGAGGTATAGTGACTTGTATGTATATGTTTAGACAATAAGTTACTAAATATCTGGAATCTGTTTCTCCAGCCTTTGTTACAGAGTTTTCTACTTCTGTATTTTTAATCTAATGTTAGCACTTTTGCTTAACAAATTCTGTAGATATTTTTCTGTTCATATTTTCATGTTTTCATATTTCTCCTTATTGATTGTTGATTGATTGTTATATCAATCAGTCAATGAAACATTTTTAGGTCTGTAAGCATTCTCTACTCTTAACTTGTTCAAAAACATTCTTTGCCTATTTGGGGACATTTTTCACTGGCATGTATTTATTGTATGAAACAGTTCATAAGCAGAGCTAGGTTGCTTGGGTACTTTGCCTGTACATTTCCACCTTTTGTTTGCTCTTGACTTCCTCAGTAGGGTTTCTTTTCCAGTTAAGCACTAAAGGAGCAATAATAGAGATGTGTGATTTGAGTTCAGTGAATTCAGTAGTTTCCCCAAAGAAACAATTTATTATTACCTATTTTTCAGTAACTCCTTTTTTGATATTTTTGTTGTGCACCAACATCTTGCCTTCTCGACCGTTCATTTTACCATTATGAGATTGACCACTGGCTTTGTTCTGCTTCTTGGAGCCATCGTTTTCTGGGGTGCTTTTGCCAGCAATGGGTTGGGATGTGCCTTTTTTTAAGCCTGAAAACAGTGTAGACTAATGCTGATTCATCCAGTAAGGATGTTATATTGCAAGGTGACTACTGCCATCATATCCCAGGAAATAGCTGTTCCTGTTGTAGCTGGAGTTAAAAAATAATTCACCATTCCTACTGATATTTTACGTTTTTGTAACATACCTTCTGTGATATGAAGAACTTGGGATTTTATAATAAAGAATATGGTAAAGAAGGCCTCTAAGTGTTGCTAGTTGCTTTTGAAAACCAATCCAAAATATATGAGTTTGAAAGAATCTCTGTCTTGGACTCCTGTTGTAAGTAAATAGTTAAAGAGGAGCCATTTTGAAATTCTAGAGTGTGAGTTGAAAAAGTCATCAGAGAGAATTTTTCCAAGATGCATATCATGAGAGTAAGAAAACAGCTTTTGAAAGAAGTACTTAGGGAAAGGACAAAACCCAACCCCCCTTTCTCTCTTCTGTTCTTACCATCTTTGTTTTATTACCACTTCGGAAATAAAGGCACAGTAAAGCGGAGCTTCAGCTACATGGTAAATTAGGCAGTGTTCAATTCTGCATTATGTTCAAGAACAGCAGTCTGGGAAGTCCAAGTAATGAAGGGTTAGCAAACAGCTTGCAGAATCCATTGCCTCCACAAAGTTGAACTTAACCTGCTTGTCTCCTTCCTGCTTGTTTTGCAAGTTACTATTTTAGGTTCTGACATGAGCTTAGTATGGGATATGCAGGTTTCCCAGTATAGATATGGTTAGTGCACTTCTCTATAAAAAGATATATAGGAAATTCTGTTGCTTTTCTAAGAATTCCAGTCAGATTTTTTTGATGTTCAGTTCTGACAACTAATGGGCTACTGATAATTCTTTTTTTAAAAGTTTGGCTGGTTAAATGTAACTAAGAATGTGACTTTTTGAATTTCATGGACTGGAAGAATTCTGTTTAGCAGTAGTAATTAGATCCTCTATGTTGGTCTACAAAACAGAGGAAAAGTACTGGATAGAAAATAGAGAATTCATAGGAATAAGGAGTTTGTGCAGCATGTGTGGCCATCTTTGGAGCCTCTCAGCTCCAAAGGATCAGCTCTCAGAGGATTTGAGAACTGTTTCTGTGATCCTTTATCTGTGAACTGGGTTTTAAAGGTATTATAACAAAATATAAGTGAATGAGAATGTTGTTTATATGTCCTGAAATATAAGTGGAATATAGCTGTAAATATTTGGGGAATGGGAGGGTTCTGAAACACACTTTATTTGCCTAATTAACAGGAAATCCTGAACCCAGTGTAGGATACTTGGACTGTACCTTTCTTTCCATGCATAACCTATTTAATTTTTATCGTAAGAATGTTACTCATTCTTTTACTCATAGACTATATAGCATCACCATAGAAAAAAAGACTATTATATTAATCACTTACCCTTGTTGTATGAATATTTTTGCTGAAATTAGGCTTCCTTCAGATGCATTTTGCACAACAATTAAAAACTGACTCCTCTGAATGTGCATTAAGCTATAACAGCAGTTACAGAAAGCAAAAATACTGAAATACTTGTATTTGTTTTGCAGCAGCTATTTTCTTTTATCCGTAATGATTTCTCTCAGGTTCTCCTTATTGATCTGCTGGCAGTCTAAAAATCATTTTTTACCCTTGTTAATGAGTTTGAAATAAATTACTTTGTATGAGTCATTCACCTTTTGTATTACAAAGTTAGATAGGGCTATAGGATTTCTAGTACTGAGACTTTTCCTAGCATTCATAGATTAAACAGTAAAGGCAATAGCAAAATGATGTTCTTCTCAGAAGCTGAAGGGAATAGAATTAGCTTATAATTCCTCTTGGCCTCAGATAATTTTTCTGTGACTTAGCTTCCCTCTTGTATCTTTCTTGGCAAATACAAATACTCAGGGGGAAAAAAAGAAGCAGATTGCCTTAAATTTTCTAAACTGATTGTTATCAGTTGTCTGACTTGTCTGTCTTCGAGTCCTAAGTGCCACATTCCAGTCTGTAAAGCTGGAATTTTCAGGGACTACTGTACCACTGTCTCAGCCTTGGTGTAAGGAGTAGGTTTGAGCTTGGGCTGTTACGTGACCTTCAGTGCTTGAATGCCGTTGGTCCCAGGTCTCTTCCAGAACATGTATCCGTACTGGCTTTGCCACCCGTGCCAGACAGCTCTCAGTGCAACCTCTGAGCTATTGGTGCACTTCCTAACACCACTTCACACCAAGGTGCACCTTTTTACCACTGTCCTTAATTTTCAAATGACTTTTGTGCATCACTGTCCTCATGGCAATATTGTGTTACCACTTGAGTACCAAAGACTATCCAGTCACAAGACAGGACGAGCATTGGGAATCCCCCACACAAGAAAGCCGTTGTTCACAACATGGCAGAAGGAAGTGGAAGCTGAAGAAAATTTGCCTTTGTTTGAGGAACAAGGCAATCCTCCCATCTCCAGATACGTTGATGTCTTAGTTTTTTTCTTGTCAGTGTTCCCAGAATTATTCTCTCCACTATTCTCTGCTACGTATCCATTTTCATTAGTAATCTTAGAACTGCCCTGAGTTGCAGGTATGCAGGGGCAGGTGAACACATCACATTTCTTACAACCCAGAGTATCGTTATTCCTACTTTTCTCTTCCCCTGGTGTCTTGCAGTTCACTTTTCCACTAGATAATGGAAAATTTTCTGTAGTGATAGATGTAGAAAAATAATTATAGCCAATATTCTACCCTGTGCTAATATGGATTTTTGTCCTTGCTTTTCAGAATTTACTATTTACAGATGAAACTGATAATTCAGAAATAAAAATAATTGATTTTGGCTTTGCTCGTTTAAAACCACCTGATAATCAGCCTCTTAAGACTCCATGTTTTACTCTTCATTATGCTGCCCCAGAGCTCTTGAATCATAATGGTTATGATGAGTCTTGTGATCTGTGGAGTTTGGGGGTCATTTTGGTGAGTGACTGAGGGTTTTAACTATAATTTTATTGCATGTATTTGCTTTCTGTTAAAATGCAAAGGACTTGAGATGATTTCAGACATAAATTAGGTACATGCTGAATTCAAGGGAGGTGAAAATACTGCTGCACAAATAGTATGTTCCGAAGACAGATCTTTTTCAGGGTGAAATTTTTTTTTACCAAGTAGGAAATAAAATTTAACATTTTTGGGAATGGAAAAATTACTTGATACAGTCAGTTTCTCAAAAAGATATATGCTTGTTAGGGGATTTTAGAGGCATCCATATAATCTTTCTACAGTTTCATTCAGAGAAGGAATCAACCTGTATTTTGATGTACAGAAAATTTGTTTCATTAGATATAAGTGGGGTAGAAATATATTTTGTTCATAGCTTCCTGGAATAGATTAATATTTTTTCTAACAAGGACACCGGAGAAAGTCTTGCATATTTTAAATTTTCTATAGCCCTTAAGTTAGGCCAAGTTTTATTGCATAGCATTGGTGATGCAAACAACAGCCCTTCATATTTAACGGCAGAGTTGTCTGTAAATATGCTGTGTTTCCTAATGCTGCTTTTGTTCTTGTGACAGTACACAATGCTATCAGGACAGGTACCATTTCAGTCTCAAGACAGAAGTTTAACGTGTACCAGTGCGTTGGAAATTATGAAGAAAATAAAAAAGGGAGAATTTTCCTTTGAAGGAGAAGCTTGGAAAAATGTTTCTGAAGAGGCTAAAGAGCTAATTCGAGGTATGTATTTACAAGTATTTCATGTACGTTATGTTTTTCTTTCAAAAGATAAAATTTGGAGAACCATACAATATCTGGATGCTGCAATCAGCTCCAAAGTGTCTGACCTGACAGAGCAATATCCACAGCTTGAGCTATGCACTGACCTCTAATACAAACAACGAGTAGAAGTGGACACATCAGAATCCATTACAAATTGTAAACCTAGCATCCAGTGTGGTAAGATGTTGATGAGGTTAGTGGGGTTAGAAGGAACTGAAGAGCTTCAGAAAAAATGAACTCACTCTTACATTTAAAAGCAGAGGTTTTTCTCTTATGTTATTTTTGCTTTTCGAAGAAACCGAAACAGCTTATGAGAGAAATGTCGTAAAAGCTGAGCTTATGCAGAAAATGAATTTATTACTATTTCTTTTCCATTGGCTATTTTTTAATTCCTGTACCAAGACTACATACTGTGTTTCTTAGCTACTTTATTGACATTTGCTGTGCTTCGGTTCCCCTAAGCTTTTGAGCATCTAATTATGTTTTCATCATGAGCTGGACACCTAACTTAATTCTACTTAGATGCAGTTCTGAATTTCTCTAGAAGCAGACTTGTAAGGAATTTTTCTGCCAAAAATGTAGGGATTTCCAAATTCAGACTTGAGTGAATTGTGCAAGGAATCTGAGGCTTACTGTTTCGAACGTCATCCTAGACAGGTTTTAAGTGAAGAAATCATTTTGTAGTTCTGAGTTTGTGTGAAGAGAGATGTGAGTTACCAAACAGTTTAATATCAATTTTTTGCTCTTCAGATTCTTCTGGAGAGGATGATGGTATAACAGAGTGTGAGCCTTATCTAGGATAAATATTGGCATACCTAGGATAAATATTGACATTAGTTACTTATCAAAGCAATGCATGAGATTTTATTGAGAAATATTTGCATTTTCTATTGACCAAAGATAAATAGCTGACAGTTTTAAAGAATGTAATATGTTTCCATTAGGACTTCTAACAGTGGATCCAAACAAAAGAATTAAAATGTCCAGCCTGAGATACAATGAGTGGCTTCAGGATGGCAGCCAGCTCTCATCTAACCCTCTTATGACGCCTGATAACTTAGGCTCTTCAGGAGCTGCAGTGCACACATATGTCAAAGCCACCTTCCATGTAAGTTCTGAGAAATTTTATGTCATGTGCTATGTTTTGTAATGTGTCATCTAGATTTGTGTATGTTTTCTCTTAACAACAACACATATCTGTCCTTATAATTCAGTATATGCTTATAACTGGATTTTTTTTCCTCAATGACATTTCCTCAAAACATCTTTGATGGAGTACATGAAAATATGAATGATGAAGTAAGAATAAATTTCTTGAAGATACTTATATTCATTATATTGAGTGCTGTTCTTGAAACAGCAATTAAAAATACTATATTTCTTAGAGAAATCTATTAAACGGTCTTCAAACTTCTATAAAAAAAAAGAAGAAACTTTATATTTAACTTAAATATAAACTGTTTGACTCTTTGACTTTATGGTTACTAAACTGAGGTAGAATGTCTCATGTTTTTTGTATCATGAATTATTTTTTAGTGGACTTGCTTGTCTACTATTGTATTTTTCTTAAAATCATTTGAACTGCAACTGTATTTTACAAACATATCTTGTGATACCTTCTACAGAGAATAACCAAAATTGAGCAGATTTATGCTGAAATGCTTGTGAGCGCTTTTTAGGAAGGACAGAAAAAGAGGAAAAACTGTAATTTAACAGTGTCCTCTCTGAAAATGTAGTGTTAGGTAGTTAAGGCTTAATAAAAAATACTTCAAAAGTAAAAACTGAAAAGGAGATGAAGATGCCGATCAATAATGTTAAGTATTGGCTCTTATGTACCTGTAGAGGCTGGTAGAGTCATTGTTACAGCTACCATAGGAATTAGTCAAGAAATTACATTTTATCTTATGGTGTACCATAGACCAGGCATAGTAAGTGATAAGGCATAAAATGAATTAAATCTCTTGAAAAACTTGGAATTGCCTTCTATTTTTAAACAGGCCTTTAACAAGTACAAAAGGGAAGGGTTTTGTCTCCAGAATGTGGACAAGGCACCTCTTGCAAAAAGAAGGAAAATGAAAAAAACGAGTACAAGCACAGAGACACGTAGCAGCTCCAGTGAAAGTTCACATTCTTCTTCCTCTCATTCTCATGGTAAAACTACACCTACAAAGACATTGCAGCCCACAAACCCTACAGACAGCAATAACCCGGAAACCATCTTCCAGTTCTCCGACTGAGAAGCAGAGAATACCCTGTCTTGAGGAGTTAAGTGGTTATAGACATGGCAGTACCTGTATTGTCTTCTCCCACCCTTCCTCCCTGTGGCTTACAGGCTGCTACAGGAAGACATCTGTTGCTTTAGAAATGTATTTTAGTCATATCTTTTTAGCTTTGTATTTCCATACATTTCCTTTTAGTGTTGTTTGGTATCACTGGATATAGTATAATATTGTTATACAACCAATGTATTCTCTGAGGGCTAAATTACTGGTGTGCAGTCAAGCTCAAGGTAAAGAGCTGTGCTGCTCATGGTACTGCTTGGAAGAAGACACTTTCTCAGTGTCACAATCTTCCTCCCAGTTTCTTCCCAACTGCTCAAAGAAAAGAAAGCTCTGTAACATATATAGAACTTCGGGATCTTCTGCTTTTACCCAGCTCTGTGAAGAATGTTATAGAATTTGATTCTTCATGCATGTGAAGAATCATTGGTACAATGCACCAAAGCATTATAGTATACTTTAAAGCCTTTCAAATTTATGGTTAAATTCTGTCCCATTTATTTGAATTTTAAGATCGAAATGAAGCACTATGGAACTCTTTATTTTGTTTAAAAAGTAACTCCACATATCTTGTTCTAAACAACTGAAGTATTAGATTTTTTTTATTTATTTATTTTTTTAAACACATCTAGGATAAAAGATATCTGATAGGGTGAGATATCTAGTACTGTGATACAATAATTTTTTTTGAGGTTATTAACTTCTGAAAGATTTTACAGATTCTAAAATATAATGCTGTAAGAGAAAATTAAATTTCATATTTCATGCTTTGGAAAATTATCACATGTTAAAATACCTATTTCAAGATTTAATTTATATTTTCTTTTTATATTTACACAATTTTAAAATACTAAGATTTTTTTAAAGATGAGAACTCCAGTTTCAACATTTGTTATTATAGGGTCCATAAAAATGCATACCAAGTTATCTGAATTTTGCATTGTGCAAATATGGCAGTCTAATAGTGACTGTAAAATATTAGAATATATGTTTTGTTTCTTGCACTTTATAACATCCAAATGAGATGTTTTAGAATAAAGTGCACTCAGATATCTCTTCCTTCAAGGTGCTGAGCACTGTTTTACTGGGCTGAATGACCTGAAATCCACCATATTTGGTGGTTGTGGTCATTGTGAAGGAGAATTCTGTACTTTGCAGGAGTGAATCCCTGTATATTACCCCGTTTTCATTCCTTTCTGTAAAATGCGAAGCTCTTTGTATCTTGCTTTTACATTGTATATAACAAATACTAGACCTGGGCACCTTGTGTAGTGTAGATGTTAACAACTTATGCACTGGGAATACTAAAGGGAAATTATATTGAACACTGTGCTTCACAACTTGTTCACTGTGGTGTTCTACAGTGAAGTATTTCCTACTGTGATAGTATAGTATGTACATAACTGTTTGGAATCATAAATGTGACTTACAGAAACATCAGCATAAACTTTTAAATCAGTATATTTTATAAATTTATGGAGAGCTCTTTTATAGCTTGTATTTTCAAGGACTAGGGGTAACTTAAGTGCTAAAGATGACTCCAGTTTTGGAAGTGCTTACATGTGTAAGTTTCCACTGAAGCCAGAGAGGCTCCTTGTCATATGCCTAAATTTGTGTGATGGAAGACTAATTGACTAGAGGGTTTTGTTAACAGCTGTCTCTATCCTAAAGTAACCTTAATCCAAACCCTATGCAAAAAAAAAAGGTTATAGAAATTGTTTATATCCGTGGTTTTATTTATAGAATTATATCAGATATCAGTATTGACAAATACAATACATCCATGTTTACAGGAATTGTGTGTATCAAAACAAGGCTTTGAAGCCCAACATGTTTGTTCTGTGTTTCTTTAATATTAATAATGGCATTCTGAGGTTTTGGAATTGCTCATGTGAAATAGTTTACTACTTTCTTGATGTGACTGTCAACAGTAATTGCAGCATTAATTTCAGGTTGATGTGAATATTGAGATTTGCACTGTTTATGTAGAAGTAGTATATTTAAAGATCAGTCTATGTGCTAATAACACAACCAATTTTAAGTGGCCGATGTTAAAAGTATTGAAAAATAATTGTCTATGTAATATATTCAGGTTTGCTTTCTGAATGCTCTCTTTGGAAGTAATCTCAATAGTGAACATGGCTCATTTGTAAAAGAATACTTTTCCTCTCCCAAATAAACTTGCTGTAAATACAATGAACAATCCACCATTAGTACTTGTTATGCAGACAGTATAAGTGAATTGGGAGACTGGAGAACAAGTGGCTTTTGAAGTTTGCATTTTGAGGAGTTCGTGGAATTTGTCTTCAGGATGAGGGCAACAAAAAGCAATTTCGCTCTGATTTCATTTAAGTGTAAGAAACTTTTGGATGCCAGGGAGACTTGGAATATTGTGACCCAGCTGAAAGAACTTAAATGTTAGGAACAGAGAACAGTTGTTTCCCTCCTGGGAAATTTAAACTGTTTCTTGACAAACTGATGAAACAACGAGAATGACAATACAGCCATTATCTCTAGCAGTTAGTATCTTGTGCAAACAATCTTTTTTTCCTACACAGGTTTTGTGAGACTGATGTGAGACTAAAGTTATTAGAATACACCACTTGTATCAAAGACAGCTTTTATAGCTGAGTATTTCTGTGTCCTCTTTGTGCTCTCATGGTAGTTGTTTAATAAAAATGTAAACCCAGGGTATTTCTTTTGGGCAGGGCTGAGTACATTTAGGTGTCACCTTATATTTGCTCTGAACCAGTTACCCAAGGTAGCTGAAATGTTTATGACCTCTGACTGCCTGCTGCCTCCAGGTAACAGAGCTCTTGAGGAAGTGTATTTGACACTAAGCTGTCTGAATTTTTAGGTTAGCATCAGCTGCTGATGAACATACACATTGATATATTGAAACTTGAGTTGCAAACTAGGCAGTTAAAGAGTAAGTTTCTTTCTTGTTCTGATGCCCGTGCCAGGAACGTTGTTACTCTTGGCAGAACAGTGTTTTAATCTGTTGACCAGCCTGGAACTCTAGGTCACATAAAGACCATGGGCCATGTTTTTCGAATGCAGACCACTGTTTCAAATTTGAAATGCACAAGTTAATCTGCGTTAGTACTATAAATACTTCATATTGCCGTGGTGAAGAGATGTTACACTGTAAAATATGTGTGTACTCGGATTAAGTTTTCTTCGCAGTGCTGCTATACCTCATACAGCTTTAATGTCTAGTAATGATATCTGTCTGCTGTCAGAAATACAATGCTGTCAGTGTGTTCATTAGTTGATTTGTGTGAAAAATCAAGTTTCTTATGAGTAAAGATTTCAGTTGGTGTGGGTTTTAATCTAATCTTCAAAGTACTCAATATCTGGCAAAGCCATTTCTTCATAATACTTTTAGAAACACAAAAACCACTAGTTGTAGCAGGTAATTATGCTAAAGGATTTAGAGAAGTACAAAGAAAATAACATGACTTATTCTTCCTCTGGCTTAGTGAAATATCTATACTTTAAGGAAAAGAATCAGTGCATTTGGCATATGTATTGTTTACTGCTATGAAAAAAACCCTATTAAATACTTCATTAAACAGTTGGGGGGTGGGGGGTAACACGTATTGCATCACAGAATGGATTGAGGCTTCAAATTGGCTCTGCTGATGGACGTATTTTCTCAGCCCTTTTCCATGGCTACTTTTCTGAACAAGATAACAATTCCTGCACAGCTGTATCCCTTCTCAGTCATCTGAGAACAGAATAATTCTCAGCAGAAGGGTGGTGTGTTCATTAGTTGTAATGGAATGTTGCACAAGCATCTTGTATTTTTAATCTCTGTGTGTGTTCTCTGCATGCATGTAGATACATGCTGTGCTGCATGTCTAGATCTCAATTTAAAGTAATATGCATTGATTAAGAGAACTTGTATTTTGAAAATGGGTTCTGGGCTCACACAGGTTCGGAGGACCAGTGTTGTGGTTTGAAAAG
>VZTZ01017420.1:0-121566 GCA_013400955.1 Drymodes brunneopygia
CGGCTGGGGAGGCGGCCGGGGAGCTGCGGGCTCCGCAATGGCGCGGCGCCCAGGGGAGGTTGCCAAGCAACCGGTCCGGCGGCTGCGGCACCGCGCTGCGCAGGGGGAGCGTCGCCGCCCGTGGCCTGCGGAGACTCCGCGAAGCCTCCGGTGGCACACGGCCTGCTCCGGACGGAGAGCTGCCCCTGGCAGCTTCAGCCGCGCCCGGGCACATAGGAGAGGCAGGAGGGGCGGGAAGGAACAGGTGGTTAGGTTAGATAAGGCAGGAGAGGCGGACGGGGAGGGGGTGCTGAGGGGAACCCGCCCTTCAGAGCCACCAGCGAGGAGCAGCGGAGCCCCGCCGGGCGAGGAGCCTTCCCGCTGCCACAAGAGCCAAGCTGAGCTGAGCAGCGATGGAGCCGAATGCAGGCTTTACCAACAGGGCGGGAAGAACCCGGGGGATCACCGTCCCTCCTTCAGTGAAATTTGTGTACCGTCTGTATTGGATAGAGAGTCAGCCATGCTGCCTACTGCCTGCAGCCAGCCAATTCCCCTGCTCCGGGTGGGCGGGTGTGTTGTGGGGCTTTTTTAAATAGGAGACGGTGACTGTAAAACCATAGAAACGGACCTGCGGAGTGGGGTGCTGGGACAGTTTTACATCATCTCCACTCATTTCAAGCTGTTGGTATATTTTTGATAAAAAATGAACCTCATCCACTGCATGCCAAAATCCCTGAGTTTTGACTTGGTATATGTGAGAGGACATGAGGGGGTACATGTCCAATTTCTAACTTTGCAAAATAAACAAAGAGAATCTGGATCTAAACGGAGCATTTTCTAAATAGGCTTATATTTGCAAAGACAGCTGACTAGTAACAAACACAACTGCCTCCTGAGAAACTTCCAACCCCAAAACACAATAGGCACAGAAAGTGTGAGGGCCTTCCCACATGGGGGAAACAAATATCTCCATGGATAACACATGAGAATTTCCCCCTCGGGAACTACACGGACGCTGACAGGCTCCCTGCAGCTGCACAGCACCAGCTGCCAAGGGGATCCTACAGGAGGTAATGCAGCTTGAAAGAAGCATTAACTCCCTGGATATCTATCAGCCTTCAAGGGCAGGATGCCACAAAATGTTTCCTCATAAGCACTACTCATGCCCCAACTACATAGCTGCACCTGGAAACATAATCAAGGTCTCTAAAGGAGGTAGAATCACACACACAGAAAAGCACAACTACAAAAAAGCACAACTACACAGCACAACTTCCTTTCTCATGCATGGTCCCCATCAGATTCCCTTTGCCACTGCAATGGAAGAGTTGGCTTTGTTTCAGTTAAGTGCCACTTCAAATAAACCAAAAGCAAAGTAGTTTCAGTGGCTCTGGAAATTCAGTTACGGATGAGGTCCCATATTTACTTTTAAGTATTCTTTCAGTCTTATGATGGTTTATGGGTTAGCCGTTCTTACTATATTCTTAGTGCCAGAGTGCAGATGGGTCCAAGCCAGCTACTAGTTACAGGTTGCCATGTCTAATGCTAATTGCAGATGGGGCTGATGGTACTGTTTATTACTGAGATTCTTGAGCTTGACCTGTCCACTTTTCCTTTTTTTTTTTTGTTCCCCCCTTGCTCGGTTATGCCAAACTTGAAGTGCTAGGGCTAAAATTTTCCATTTTTGCCTCAGACCAATTTTTGGAGGGAAGCTCCAGCAAGGAACTCAAAACAAGTATTTCTAAGAAAAACGCTACGTATATGTCGTTACCCTTAAAATTTTATAGCTGCCAATTTAAAAAGCATGAATAAGTCACATTCTGAATCTGAATCTGGGATTTTTTCTTTTGGAATGATATCTATAAAACTTGCCTATAGTTGAAAAATTTTGAAAAATTAGTTTTCATGTATTTGAAAGAACATACCAGAAATTTAAAAGTGTGAATTACAGAGAAAATGCATTTTTCTGTTAATGTTTCATTGTCCATCTAAGGGGATTTTCCTTCAGCTGAAGTCTGTCTTTGTGGACTCTGCTGACCTGGGAGTGGGAATGCTTTCATCTTTTTGTTCTAAATCATCCTGTATGTTGGTTATTAAAGAAACCAAACCAAACAAACAAGAAAAAAACCCATAAAAACCCAGAAGGAAATACAGAAGGAAAAGGGGGCATTTAGGAAAAAAGGGAGACTTATCTCAGACTGAAGACTGGCGGCATAAGAAACCTCCAGGGAAATGAAACGTGTAAGAACTGTCTGCCTGGATAAAGCAACTGTCTCAAAATTGGCTGCAGTAGTCCTGCAGGCTGGTTGGAGAGACATTAAAATCTCAAAGACTTGTAGATTATTATGATCAAGAAATTATTCTAGGTTTATCAATTTGACCTCAAAGGAGACCAGGCTGGGGAACAGTCAAGGAAATGGGAAGCAGGGGTGGCAGTACAATGGGGCAAACAGAGATAGGAAAAGCAAAAAAGGTTGGGATGAATGGGCAAAAGAGGGAATAAAAACCTGAGATAACTGAACTGGAATTAATTGGAAGGATGAACAAAAAGATATGAAAATTAGGTTATAAACGTGACAAGAGCTCTGTGAAGTATGTGTAAACATGTATTCAATAACTCACTCATATGTGTATCAATATGGTCTCCCTAAAATTGTGTACAAGCACTCCAATAAAAAGCACCTATTACTGTAGGAGGAAGGACTGAAATGACAGCACAGAACTGAGATCTGCTTTAGTTTTGGTGCATTTGTCAGTAGATACTGTAATGCACTGTTCATTGTGTGATGCAGTATACAATATGGATGAGCTCTTAAAAGCAGTGAGATTTGTTTTGGAGGAGACTTCCTTGGTTCGTTGGTGCTGCACAGGGATCAGGAGAAGTGACTAGTGGGAAGGGGAAAAAAGGGATGATAACTATGTGGGAAAAAGCACTGTCTTTCATGCAAGGTCTGCATGCTGTCTCAGAGAACTAGGTGTGCCACAAGTAGGGTTTGCCTTCTCTGGAATCAGATGCCTTTACCTACTGGCATCTGCATCTAAGCCAAGCTGAACTCCTTTTATATTACTGGAGAAAAATAGGTCCTTTAAAAGGCAATTCTGACCTATTTCAGATATCTGCCTGAAAATGAGGGAAGTTGTGCCCCAGAAGTGCCTGTCTCTCTGGACTGAAAGGGTGAGAGATGAGTACTCAGTACTGCCTGATGGCAGGCAATTCACTCAAACTGCTGTTTTCACAGGTGGCTACAAATCATGTGTGATTTCTAGAATGTAAAGACAGCCTTAATTCAGTGTTCCACAACTGACTGCTTGATTCTGCCACTTATTAGCATCCTTTCAATGGCATTTTTGTAATGTGAAATATTTAGTGGATCTTTTTACTTCCACACCTCCTTACTAAATATCAGCCACTTATTTTGCACCTATTACCATTGTTCCCATCTTGTGTTTTGAGAAGCAGAACCACGTGTGGTTTGGGAACCAGAATGATGTATGAAAATATAGGGGGTCTGCATTCTGATACACATTGACAGAGACAGGGGGAGAATTGAATATTCACGTTGTAGTATTCAACAATATGTATTAATTACTGTAATTTTAATGGTTATTATGTATTACAGTTCTGCCAACTGTCCAAAGCTTCACACTACAGGCATCTCCACAGCTGAGTAACTATGTATTTCAAATGAAGATGTCACCAGTGGGAGACACAGAAGGCTGGATGTATATTCAAAATTTGGCAACCAAAAGGGAAAAATTAAACCAAACAGCATGAAATTAGATCCTATGATGAGTAATATGGTCGGTGATTTGTGCAGAACACAGCCAAATGGTTCTATAGGATTTCCCAGACCATCATACAGGAACTATTAGAAGACTTTAGAGCTGCATCTTCATCCCCTCCACGTCCCATGCAAAGGAAGAGAGTAAATATCATCACTACTCCCTGGTGACCTGACCAGCACATTTGTTTCCCTGGGTAATGAAAAGCTCAGTCAGATATATAACATTAGAAAGCATTAAACAAGTCTCTATTGAATTTAGAAGATTTTTTTTTAATCTGAAAGGAAGCAGAGTAGTTAATTGACCCACAATTAAATAGAAATGCCATTAAAAAAATCCTGAAACAGTTTGCCAGGCCCAATTTCTGTTTGCCTTTTATAGTGTCCTGAAAACCTAACTGTCATATCAAGACATAAACTGAGAATATTCTAAACACTATAAAAACATCTTTATGGATCAATTTATCCTGAGGGACAAAGTGCCTGTGGCTGACACATGCAGTTAAGTAAGAGCAGGAAGGTAGTATCACTATTCCATCAAGAAACTTGAAAGGCCTGAGGGAGCAATGCAGATGCATAAGTGTAAGATCAGAGGAGATGGTTATGAGTGTTTATTCTGATATTCTGCACAGTGTAGATTGTACCAGTCCCCTGATTTAAAGAGTCTCGGCTGAAACACACCAAATTAATGAGAAACCCCTAGTAAGTTACCTCATGGCAAAGGATTATTGCAATAATATGGGTCCCTTGTTTCATGCTTGGACTTCACTTTCCTGGGTAGTGATGTTAAGTGAAAAAGGAGAAGTGACACAGAAGTATGGAAATGTGCCAGAAATGCAAAGCTGAATACTTACATTGTATATCTGCCCAAAACTAATTTTTTATAGCTCCTGATTGTTTTCATAAGAGGGAGAAAACAACAGCTCTAAAGATCAGTCACGTTCTTTAAAAATGCAGATTCAGTTTCAAGGTAGCTTTAAAAAAATGGAGGCTTGTTCATTATAATATTTTATAACTATGGGGAAAAGAAGGATTGCTGAGGACAATCTACAAAATTCTAGGCTAAAATACAACTGCAGCCAATTTTAACTGGACTATTTGGAACTGAAATTTGTTCAGTGGAGTTTGATAATTTTTTTCCAGTTCAGAATAATTTCTTAAGTGTACGGGTTTTTTTAATATACTCCATTTGCATTTGTTCATACATGTGAGCAACAGAGCAGATGTTGAAAACCTCCTCAAGAGAGTTACTCCATTCCCACTATGTTTGAGCCAGCAAAACAGGTTCTGATTAGAGGGAATACAGGCGCTCCCTAAAGAGTTCTTGGAAGCATTCCTTGCTCACAGCATCACCTGCAACTTGGAGCTGTACCATGGCAAGGACATTTTCCCATTGCAGCTGTGCATGCCACGCTGCTTGTTTCCATACAGAAACATGAATACACACGGCAATATTTCCTTTACAGTATAGTCAACTTTTTTCTTATAAACTCAATTTGTATACCCTTCTAAAATTTCTCTTTCCCTCACCCTACATTTGACTGCTTCTTGCCTATCAGTCACTCTTCTCTAGATTCCCAGATGATATTTCCTCTTCTTATCACAATTCCAGAGCCATTTGCCCATCCTCACAATATTTATACCAGCTCACCAGCTCACTCCATTTCTGCATCATATCCTTCATCTTTCTCACTAAGGACAGATTATTTTGAGAACGTGTGAATCCGTGAACTAATTTGGAAGTGAGGTCAATACTGAGAAAAGCTATATAATCCCTTTCCCAGCAATGGAGAGCACTTTTCCACAGTTCCCAGCCTCTGCCACTCCACAGAGCAAGATATCAGCATGAGTAATAACACCCAAGTGGTCCCATATAACATTAAAGGTCATCACCATCATCATTCCTTCAGGCTTATGTTCAATTTTTTTTCCCTGAAGGATACAAGTGGAGTAAAGTAGCAGATTTCTCTGTGTGAGAGTAGCCCGCCTTTGGCTTGGCTTCGGGGGCCAAAGCTTTGCTTCAGATCAAAGACCATGATATTCATTAAAAAAATTTGTCTGGCAAAAACACAGGTATCTTTTTACAGTCACAAATTTAAAGGCTGTGGAGCACTTTAAATGTTAACTCTAAATGAAAATACCATAAAAAATTTGAAACAATAATTCTTGAAAATGTTATGACTGTCGCATATGTTTAACCAGCATAACTACAAAATCAAACTGTTTGCAAGATGTAAAATGTTATTCTGTTGAAAAGTGACTCTTTTAAGTGTGGTCCAGTAACATTTACAGTCTATTTCTTTCTAATGAAATTGACTTCCTTAATAACTTTAAAAATTTCCATCTTCCCATTGCTTCTGAGAGTAAAATTATGTGCTTTCCATTTCATCTATTAGTATTTTCCAGAAGCCAAATGAAAGTAAAGCTCAACCTGCTCCCCAGTATCTTCAAAGCATATTCTCATTGCTTCACTAGGAGAACTTCTCAGTAGTATTACTGTGGTACTTGGGAGGCTGTTTACTGTCAACATTTCTGTGGTGCTTCCCATTTTACAAAATGGAAACCAGCCTCTGCACTGAAAAATCTAACCTGTGTGAATGCATTTGCACAGGGTGTTTGTGCAGCCATCACCAAAGTCTCAATCTGCAAACAATCGTGCAGTGTTTGCCCCATGTCTGCTTTCAGGTTAACACAACTACAGATGGAAGATTTTTTCATTCTGCCTGGTGTCAGTACTTATCTTCTAGTTTCCATGGTTGCATTATTGACTTTCAGCAGAGGGAAAACACATGGAGCTCACACACTCTACAAATACACCTGTTAAACTCTTTGGGTACGACCTTGCGTGCTACAGTGCCAGTTAAAATAACTTTGCCAGAGACTTGCAGGAGGGAAGACTTATCTAACAAAGCTTGCCTTGTGGCCCAAGAAGCAGGATTTTCCGTTGGTTTGCCTTTGGTACAATTGTTTACTAACACACAAAATACAATGAGCATACTTAGAGATAGGCTATCAAATTTCAACTACCCTGGGCAGAGTCCTTGTTTCAGTATAGTGTTTGTTTAGAAATGTACCATATACTTGCCTGTAAGCACATGGTTTATTTTGATACTTGGGTGCTGGCACCTGTTTATGGAACTCATTTTTAAACAGCAAATTCAGATCCCAGTGTCTAGGCAAAGGACATTTGTCTCTAACCTCGCTCCATGCAGTTGATGATTCATTAAACTCTGGCCACTGATTTTCTTGAGATCACAGACTGTCAATTTTTTTTGCATGTATCTGTCTCCGTTTTGTATACACGTATGGAATGCAGCTCCTAATGTATCTGTTATCCTACTGAGACAAACGGGTGAGTCTAGAACACAGTGTATTGCTTTAGAGAACTTGAGTCAGACTTCTAATTTCAGAGTGAGTCATTTACATTTATCATCAAACAAAAACTACATTGGGGTCAAAGTCTGTGGAGGATTTTGCACTGAGCATGGTGAGACATGGTGAAGATGGCATAGAAAAAAAATAATGTATAATTACCTCCCATTCAGATAGGAAGACTGTTTCTGCCCCACTCTGAAAACCTGCTGGTAAAAATTGATCTGAAGCAACACTCACCCTGCTGTGAGAGGAGCGACAGCAGTAGCTGGGGGAACATTGTAGGTTTAACTAAGTTAGCTCGGTATCAGTGACCAGAAAGCTATGGAGTCAGGCGTTAGCAGGCCAAAATAATCAGGCTCGTACAGTTCCACACAGCAGAAATGCTGCCTTTGAAACCAAGGTGCTAAGCTAAAGGCTGGCCGGACCTGCTGCTATCATGCTTTTTACTCCAGTGTTGAATAGTATCCAATATTTTGGCTAGAGCGGGTTGTTTGACATCTGAATTACTCAAAAGCTGTGTGTTACAACTCCAGGTAAGACCAGACAATCAGCACCTCATGGCATAAAACCCAGGCACCCCTTCTCATAGGACAAGGCCACATCAGAAGAGCACTTGCTGTACATTCAAAACCTGGACATCCATCATCTTAAAATTTGTGCCTTCTCATGCTGTATACTATCAGTTTGTGCAGGTAAGGGAGCTGAACCTTACATGGAGAAATCATTATCTCATTGAACATGAGCCTCTTTCTTGGTGGAGGAAGTTTGCATTTTTAATGCATAATGGCAATTACCTGTGATGATCTCCAGAAAGATGGTGAGAACCAACTAGCATTAGCTACAACAATTCATGTGGCCAAAATCAGCAGAAACCAAGCAAAAAATCAAGAAGCAAATAGGATCACAATTACACAAGGCCTAAGAAAACTTCACATTGAATAATCACTGAACTTCAGCTCGAGAGACAAAAATAAGTTATTGCTGTTTTTTTAAAAATGTTTTTCCATATAGTATGAAAAACCTGACAGAGTTTTGTTTGCTTAATAGTTTCCATCATGTGAATCACTTAATAATGCTTTCAGCTTTGCCAAATATTAATTGTTGAGACTTGATTTATTTCTTTAATGGCACTATAAATGGTGAGATATTTCTTTCAATGAAATTGGAAAGAAAATATTAACTTCACAATGCAGGTTCATGTGTCCTCTTTCAGTTTGAGTGCTTTTAACAACAAAAACTTCACCATTTAATAGAAAAACCAGATCTGCAGTCTGCTTATTGGAAAAATTACTTATTTGAAAGTAATTTTTCCCTAATCTACAAGTTTAAAATAAACCAGGCAGGAATGATGAATCTATGTTGTTGGGGTTTTTAACAGGAAGATTAAAAGTGGGGTTTTTGTTTATTTAATAAGCATGGTGGTAATACTGAAGCATTAAAATGTATTTCCAGCCAGTTTTTTTGGAACTTTTGCTACAATCTATTTACTCTGGAGTCAAGTAGGCTGCTCAGGCAATATATGAGTTTGAGTCTTGTTGCTCCTGTTTAAATTTATTGAAATCTGGCCATTCAAAACTTCTCTAAAATAATTTCCAGATATGCTCAGAAAAAGCTTCTTAGCGGCTTGTAATAAATACCTAGAGAGCTGCCATGTGTTGGCTGTGTTTCTACATCAGCAGCCCCTTCAGCACAGTTAATGCTGAGAGCTGCTGAGGCACCCAACACTCAAAGCAGGAGTGGAAGCAAAGCCCTTCTGCTGGTCCCAAATCAGTCAGAGGCAGAAAGAGGAAGTAGCTTAACTTCAGCTGGAGGTAAGGGTAGGAAAAGCAACAATAGTAGGTTCAGAAGCAAAAATAAGAGAGGTAAAGTTGCAAAGTTGGAATCTGAACTGATTAGTATGAATATAGCTGTTCAATGTTTCTTTAAATTGTCCTCTGCCAGTATTTTGGTCCTAAACCTTCTTTATAGCATATCTTCCTAAGCATGCAGTGAGTACAGAATGATTAAATTCCTCAGCTTTTTTTTTTTTTAAATCCTTACGGCATTTTGGATTTGCAATTCACAACATCATTTGCCTCTCCTCATTGCAGCCTCTGGGAAATGAGGCACATTATTTGTCTTTCAAAGACAGTAACAGAGGAATAGGAGATACAGGTGATCATTGGCAGAAATGTCTTCTCACCCAGCATTTCTAAGATTGGTGGGTGTCAGTGAGATGAGAGAAGGCTCAAGAAATGGAGTGACTTCAGGAAGCCTCTAGAAAGGAGGCCCTGGAATTCCTGATGCCTGCTTGGCAAGCTGGGACCGAGGGCAAAGAGAGAGGAACAGGAGGGCTCTGATGGGCAAGAGGCTGCGTCAGGGGGAGTGCAGGACCAGGGTCTGCAGCTGCAAAGGATCCATGCTGTGGTTTGGAGAAGCCAGTGGGAGCACATCTATGGCCTTAAAACATTGGAAGCAACACAGTAAAAATATTGCTTGAGATTTTCGTGCTCCAGCCGAGAGCTGAGTGCGTAACGGGGGATTATGGTTGCATTTCTTGCTATCAGGTATGAGTCAAGCAGACTATATTAGATTTCAGTGTCCTCTCCATCCCTTTGGTGGGAGAGTTTTTAGGGCTACTCGGGGGTGGAGCAGGGTTGCAGGTAGTGACCACACAAATCCATTCATCAAGATCTGTGATGAAGGCACGAAAACAGCACTGGCAGCATAACTGATGCTGGGCTCTTGCTGCAGGGTGGGTACACTGGTCTCTGCTGTTGAGATCTGATGCTTATATGAGTACAGAGTGTGCTTCAATTAGAGTAATTCTGTATTCAAAAAAACAAGAAAGCTTTAATAGCCCCTATACTTAAGTTTCACACAATGTAGGGAGGTCAGCTTTCTCTTAGGGTCAAATTTTGCTTGAACTCCTTTAGAAATACCCAACTTTATTCCTAGTGAAAGGAATCAGGATCATGCTTTGATTTGATACAGCCATTTATGTGCCTCCGTTTCCCAAGACCTAATGTTCACAACAAATATACTCAAAATCTGTAAGAATTCTGCTTCAATACTTTCCTTTAAGGCCCATAATAACTCAACTGATTTTCTTTTTATTTTTTTAAATATAAAAGTTAATCTATAGATTGTATTTGAAGCTATATGCTCATTTGACCTACTAACTGCATTTTATGATCACTCCAGAATTTCTGTGATTATAAATAATTTTTTCTCTCTGAAAATTGGTGCAGTTTAAAAATCAAGAGAAGAGAGCCAGGTATTTATCCACTTGCCTAATATTGAGAATGTGAGTCATCCCATTGACATGCCTGTTTGTTGTTGAAGTAGGGCCTATAGACATATGAGAGCATCATTTGTTTAATGCATTTGTCACCAGATGAAATTGCAGATATTTTGGACATGATCATTCATCATTTCTCCAGATCTGTTCAAGAATGAAGGAACCTTTACCATCTAGTGAAGAGACCTTCAGACATTGCAATGGCTTAGCCATACCCAGATATGCATATTGTAAACATTGATCAGAAAAATACAGCTAAGCAGGCAACCTGCAGAGATGGTGAGAATGCGTGTGAACCTTCTTAATGTTTCATGTGTATCTATGGAATCATCTAAAGCCTACACGGCATCTAGCATTCAAATCCCAACAGGCAGTTTTCTGTTGCTTCACTAATCACCACTAAAAGAAAAAAGTTTACCTTTCCTCAGGTGTGTGAAAATTTTGATGAACTGCTACTTACCACCTTATAATAGAAAGCAACAGGGAAAAAACTGATGGCACATTCTCTATTTTTTCACAAATTGCTTCCTGAGCCCCTTCTCTGATCTGTGACTGTGTAAGTCAATGCATTTCTGTGTTGTTTTTCCCAACTAAAACCATTATTGGTGTAATTAAGAGAAGGTAAGAAAAAAGAACAGGTTTGAAAGAAGAGTCAGGGGGTGCTGCATGAGCTTCCCACCTCCTGAGTCATTCTGCTGTCTCTCCCAGTGGGTATCGTGCTTCTAAAAAAATAACGAAAGGAATATTTTTTCTCTCTCAAGCAATATAGAATGAAGTTTCAAAATAAAAATGTCATTCTTTTATATATAAAACAATTCACAAAACATATGTGTTTCATATGGTATATGCAGCAGTGCAAAACCATGTTTAGTCACAGACAAGTCCTCCATTCTGTCTTCCATCAGGGAGAGGCTGTTTTGGGAGATGAGGGAGGGGAGAATCCTATAAATCTCCTATGCCTCACAGAAAAAAAATGACGAATTTAGCAAGTAAAGAGAGCCTCACACTGAAAATGGTATAAAGCAGCAACAGGACATCTCTGCATCAAAATTGTGCAATCCTAGGGATGCAGTTATAGGCTTTAAAACAGACTCCAATTTGTATTCTGAATACAGCACCAATATAGCCTCCAGTAGAAAAAGAAAACACTTGTGGATGACCACCTTAAAACAACAGCAACAAATTCCCACAATTAAGATGAAAAACACGAACTCAAAAGTAATTCTTATTACAAACATGCTACCTTAAAAAAATAGGACCAGAAAGCTCCAAAGAGCAACATCATTTTTCATTATTGTGCTAAGACCCAATTAAATGCTGTGAAAAATCCATGCAGTGGCAAAGATGGCTATTATTTCCTCTCCTCTTGCTCTATTAATATTAATTGAAAACTAGGTGTGGCACCACAAGAGAAGAATCTTGGTAAAAACCATCTAAAATTTGCTGGTTTGTGGCATTCTAATGAAATATAATGTTGTCTTACCTGATTAGAAGAGAATTAAAAATCATAGCATAAGAAATATCCATACACTTGTAGATAGATGATGAGAGGCTCCTTCTACTGCAGGTATGGGTTCCTGGGCAAAGAAGCTTGTAAACTCTTGATTTCACTGAAATGAAAAAGGAAAGAAATAAAGAACCTCCCCATAAAAGCAACAAAGGAACCCCTGCAGTATTCTGTAGTCTCTTCGTCTGCTTCCTGTTCTGAGATTCATTCCTTGAATCCCAGCATCGATCAGAAAATTGGTTGTGGGGGTAAAAAAGGGAAGGGGGAGAGCGGAGAGGGAGGAAACGAAGCGGCAGCGGATTCCGTGCTGGCTCCACCTCCTGGCAGGACCGGGCGCGCCGGAGCCCGCACACCCTGCCCGCACAGCTTGTGCTCCGCGTTACCCTCGAGTACACAGCTTTAAACACGGGAACACTCAGCAGCGCTTACCAATTCTTGAAAACAGGCTTCACATTTAAACTACACAACCAGATTTTTTAAAAATTCTTTAATTATTTTTTTTTGTAATGAGGTAAGTATTTGACTACATCAGTGTACACGTAATTGCAGAAAACTCAAGGTTCTGCCTGGTATCTTTATCTTACTATGTACTAATGCATATGCTGTTTAGAAAAAAAAAAAAAAAATCATTCTTTATGCAGAACTCTCCACTACAGAATAGTAGAAAAATAAGAGTGCTGTGTTTTTTCCCTTTGGTTATTGATCCTGCAAAATACAAATGGCGTTTATATATTTATTGAAAGCCAGAGAGGCAAAAAAAGTTTTTAAGCAAGACAGAAAAAATGGATGCTTGGATGTAGCCAGGACTATTACATTATTGCTCAATAAAGAGTTTTGAGAGGGATCTGTTTTACTTACTTTAATCCAAGGCTCTATTGTGTTTTATAGCATCTTAGGACTGATCTTTGGTGTTCTGGATACTATTGGTTGTAAAAGACTAATATACAAGTTGACTGCCTCACCCCAGTTGTCTCTAGCCACAATTCCCATAATAGCAGTGTTGGATTTAGTGTTACTAAAGGATACCTTATACCGGAATGCTGTGTAGCTGACTGTTTCTACTTTTATCTTCTATTTCTATCACGTACACCTGCTCTGTCACATCACACAGCCAGCAGCCACCTGCAAGTGGGGTTGGCTCAGCAATTCTCAGCTGTGGAGGAAAATTTAATCATACCAAAACATGGGGCCTGGAGGAGGAAAAAGTGCAGAGTTAACTGGGAATGGATTTACATGAAAACCTTGGAATTTATAATTAGGATCCATGATCTAACTCATCACAAAAATCAGTGTTGTCAACACAAGGGAGTAGCTGAAGAGGCAGTCCATTTGAGTAATGACAGATATTTGTGTCAGCCTAAATCATTCATCCTGGGTATCCCAAAGCCTTGGAGTGTCCCAGGGAAACAATCCATTTTCGAGCTTGTTCAAGCCCTACAATGGGATCTTGGACCCTGAAAGGACTCCAAAATAGTGCAAGCAGTGATAATAATAGGTCAAAACACCTATTGTGTGAGCATGGAATGAGCATCTTAGAGATCTTATGGTCACCAAAAAATGCGCTCTAGTTTGACTTTAAGGAATTTTTTCCTTAAAATACCGCTTTATACAGAACTACCCTCACTGGTGAGGGGTTTCCCTGGGGAGTGCCGCCGGTGTTAGCGCAGCGGGCGCTGTCCGCGGTGCTGGAGCCCGGCCCGGCTCCACGGCCGCTCTGCTCTTCGGTGTCTGCACTCCCCAATGGGGCACGCAGCACGAGAGACTTTGGGATATGCTTTGACAACGTTGTATAAATATGGAAATACATCACGAATGCATATAGGCCTACTTGAGACCGAAGATGCTGAAGCTGATATTCTAAAGCCTAATTCTAAAGTCATTTCTTGAATGTATTTTTCCCAAAATTGTCATTTAATTGGAATATGTAATATTAAAGTTTTGACTATTAATTCAACTTTACAAACTAACCAAGAACTTCTATGCTATCTAAGAAAAAAATAAAGGTCATTTGCATTAATAAAATCTGTAATGTTGAAAGTGAGATAAAGCTGTTACAAGAAATTTGGAGATTATATGAATCTTTATAATATTATAAGTATTATAATATTATATGAATCCTTATAATAGTACTAATAGGTAATTCTTTTCAGTAGAGTAGCAGTTTACTTAAAGCTGTACTGGTAATAAACATGAATTTCAGCTGCTTTATAAAAAACATACACAAACTCAGAGAAGCTTTTATTCTGTAATCTTTATCCTTCTACTCACTTCTCACTTATAATCTTTGGTATATGGCAATTATATCTTAGTGGTAAAGCTCATTGGCAAAGTGAGATTTGATTTTCTGTGTCTTCAGTGAAGAGTACAATTAAAATGAGATATGATAAGATCTCACATATACCACAATAAAATGCCACAGTAAATAAAAGACAATAGACTTCACTGCTGAGATCCTCAGGAGTTTTCTAAGTTTTTATTTTCCCATAAAAACTGGATTTTTCAGTGGCACAAACTTTCAAAAAGTTACATGTCTGTGAGAAAGTAAAGAGTTTCTCTATGAAAATTTCAGAAGAGATCCAGAGAGATCCTAGCAAATCTCTCAGAGCTGATTCTAAATCTCCTAAAGTTCTCCAACAACACCTACAAACATGGTTCCTTCATGGTTTTATTAATAATTTTAATAGTAATTATAGGAACTCCATAGGAATGAAAACAAATACCCATTGAACAAATCTCATTTTCTGATTTTTTTAAAGTGTCCTAAAACTAGGATAGCTGGAAGATTCTTTCTGCTTATTCAACCATGCTGATAGAGCTCATTTCTACCAGAAATTTCTCTTTGCCTCTTAGAGCATGGCTAACAGTCGTCTGCATAAAAAATAACCATTCTACTAAATCATGCAAAAACATTTGCCCAGAAGAGATGGAGCAAAAGGTCAAACTCTACTTTCCACAGCGCATGGGATGTTAAGCTTAAGGAGCAATGTTTGGAGCTATTCTGGCCAACAGACACTTATCTGCGCCTGTTGTTTCATGCCTCAAAGAAATAACTGTTTCATGTCTTTAGAACCCTTTCTTTTCCTTTTTAGCTTTTTTTAATCCAGAAATCTCTGAACTCTCAAACTCTAGACCTAAATCTATAAATTGCTGAGGCAAAAGACAGGCCTGCATATTGAACAGTGGTTCATTGATGTGTCATCTTTTTAAAAGACATAAATTAATCTCAATCAGAAGTTATTAGCCTTTGTTTAGTTTTTATGAAATCATAAAGCCTATTATTCTTGCCTTTAACATCTGAGAGTCACCTTTGCAAATTACTCATCCAAGTGAAACTGAACTTTAAGTTTATTCTAAATATGAAGCATATTCTCTTCCCAGTTCCAGTTACTTTAAGAGAAACTGCTCATTAGCAATCTTTGAATTTTGTTTCATTTCTTTCAGATCTAAAATCTTTGCATCTGAGGTGTATTAGTGCTGCCAGATTTTACCTCTGTCTGAAAAAAAAAGCTTTGGGATTTAAAAGACTTCTGGACATTTTTCTACATGATGAAAACTTTTTTGTCTTGGTAGCTACTTTTGAAGAAGAGACTATTTTATATCACATTTGTAATATTTTCAAACTTTAAAGCCAGTAATTTCTTTGCTGCCTGGGGCTAACACTGAAGTTCCTTTTAATGACCAATGGTGGAAACAGATCTGAAAAGGAAGAAGTACAAAGGTTTTTGAAAAAACATATCACTTCCATCTTTGCTCTCTGTGATGTTGTATTGCTGTAGTAGAACCATTAAGGCATGAACTTGTGCTTACTTTACAATTCAGTGCAGCAAACAGTTTACATGTTCTGTATCCTTATCATTCTTGGCCAAAAGCAGATCAAGGTACAATTATTTTTCTTTAACATGTTAGAGTCAATGGTTTGAAATGTTTTGTCATCTTTCTCAATGTAATATATTTTCATGGTTTAGTTATAAAGGTACTGTTTTTATTGCAGATAACTGCTACATGTACTATGAGATGCAGAGAAACTTTCTAAAGCAAAATCAACTTGGCAAGCATATGTTATTAAACAGAGCAATTATTCGAGGCATTCCAGCTTTTAAAGACTAGCAAATAAATAAATCATAACTTGAGGTTTGCTTAACAAAACCTCCCCTCCTTCCAAGTGATGATTACCCTTCGTCTGACCAATTAAACCACATGACTCAGTAGCAATAAATGGAATGAAAACATATGAATGCAATCTCTATGTTTATAGGTGTCCTGGGAGAACATTATTAGATTTTGCTACTAGCTCTGAGAGCACACTAGTGCACTTGTTGCTGAGGTATCATTTAATTCATTTCTCCACCTCTTAAAATCTGCCTACCTTAAATTGTATTTGTTCACTCTGAAATCGATTGCTTTCATTTCATCTTCGTTTATTGGTCTTGTCATATATGTGTTAGATCATTTTGAACATGGTCCATGTTCTGTGAACATATGGTGCTTGGAATAACAGCTTCCTAGGCCTGGCTGGCCTCTTTGGACATTACAAGGAATAACAAAATATTTCTTCACTCTTGATCTCTACAACTTTGTTGACTAAAAAAATTAATTTATCTTATAGCCCCTTCTGACATCAGGAATTATCTCCATTGCATAGGAGTGGAACTGAGACACATACATACATTTAAGTTCTGGAAGTTACACAAGAAGATTGCAAGCCTTGGATATTTAACCCTTACTATCTGAGTCAGTGCCTGTTCCCTGTTCTTTTATTACTCACATAAATATCTAGTATTTTTCAGAATCCTCCTAACCTATTTGCTTGTATCTCTGTAAGTTCTTGAGACATATGTCATGCAAAAAATATATTTCCTAATAAATTTGTTGTCTTCTATTATTCTCCTGTGTTGTGATGAAATAGACATAAAATAAAAAAAACCTTATCAAGCAAGATTAACAAGATGAGAAGAAATATTGCTTCTAGCACTCAGAAGTTTGTAACTTCCTTCTGCAGTGGCAGCAGATGCAGTGTCTGCTGCATGCTAGAGGATAGAAACATCTAGAACATATATGGTGGGAAAGCCACATTTTTCCAGTTAACCTATGGCACTTTTCACCAAATCTCTCACTAAGTGGTGAACAGTGCCAAGTGAAGTTGGCTGTCAAGCTCCTGCAGACCAGCAGTGATGCAGTTAGACCCACCTCTACCTCGAGGATCACTGGCAAAAAAAAATTTTTTTTATTGATCAGTTATTTTATTATTGCCTGCTGGTAATTATCTTGAACTTAGACATCAGTTTCATACAATGATTTTATTTCTTCGAAATGTAGGTACACAAGAGTCCTACTCATTCTAAACAAATGAACAGAGTATGTGCATTTATAAAGTGCACATGTTAAGATATCTCTAAGCTGTGATTGTTGTGTACATTTTTTTCAGCTCGTGATAATTTTATTGTTGCAGTGATTTGTGTCCCTAAAAACCTTTTCCCTAAAACCCCTACCCTCTTAGGAAGCCTTGGAAGGAGCCCAAGGGCAGGGACCCCTGGGGTGGAGTCTCTGATGGCATGCCCNTATGATTGTGATTGTAGTTCATCTGAATGGCAGGAAAGTTGTAACCTGAAATTAATATTTTGGAAGCACTTAGGCACATATGGAAGATGGTTGGGGTGTTCTATGCTTTGTGACTTTTTTTTAGTTCATTTTTACTGAACGAATGGAATTATCACAACCGAGTCCATTTGTGTATGGCCTTCTTATTGGTTCTTCTACATGAGTTGGAGGGGTCTAACTATTATTTAATAACATAATGTTAAAATAATTTTGTTATTATTAAAATCTATAGCCATTAAAGTACAGATTGCTGGTCATATATCTTTATTACAATGTTAAGAATAATTTAAAGCAGCTAATTTTTCAGATGGTATGCTCTATGGCCTGTTAAAATAGATTCTCAAGTAAAAGTGCAGATTATTTGTTGAAAAGCCACTTTGCCAGGTCCATGTCTTGTAAATATGCATTAGTAGCTGGTACAAAATTTATTAAAAGCAAGGTTTTTTTTTTATTTGGCACACTGGGGATAAAAGGAGAATAAAAAGAGAGAAACTAAAGAGATTTATACACTTGAAACAGCCAGTGTTGAACGTGAATTAAAGTCACGTTCATTACACTTAGCTAAATACTGCAATTGCGATCTCTTTCAAAAGGCAATATCATGTCTTATATCTTGGTGCCTTTAAGTACATGTTAGTGTTCTAACACTAAAAGTGTCTGAGAATTACTAAGGAGAATTGATGTCAAAAAATAATTGTATTAATCAAATAAAATATTTGATGTTAAAACAAGTTGATGACTGCATTGCTGAAAACATGTGAGCAATGTACAGGGCTTGCCCTTATGAAACCCCATACAGTGGTTGTATTCATTCATATTTAACACTTGGAAATTATTTTTCTCTTTGAAACTAAGACATTTCAACATTTGTATTTCAGCCATTTAGTTCAAAGTGACTGGATAGCTTTGCATTTATTCAGTCTTTACTGAGAGCAAAACTGCACCTGGGGCAGGATTCCCAGACAGATTATTTAGAAATGTCAGGGCTTCTCAAGTTACATTTTTAAATGTAATTTCTGAGTTGAACTTCCAGTGATGATTCATTAAAAGTTGTAATCGTAATTTAAATTGAGACAAGTGCCAGGCTGGAATTGCTATAAATTACTTTTGTCAAAGCAGCCTATTTGTTGTTGTCTTTTGAATGGCCACTTCTGATTTTCAGATCTGACAGTGGAATCTTGGGAGGCAGAGGAAAGGGAGAAGAGAGATTTTATATATATACTGTGTAGCACATATATACATTTTATAGATAGGGTTTTTTAAAATGAAATTTTCATGTTTAAATATTCAGAGGTTTGGGGGGACTTGTTCTGTATAGATGGTTTGATGCATTCATATTATAAATGTATATAGCTATTTGTTTGTGCCCAGTTGTTCCACTGATAGACTTTAAAGTTCTTAAGAACATGATTTGGAGTCTGTACATGATTAAAGAAGAATCTTGGCCGTACATGAGCTGTGTATGATCTAGGCCTGGTTAGCCTGGAGAAGAGATGACCCAGAGGGATCTTACAATGCGTACAATATCTTAGGGACAAATGTCAAGGAGATGAGACCAGACCCCTTCCCATGGTGCCCAGTGACAGCACAAGAGACAGTGGACACAAACTGAAGCACACGAAGCCCTATCTGAACAGGAGGAGGAACTTCTTTACTTTGAGTGTGACAGAGCACTGGAACAGACTGCCCAGAGAGGCTGTGGAGTCTCCTTCCCTGGAGATATTCAAACCACAGGTGAATGTGACCCTACAACTTGCTCTAGGTGAGCCTGCTTTAGCAGAGAAGTTGGGCTGCATGATCTCCAGAGGTCCCTTCAAACACAACCATTATGTGATTCTGTAAATTAATATTTACCATGACTTTGTGTGGCATGAGCATCTCTACAAACAAAACTTAGATTTTCTGGATTTTTCTTTTAGTGTGAAGATTGATAATTGAACTTGTTTATGTAAGTGCATAACATCTCTCTAATAGCACACCTGCACCTATAAGACTGTCTTGGTATAGACAAATGACAGTCCTATTCAAGGACTGGTTTGTTTTCAAAACATGATGTGTTTGGAAAAAAGTTCCTAAGCAATTTAAAATGCAGATACCAGCTTCTCATCATTTGTGGGTTTGCTAAATTAACATAGTCAAATGAAAGCAAAATTTATGCTGTAGAGACAATGAAGACCTTTTAATTACAAATATTTTCCTTCTTAACTTCTGGAAGTTTACACTATGAAAACAAAAGGGAGAGGGTTTTTTTGGGTTTTTTTTGTTTTCTAATAGGACTGTGGTATATTCACACTCGCAAAGTCTCTTTGAAGCAAACAGGGGGACTTGTGTGAACAGTATGAACAGGAGTGTTTCTGTGTGCCTCAGGTTTACAAAACCCAAACATTTTGAAGGTGAGGGTACATCTCTTTTGCTGAGTATACGGAGATTATTCTGTACATACGGAATATATACATCCCCTGAAAATGTGTTTCTGTTTCCTGCTTCCAAGTACAGAAATTTGGTGTTTGTATCTGTCAAATGTGCAGTAAGTGTAACTAAAATCAAAAGGACTACTCACAAATTGACACAGATGTTTTAGGATAAATGCTAACTGAAAAGGGGGTATCTATTGATAAGAGGGATATGGGACATGAGTTGTAGGCAGTTATCACCACTCCTACTGCTTTGTGCAGTTGTGACTTGGTAGGGGTCATCAGGGTGGGTATGTGCTGGCTCCCCTGGGCTCCTTGCTTCCAAAACCAAGTGTGTGACCAGGGGACAGAGAATGGGGCTCTTTCTAAGCTTTGCAGAAGAGGCATTTAAAGGAACTACAGGAGCTACAAGAAAGCAAGATACTAATTGCTTCTTCTACTCATTTATTCTTGTTTTGTGGAATCATGTTTGTTTCTTAAATCCCACATGACTGAGCAAAGCTGGTAGGTTTATTTTCAATTAGGTGAGATCCATAGTGGCCTCTGCCCCAAGGCTGTGAGTCAGTATATTGCACACACTTGCTGACACTGCTCAGCATTTCTACATTTCACTTTCCACACACAATACTCCTCAAACTCTCAGGCAGGACAAAACAATCTGCTGCCTGAAGCACATTATTCACTCAATACTGTTGCCCATGGAACAGGTGGTGCTGGAGCCACTGCTCTAATAATTCTTCCCAGGATGGCCAGAGGAATCCTAAGTAAGCAGATGTAAATCTGCACGTGCCCAGGAATCCTGTCTAAGGGAAAGACTTTGAGCTTTGCTTTTTACATAAGCATAATGCATTTTACACACCTGAAAGACACGAACATGGTGCCAAAAATGCATGGTGGTATTTAGTGAATAAGGAAGTATCAAGATAATCAGCAAGTTCTGCATGCACCAGTTAGGGAGGCGGCCAGTGTCTGTGCTGTTATTTACACATTCCTCCCTTCCCATGCATTTTAAAGGAAACAGCACTTTTAAAACCAAACGCTCTGTTCAACGTATACAGACAACTGTTTCTAAATTTAATTATTTAAAGAAAAAGGTATTTTGGAGGGTTATTTAATGATCAGTGTGTTTCTGTGGGTCTGTTGTGCTCCCAGCCTGCGGGAGCTCGCTCCCCATCGCTGTCGGCAGCGCGGGGCAGAGCGGAGGGCTCGGGCCGGGAGGCTGCGCTCGCCCCGCGCTCGGGATCGCCACCGGTAGGTGGAGCTGCCACGTCAGGTGCTGCGGGCTCGTCACTGCGCCCCTGCATCCCCTGCATCCCCTGCATCCATCCCCGCATCCCCCCCGGCCCCCGCCGCACAATAAGCTCTGTGCTCGGATATGTTGGGTACCATAGAAGGACTCACAACAGGAAGCGGAGGCAGAAGCAGAGAGGATTTTGGAAAGGTCTCTGTGTTTTCCACCGTGAATACAGATATTACGATCAATTAGTAAGGCTTTGTCGATGGAAATCTGGACTGTTTCAGGAGGAGACATATATTACATTATTTTTGGAGCTGGGCTTTGCACTGATTTTACATTCTCTTTCAATCAGGTAAGCTGGCAAAACATTTAATTATACCCATAATCAATCATGGCAACGTGATCTTTTCCACATTTTGGAATTGGATTTTTCCCTCTGGTTTGCTTTTAAGGTAGAGTCAAAGATGGAACGGGGATTTCAAAGCCATTTTGTACTGACTGATTGTGATGATGGTGTGATTTTTTTTCTTTTTAACCTCGTTAAATCTGGTATCTGGTCTCTTAATGTGATGTTGTAACGCAGTAGTCTTCCTCACAAAATCAGATCATTTTATAATCAAGGTATGCAACAATAATTCCAAGCATTTTATAGAAGTGACCTTGTTTCCTAGGAAGAAAAATCTGGTGATATTCAGACTCAGGATGAGTATGTCTCATAAGATTCTGAGCATCTCACATTCTGATGATTCAGGGATAAAATCTACATTGTTTGTTACTGCTGTTTTATATATATATATATATGTGGTATTTGAAGAAATTCCCTTATTAGCTAAATTTTGTAAAAAATACATAAGGAAATATTTTCTTTCTGTGCCATTTTTTGCATGGTTGTGTGTAGGAGAGAATGGACTCACCAAGTGTTAATTAACCAGAGGTCCACATCAAATATATAGTCTATGTTTTGTCTGTAAAATTACTGTCAAGCTTAATATATGCTTCTTAATAGGACTGTTTGAAGAAATCAGCTCAAGAGGTATTCTATTTCTTCATTTCATTGTCCATTTATCTGTTGTCTCATTCATTGTTATCAGTAATAATTAAATCTGTCAGTTACTAAAGGTAAAAGGAATATATCTACTGAAGATCTCTGTGATATGTGAATTCTTTTTTTCACTAGTGGTTCTACAGATATGCGTAGACATTAGAAGTACATGTGTTATGTTAGTATTGATTTGGAAATTATTCCAAAAGAAAACAGTAGAAATTAAAAAATGCCCAAAAAAAGCCCATACAGCAGAATAAGGAGCCCACAGTTTACAAATCACCACCTCAATCCATATATTAAAAAAAGCAGGATTGAGTCTCAGGTGATATTCAGAGTAGCAAGCAAGGCCTGTACCTGAAGTAGTGATGTGAGAGAAAGAAGTTTTTAATTTGTATTCTTTATGGTCCCTGTGGTGTCCTTGTTAACTCCAAGATAAATAATCTGTGATAATGATGCTTGTTTTAGAAACATCATATTTGTGCTTTCATAACTGAATTGTCAAGAAAACAGTTTCAGAAGGGACTTTTCAACTCTTAACAGTTTAATATTTAATATTTGCTCTCTTGCACATCTCCATTTTGGGATGGAAGATTTTTAAAGACAGGAATGTGAGCTGCAGCAGTAATTTGAAACTTCATAGCACCTGCTAAACAGATATGTTGTTTATTAGGCCTTGATATTTACAGAAAGCGTGCTTGTGTCATCAGTTCACAATATTTCCCTCTAATGAGCAGACGTTAGGACCCTATACCGATTTTCCGAGCTGTGCCAATTAAGCTCAGTATTGCAAAATTCTGTATCGGTAATACTAGATGCTAGGAAAGAAAGACAATTTCATGTTTTCAATGAAGAACATGAAACAATTCCCCTGTGCTAAGACTGTCAGAGTGATCATTTCCCTTTATTATCAGGTAACCTGGAGTGGGAAGTATCAAGGGAAAGAAGAGAGCATAAAAAGTATGGTTGGTTTAATCAATATGCTGGTGTCACCTTTTGTGCTTTCACCTGTTTTTCTTCACAGATGGCATTAGATACGTTAATGTGTACCTTATGAAGATTAGTCATGGAGAGAAATTTATTTGCCCTCAAAAGAGTAAGGACTTTTGAAGAAAAAAAGATAGTGGGATGTAAGATGGAACTTTCTGGACTAATGATATCCATTTCCTTTTGCTGCTCCCATCTCAGCCCAATATAATTTGTTGTGTTCATGCAATGTACTAATGATATTACTGGAGTCCCACAACTTTTGGTGAATCAGTGAACAGCAGATACTAAAAGAGTTCTATGTACAAGGCAGGCAACTTGTGACCTTGTTCTCCAAAGCACAAATCTTGACCCCTTTTACCTATATGCTTTTCTTGCCATAGGGTGACAAAGGAAAAGAATTGCTTGAACTCTGCTTCAGTCAAACCTAAGGAGAATAAATGCAAGTTTCTGATATTTGATACTTTATTTGTATATTTTCTGAATTCTGACAATGGTTATTGAAAATGAGTTTCAGAAAGTTGCATTTACTCTGTTCTTTATCACAGAATTCTATTTAGAAGTCAGAAATTTAACTTTTGAAATTCTAGTTAGCTTATTTTCCACCAGTATAACTTTTCTGTTTTGTTTTTTACCTTACAGCTGTTCATCAGTAACATATACTGTTGCCATTTGCAGAATATATTGTTTTTTTCATCCTAACTCGAGTAAATAAAAGGTTTAAAGCATCATCTAAAACTGATGCCCAATAGTTCAGGCTGCTTACAGAATACAAGTACAGGCTCTGAGCTCTGGTGTCAATCAGTCCATCAAAGCAACTGCCAACCACCATAAAAACCACCTGCAGGAAAAAAGTGTCCCCTTAACTGGAAACCTGATATTATTCATTACATCTACTACCGATTAAAAGCTGAGAAGCACCTTGCAATGGCATGGCTAAGTTTGATATTGACCAGTAGGACTCCCATAGGACCTTAATACTGGAGCTGGTATCATACAACCTGTTCATCTGCTTTCATCAACATTTTCTTTATGGACAGCTGGAATCTCTGGTATATTCCTGTGACAGTGTTATTGCTTACTTTCCTTGCCTTGTGATGAGGGAAAGCAGAGGGAATAGGGATAAGAGCAGCTCAGGCAGGGACTGTGATACTTGAAAATATAAATATAGAGTAGGAAGAGCATATGCTCTTGAGTAACCATAATGTGTGTGTACTACCACTGTAATCCTAAACAGGAGTAAACAAGTTAAATTCTAGGTCACAAAAGTATCTAGTTTCTCATTTTTTCTTTACCCAACCCCAAATTATTTCTTCCCAGTACAAACAAGCAAACAAACAAACAAACACATCAAACCAACTAACAACAGCAAAAAACGACCCCTGTAAGATAATCCACCTCAAAATAGTGATTTCAAATTATTGCTCAACTTTAATGTGGTCCCCAGTCTTGGTAACATCTTTTTATGAAAAATTACTGTTCACTTACTCTATCAATTAAGACAGATCACAGAATGTATTTTATAGTGAAAAATGCATCTAAAAAAATTAAAACTTAATTAAAGAACTTCAGCACTTGTGAGGCTCTTTCACATGTAAAAGCTTAAGGAAAAGGTTATTTACTATCAGATTAATTATTTGTCTAGTTATTAATTCTTTTTTGCTATTGATCTTTTCTTGACTGAGCAGTTTTACTTAGGTAACTGTAATCATAGAGCTACCATGTGCACAGGTCCCTTTTTTAACCTGGAATTGTTTTTCCTGCTACTTCTTTGGGTCAGCCTTCTGGATGTCACATACCCTTATCGAATGGTCACATTTTGAATATGCATATATAGAGTGTATAGTCCATATGCATGGGTGTGGCACATGCCAGATAAATCAATTGCATCCATGCTGTACCTGCTCAGCAGAGCTGCTGTTCCACGGGTGCTGAAGTTCCTGTTTGTGTACACATCAGCTGACGAGCACACACAGCTGACTCCCTGCCCATGAGATGCATCAGGCACATCCTCTTTACAAGAGGATTTACAAGATTTCCTGAATGAAAGCAATGAGGCACACTGGTAAATCTGAGAGGGTAGCACAGATTCCAGTAAGGAAAATGGCTGGGATGAGCAGCAGCACTTCTGGCTCAGTGATCCCTTTACCATACCCATTATAACCACATAACAGGAAGATCTTGGGATAAGTATACACTGCAGGTAAATTCCCTTTATAGTTTTTTTATGCTTAAATTAGATGTTGCTTTCTTAATTTTAAGGCCCTCCTTTTCAATATGAGAGGGGACCAGTGTTTATGGTCTTTTAGCACAATTTGTTTTAAGAACAATGTGAAACAAGAAACTTCCTTTATCTGCTTAACCATAAAATATTATTATGTATGACTATATAGAATTCCAGGAAGTTACAAGTTTGTGTTCAAAATCACTACAGAAATGCAGATGAAGAAGAAAATGAGGAAAATAAATGTTCACACGAGAAACAGTTCCTTTTATGTAGGCAGCATAGCACTATGTGGACTGACTACTGTATTAACTGAGAAAAAAAAGTCTGTCACCATTTCTCATACATTATTTCCTTTCACTGCCTGGTAGTCCTGGAATAGAAGCAGAAATTTTCTGATTCCATGTAGCCTGAATTTGGGCCCACATGTCTCAATTTCTTGCCTGCCTAGGTTTGCATATCCTGAAAACTCTGTCCTTTCTTAGGCATTATTGTATTATCTTTTAATGTTAGGACACACTGAGGAATTCCAAAGTTGTGTTGGTTAAAAATATACTCATAGGAACCTCAATTTCTTGATTCAGTTTTAAATATGTCCAAATACAAAGTTTTCAGATGTTAAATGAATATGTTTTCTTAAAAAACAACCCTCAATGCCTTCTCAAAAGCCAGTCACAGAGGGCAGCTCTGTAACTGTATCAAGACTCTGACACAAGAATATTTTTATCCCTTTTTATTAATATTTGAAATATATGTGTGACAGACTTGGAAATCCGAATGTGAATTCGTCTGCAGGATTTTTTCTCAGATGCAATCAGCATGATACCAACTTGATTTCCTTGAGCATGGAAATTTTTCCACAGTTATAACTATCAAGAACATTTACTTTTGAATGTATGTGTTCTTGTGCAGTGGTTATATAGTAAGGATCAAACTGTTAGACTACAAAATTAGGGTATTAAGTCGTAGGAATGAAGAATCCCTATACATTTTAGCAAAGTTAACTTAACTCCACAGAGGCATTCAGGGATAGACAGATAGAAATTATTCTTATTTTCAGCAGATATTTTAGCATGCTTTCCATTGCAAAGCACTCTTTATAGAAAAATGATGCACTAAATCTGTATGATAACTTTTACATTACATAGATGGCACTTTTGAATGATGAGTGAAGTTATACCCCTAACTTACACTCTTGCACCTTATCAAGGAGTAAAATAAACTCCCCTCATCACAAAAAGCTTTGAATATTTTTTAAAAATTTGTTTAAGTTTATTGTAATTTAATAGCCCAATAATCTTCAAAACTTGTTTATGACAAAGGAAAGCAAAAGTGCTAGACTTTACAGTAAGAAAGACAACCAGTAATGTTATTTTTATGTCTGAGTGGTGCTAACTTGATGACAGAAATAAGTAGGCAATTTCAAAAGGGCCCAAGAGTCCAAGGTCAGATTGAACTGAAGGAGGGCAATCCCAATGTTTACTGTCATTTAAACGAAATGTCTAAAGAAAAGCCTGTCACTAATATTTAAAGCCAAAATTCTCGCATGAAGAAATCTGACCTGAGACAGAACTTCTGACCAAAATCCATATAAATAAAATTCAGCCTGTATTATGAAGGAATTTCTTACCTACTGTGTAAAGCTGTAACTGAGCATTAAAGGAGTCTTTCTGAAAGGATTTTGCTAACACCAGTTTAAGTTACTTGCCATGTATTTCCTACATATCAATTTGTTTTACTTAGTATTATAATAGATAAAGTACTAGAATTCTAGTAGCTGCTACAGCACTAGCTACCATTTCATAGCATACATCACTTAAAGCTATAGGCTTCTAATTAGTAAAATAATTTGTTAATATACTGAAATTTCAACATGATAAGAGATAACTTTTGGAGAGGTGGTAGAAGTTGTAACTCACAGGCTTTGCAGCATTAGATTTATTGCATGCAGGTAGATAGTAGATCTAAGTCATACCTCCATACTCCATTTGGAAAACATTCCAGAATTAAGGCTTGATTATGTGCTATTAGACAGTTCCATGATGCCTGGCTAAATGCCTTGGAGAAATCCATGTTCATTTTTCATATGCTACGTTAAACCTCAGGTATAAAGCACTCTATTTTCACGTTGACTTTTTGTGCATTTTCTTCCTTGTGTAGTAACAATCGCATTCAGCCAACGACTCTGTGTAAGCCTCTCAAACAGAAGTTCCAATTTTTCCCTTTTGGTTTCCTAGACAACTGTCAGATTTTAAATACAGTCCATTAATCTTGTGTTATACAAAGTTTATTCTTTCATATTTTGTATTGACTGGTTTCTGCGGCACAGTAAGACTGAGAAAGTAAGAGTTTCTGCTGCATGGTTCTTAATGATTCAATTCATTTTTCAAGTTTAGTTTGTTTCTTTTTTCTTAAGTTCATAAACAATGTTTTCTGTTGCAAGTGCATTTTTGTAAGTTTCCCTAGAAAAATTTAGAAAAGAGTACTACTTTACAAACAGAGCTTTCTATTTCTTTTACACAGCAAAATCAATACTGTGATGTATTTAGATATTGCTCACTGGTATTTTATTGTAACTTCTTAAACTCCCTTTCCTGTGGATACTGTTGTATGTACCAGTGTTTCACTTGTCAGCACAAGTTTAAATTTTGAATACAGAAAGTATTAGGAATTAGTTGAATTTGAACCGTTAATGGATAATTAATCTAGGACTGGGTTAACACTTCCATAATTGCTCAACACCAAATATTCATACAGCTGCCTACGATTTCTGTTCATTGCATTTGCCTCTAACATGAGATTTCACTTTGGTGGCACCATCTCTGGCATATTGTCCTATAATGGTCTTTATAAGAAAATGTCATTTTGAATAATCCCATTTCTTTCTTTTCCACTTTATCATTACATAGAAAGGGAGCTCAAGACCATGAGGATATAGTTTGAAACATTCTTTGAAGCAATATCATGTCTCAGAATTTGAAACATATTCTAACCAATTTTAGATTAAATGCTCATACCATTTATGCAGAAGGCTTCCGGAAAGAGGCCTACATGAAAGAATCTGTGTAATCTGTCCATCAGGAATCACCTCTGACTAAGCCTGAGATTTTTACCTATGAATCATTCTTGGGAGATGAACTAAGATAAGCTACCCTAAATAAAAATATTTTGGTCAACATGGTTACCAGCCAAAATAATTTTCTATCATTGCTTTCAGCTACAGCAAAACTATATAATCTGGACCCATCTATGAAAATTTCTGGTATTGGAGTGAGATTCAAAGATATTAGATCAAGAAAAAAACCCTAGAGGTTTGGGGGCCTTTTTGTTAATTTGTTTTGGGGGGNTTTTTTTTTTTTTGTGTATTGCAAATTAAACAGAAAAAATGCTAAAATTATATGAGATGAGATATGAGTTGAAATCCTGTAATGAAATTACACTGACATGGCCTAGGTCTATTATAAATTCAGGACAAAGGGCACACAATTCAGCCAACCTGCTTCCTTCACGTTTTGCTGTAACTACCACTTATACTACCATGATACATAGAGGTAGAGATAAGGTTGGAGTTACATGTGAAAAAAGGTTCTCTGCCTTGTACTTTAGTCCAAAATACAGATTTGTTGAAATTGCCTGCTCTTCCACTGTTATTAATAATTCTCACATTAGAAACAAATTCTTCAACATTTTGCAAACTAGCAGATATTTTACAAGTGAAGTTACACTCCCTTTTTTGAAAACAAATACCATATGAATGTTTAGTATTAGTGATTGTTCTTTTATTAGGAACCTCTAGAATCCCTTTGATATTCTTTTGAAACTCGTGAGCAAAAGTACTTAAGCATTTTGCTGTATCTGACCATGAGATCAGATTTCAGCCACGGGGCTGCTTGAGAGGCAGAATCCAGATGCACCCAATAGTCAAAGGGATGGGGAAGTCCCGTCTGTACCTCCAGGGAAAGCTGCATTCAGTGTAAAATATGCATTGGTGGATAAGTATCAATGGTGGCAGAGTCATGATTCCCGGAGGTCATTACTGGAGACAGCTTTCAGATGTCTTCAGGGAGCCTCTCCAGTGGTGACTCACCACAAAATATGCGCTGAATCATGCCTTACTCAAAATGACCAAAGAGTTGGAAGAATTTGCTCTTAGCCATAATTGGGATGAATTTATGTTACATTATTAAACAATTCAAGCTCTAATTGTGTTACTACTTGTTGTATATTTGGGAAAATGCAATTCTAGATTGATAGGAAATAGCACTAGGCAAATTCTAGGTTAGTTTCTGAAACATATTTTTGTACTTGAAGTGCTTGGAGATCCTCTGTCTTTAAGAGTAAGAGGAGCAGCGGTCTAAGAGAAAGCTTTCACTTTTTGCTTTCCCACCTTTTGTGTTCTCTTTGACCTGATCTGTGTCTACTCAGATTTTCTTTATTTTATCTACAGAGTTTCTGCAGTGGCTGTTCATTCTCACTGTGTTTGGAGAAAAGTATTATTAAGAACTGCTTTGGCAAGAGCAGAGACCTAACAGATAGGGATGTCTTCTTCTTTTCTTGTCTAGGAGTAAAAGCAAAATAACAACATAAAGCAGCAAAAAAAAGCTAGAAATATATCTAGATGAGATATCCAAATGAGAATAAATGTCTCAAAGAGAGCTCATCTGAATCTCAATGGCTGAAGACTGATATGTGTAAGATGTAAGTATACTATTTAAATTTAATAAACTAGATACCCAGATTGTTAAAGCCTGAGGAAGACATGGCCAACCTTTGGTCAGCTCTTGTGATGATACAAGTAATTTATACTGAAGAACCTGAAGATACTGTGTTTTTCTCATATTATAGTACTTAGCAGGGAAGAAAATTTATCTCGAAGAAAAGTAAATTGAAAAAGTACCCATATTTTCATGCAAATATCGAGTTAATTAACTTGTATGCCTGCTTATAGACAGTAAATCTATTGGGAGTAATGATACACTGTTCAGCTCACCCAAATGCAGGTGAAAACACTCCTGTTAGTCTGGGCAGTTTGCTGGTTCATAAAGTCTACCAAAGACCTTACTAGTGATGCAGTAATTCCAGCAACACCTGTTTTTCCCTTTTAGTTAAAGCATGCAGATAAAAGATAAAATGCAATTTTTTGAAATACATATCACTTAAAGAATATGAAAAAATATACTTCTGGTTTGTATTAGGTTTTGTGAAATAACTAATTTTCAACTGTGTTTTTCTTACTTCTTGGTGATCTTAGGTCAGAAAAATATGTCTATGTGAATATGTAGACTTACCTTGTCTACTACAATTAATTTTTGAGAAACTTTGGACACAGGAACAAAGGATGAGAGAGTTTTGAAGGAGCTGCAGTCTTGAAGAAGCTTCAGGTCACAAGAAGAATCCTTTCTTACCGATTCCATTTTCTGCTAGAAATGCAGCCTTTTTCTTTTCACGTTAGCAAAAGATGCAGAGGTTAAAATCTAAGATTTGGCATTTCTTAGAAAAATAAAGGTAAGACTCTTATCTTCTCAGCCAGAAATAGTGCTTCACTGCAAAAGATGGCCAGCTGATATACTTCTATAAATCTTCACTAAAATACCAGTGGAAAAATGCAACTAGCACCTTTATGAGGTCCAGCTGTAGAAATTTATGTTATGTATATTGTAGCTATTTTTCTTTAGAATATAAGGATCTTTAATGTTGGAAGGTATTTGGAAAATACTGATTAAAGTACAGTATTCCAATTAGGCTGATGGGCTAAGAGACCCTTCTTCTAAATTGCATATGGTTTTCATTTATCCTTCTTCAGGTTTCTCCAATACTTCAAGTACTGACACTTGATCTCTTTTCACACATTTTCAGAGGCAGCCCATGGTATTAAAGAAAATACAAGGCAGGCTTACACTCAAAGAATTCCTAGAGGTTTTGGTCAATTTTATCTGTAAGATAAATGGGTCAGATGATTTATTTTGGGAGTTCCACAACTTGTAAATAGATATCTGAGAAATTCAGGTTCATTCCTTTACATAACCTATCAATTTTTGATTACTAAGAACTAAGATAAGAAACAGGAACTTAATTAGTTTGAAAGCAAATGCTGGGGAGAAGTCAATGGAAGGAAAGGGGTGACTGGAATGGCAGTGGGCACAAACAGACAAATAAGTGGGGGAAAGGCAGTGGGGGGCCGTAGCAGTGTCTGGTGAGACAGAATAGTGTCCAACAATATTTTCCCAAGAAGCAGTTTCTGGATCTTTCAGACAGGTCTGAAATTGCTTCCAGTGTGCATTCTAATCTGTTTTGAGTGTTTTCTCATCTGCCTAGCCTTACCAGTCAGACTGAACCTCTTGTAATATATTCTACACAGATTTCCAAAGTCTTTCAGTGTTTTCTTATGCTGAGGTTTGGATTCCTAAGGTTTACTTAATGTAATTTCACACCTAATTTCAAGTCATTACTGAGAACATGAAGTAAAATTGCATGTAATACCCCTGAAGCACCTGAAGCATTTACAGCATTTACTATTCTTTGGCCAGGTTTCAGCCAATGTGAACTACCAGTTCACATTCAGCCACTTATTCTAAATCACTCCATTCTAAATCATTTTAAAGCAAGTTTTTATTAAGGAATATTATTCCTGTGACATACCCTTATTAGTTGATTTCATATTCTCATAACAAGTACTTTTGTCTTCTGGGATTTATTAATTTTATTATTAAACACCTGGTGGTGATTTCATTATTTTTATTTTGAATAGTTATGTAACACTAATGCCCATAGGCTACTGAGGCTGACTGTACAAATACAGGCAAAAAACCAAAATACAAATACAGTCATTGCTACATATAAATTATAATCTAAGAAAATGACACAATGGATCAACAGTAAATGTTGAAATTAATGGAAAAAAGGAAAAAAAACCTACGTGTTAGTCAGGGAGGACTTATAAAGACAATTTCTCAACGTTTAAATTAGTAGATTACAGTTTAAAGAGGCAGGTTCTGACCAGGTGTGAAGTTCTGGAGGCTGTTTTCACCTTTGAGGAAATCACTCCTTTCCTTGAAAAACCTATTTTTACAAAACCAACTTTCATGTATTCTTTGCCTTAGGACCCATGGATAATTTTAACTGAATGTCTCTTCAAATATCTCAAAGAAATCTGCATTGCATTGCATTTACCACTGTGAACTACAGCAGTGACATTTTGAGTCTCTTTTGATCTTTTTGTAATTCTGTTTTTTTAGTCAAATATTTTAAAGCAGTAAAAAAAAGGATAAACATGCCCGAATAAATGGTGAATAATGGTAAATATCAATTATTAAAAGATAATTATCTTTAACTTTAAAAAAGTATTTCAAACCACATTTTTCTTCATGAAATTCTTCTCTGTGCACAAAAGCCATGACATGAGCCAAAGATATGAGAAATCTCAGTAAAAATATTAAATTTTAGTCCTTCTTCAGAAGAAACTACTACTTACCTATCCTTTTCTCTGCAGAACAAATTGAAGGCAGCATTTCCTGATTTGGAATTTGATCAGAGCACAGTGACTTAAATGTAATTTACCTTCACTTCCAGAAAACCAATACCTGAATTTTGCAAAGCAACTTCCCAAACACCAAGAGAGGGAGCTAAGATGACTCCTTGCTTCAGAGTGCCCCAGCACACACTCTCTTGTATCCCTTTCCTTCTCAGGACAGTAAGAGCTTGAGTGGAGGTATTTTTCTGCTGTCACCGCACAAGAGCTATACTTTTTGTTTCTAAGATGCAGAAAGTAATCTCCTGCTGCTGCTGAGGTGGTGCCACTGCTGTTTCTCTCTGCCGTGCGGTGGGACACCCACCCTTTGGATTTGGACAAATAGCTTTACTTCCATTGAGACAGCTGCTCTTATTAACACTAGTGATTTAGAGGAAAGTTTTTAATCCAGGCTTTAGCATCTGAGAGGCTGTTGCAGGGCTTGGCACAGGGGAAGATATTAGTTCCAAATTACAGCTTCTCAAATAAAAGATTAACATAAGAAAATCAGCATAGCTGGTCATTTTACAGATTCCATCTGCTATCCTTGCACTTACTCCAACCCTAATCAACCGTTTCAGTTTTAATGGAATGAAAATCTCAGTAGTCAGCTTTTCCAAGGTTTTAGCAGGCAGTACATTAAAGGGAAAAAACCCCAGCTAGGTTTGCTATTTCTCCACCTTGAAAATGTTGAAGGGGGTGTGTGCAGTTTCATGCAAAATGCAGATAACCTGTTAGATAACCTGATGATTTAATAAACAATCATAGTTTCTACCTGGTACTTACGCTGGTACATTCACTTTTACCATTTGCCCTATTTAAGATATCATAAAAATAGATACCTTCAGGCCACTTCTTCTGGCTTTTTCAGAGACACAGAAAAATTAATTTGACATTGTTAGCACAGATATTTTACTTACTTTCTGGCTCATCTTCTGTAAATGGTGAGAAGCTTATTATAAAAATAAAATTTAACAAATTATCTGTGGACATAATATAACTAGCTGAAATATGTATAAAATTAAAAACATAGAGATACTGTTTACAATTTTATTATTTAAAGGTAGGGACTGAAGGAGAACTTGAGAAGTACTTATAGAATGCCATGCTTAATTACAACTAAATGGCAAAGGAATGTCTTTAATAAATGGGAACCTCATTTTTCTAATGAAATGTATCAAATTATAGAGCATTATCTATATGATATATAGAACAAAATTGTATTTTAAATATTTGAAACTCTCTTTGCTGAGCATCAGAATGCACTGAGGGGCCTTGTCTACATGGAGTTTTTAGACTCTTTCTTTAAAGATTGTTTTTTAATGAAAGTTATTCTGAATTATTAGATATACAGAATGTCTGAATTCTGCCTAATATCATTCATATATTATTTAGTTACCAGATAACAAGCAATTTTAAAACCAGTGAAGGAAGGAGAGGGAAGCAATCACTAACAAATGAGCAGTTCATGATTCAAGGATTGCTAGGAGCTGGTTCAGGGCTCAGTACAGGCAACAGCACAACTTTTGTTTCCTTGTTCTATTAAATTAATGCATGTATAGCAACAGTAATCAGTAAACAATATTTCTGTGTTGTTCTGCTAAGCTTTGTAATCTGAATGAAAATGTTTGGGGCATATTTAGTATAGGAAAAACCTTCTTGTGTAATAGCAACAGCAAAGAAAAGACATAACTGCGCTAGACAGTAGTGGAGGCAAGTCTCAAGTTATGTTTCCAACTCATCAGGAAAACTTTTTTAGGTCATGTTTTTTTTTTCCCTGAGAAATGCAGTGAATCCCTAAGTCTGCCAATACTCACCCCAGTCAGTGGTTGGCTCCTTTGTGGATTTCTAGCAATGCAGATACACATCTTTTAAGTGAGGACAAAGCATTTTGTTTTTAGCATTCATAGCTGTAACTGTTAATGGGTGAAAAGCAGGGTAAACAAATGCACTGAACTATAAAAATGAGACAGACACACTGATGATTTGATTTGGATGCATCTTTTGAGACTAGTTTCATAGAAAAGGCACCTAGGGTAACAAGTTGAATCACAGACCTGTAAAATGGGGAATAAAAAAATTAATTATTCAGAAAGACCAAAGGGAAACCTCAGACATCTTCTTGGTTCATTAGTCCTGCATAAGTAAAAGTAGTAATCAAAGGATTGCATCCAGAAAATGAGTGTGCTTTTAATTCTAAAAAAAAAGGGACAAGTTTGAGTTTAGGATCCTTATAATTGGAAGTTACATTAATTTAAAAAAGGGATTATCAAAGGCATCCACCTTCTATAAAGAAAAAATTAGTAACAGAAATTTCAGCATAGAAGCCTGTGATGAGGTTACCTGTTGGAGACTCTGGCTGGCTTTACAATTTATTTTTCCTTTTATACTCTATCTGTACCTCGAGCCACTCCAAGGTCTCTGTCATTCTGCACATTACATTAACTCATCGTTCTCCAGGATATTCCTTGAGAGAAATATTTTTCTTTGTGTCTACAGTACAGTGTATTTTATTTCTGAATTTATGGTCAGGTATCTTGGTTCTGGTCTTGTATTACTTATCTACTTGGTGCTATAATTTACTGACAAAATTATTTCAGTGATCTCAGTGCTGATCATACACACCAATGCTGTGCTGTGAATCCACTCCAGAGATAAAGACTTGAGGTGGCACAGGAACATGAGTCATTACTATGTCATTGGATTGGTAATTCAGATTTGGAAATATGCTGTTTCATTTCTTTCCTCTAGTTTCTTACTCTAGGTTTTTCAAGCACTTTTTAGCATCCCCTTCTGCCTTCACATATCTTCTTTAATACGAATACACACTTTGTGTGTCTCTGTGTGTGTGGACTTCTACAAACTGCTTCAGACAGGCAAGAATCTTTAGGAGAAGGACTATTGAATGACTGCAAATGAACAGAATATTATGTCCCAAATTTAGATGTGACTTCTCCAGGATACAGATGCTGCACATTCATGATGTAGGGAAGGTTACATGGCTTCATGAAAACATAATTAAAGCTCATTAGTTAAGCATTGAAACTCACTCTTAAAATTGGTTCCCATAATTAAAATTTTTACAACAGTAAACTCTTGCAAACCAGACACCAAGTAAAGCTTTAATTTATTCCCTGGTGGCAGCACTCTTTAACCGTATCTGCCTTCATTTTGCCATTCTCTGCCTCCAGCTATTCAAACCTCTCTACTGTGCTGTACAGTACATCACTGTAAATAACTGATCCTGCTGCAGAAGGACTTGGAAGAGAGAAAAATAACACTGCTTTCAGTTGATGCACTGCAGGACTTCATAAGGAGACCTGCTGTACAGTAGAGAGTTCAGTGCAAAGAGCAGGAAAAAGCAACATCATCCACCACTGGTACTAAAGGCATTCACAGGGAACCAGAATCTTAGGTTTCATACTAGTTTCAGTCTGAAACAATACTATGACACTTGCCTTGCAAAGAATCAGAAGCAGCATCTTTTCCCACATAGCCTTGACTGTACATGCTGTTTCCTTTTACTTAAAAGGCCTGTGGTTTTGATTCACAATTAACAGTCAATAAATGCAACCTAACCTACTCTGGTATCTAATAGTAGCCTTCACCACAGTTAAGTGTCAGTAAGAAAGAATTATGCTTGTTCCTCCCATAATTCAGTTGATGTCATTTAAACAGCACCAGTAGTACAAAATATTTTAATTTAATGGAAGTATTGACAATTGTAAAGTTGTATTACTGATGCTTGAAAAAATATGGAAAGATAAAACCTATTAAGTAGTAGAATGTATGTTTACAATTTTCAACAGTACCTCACAGAATATGCATTTATACTTGCTGTTAAAAAAAAAGAAGCTGCACTGTTAAAGCACATGTATCAGCAGTTTGCTCTAGCTGGGAGTGTCCAAGGACACAGGCAAAGCAGTCTGTAGGCAGAAATAGTGGTTTTTTTCAGGATCAGCAGGAAAAAGTTGAAAAAAAAAATTTCGATATTTATGAAATATCTAAATAAATTCTGAACAGTTGCTTTTAACTGTCATTCAGTCTTGAAATATGCTGCTTCTATTTCTATTTAAGCCTGGAAAGAGTTTCTGACCAAATGTTGGGGTTTTTCCTATTGGTACAATCTAGCTTGCCTAAATTATTTAATTTTTTTTTATAGGTCATTCTTATGCAAGAAGCTAAAAGTAATTAAATTTGCAGGATGAAAACATGGCACAGGCACTGCTGGTACCACCTGGACCTGAAAGCTTCCGATATTTTACTAGAGATTCTCTCGCAGCTATTGAAAAGCGTTCTGCAGAAGAAAAAGCTAAAAAGCCCAAGCAAGAGCATACAGATGATGATGATGAAAATGGTCCAAAACCAAACAGTGACTTGGAGGCAGGAAAGACACTGCCATTTATTTATGGTGACATTCCTGCAGGAATGGTATCTGAACCTTTGGAAGATCTGGACCCATATTATATCAATAAAAAAGTGAGTGGATTATGTTTTGCACAAAATAGAATATAACTTTATACACTAGAAAAGTTTAATCACAAAATGTGATGGTTTGCACTATCAATCTGCTAAATATCCAGAATCATTCTTTCCTTTAACAGAACTGATTTATGCTCTTCCATATTGTGACTGCTTCAATTCCATTGAGATACTTGTTATTTACTTCATTGTAAGGAAGATGTATCTTCCTTGATCTTGCCTGACCTTGTGCACAGAATGAATTTTCTTGACTTCAATATAATGGTAAGACTGGATATGACAAAAGAGATGTTCCAAGCATGATTTTGCAATGGAAATAGTTGTAGATAACAAGGTACCATCCACCCAAGTTAGTGAAATAGAGGACTGTAACCATATTCTTTGTTTCTATATAGCTATACAACATACACAAAGATACATATGTATGTATGAAATACATGTATCTCTGTGTATGTAGCATACAGAGACTCTTCAAATCTTGGCTGATATGAAACTACCACAATACAAACTATTGCTTGAGGTGCTGGGTTTGCTATGATAGATCTCTGTTGCACAGCTGTCTATTAGAAATCTCTGGCAGACCATGGAAAAGCTTAGTTTTGAGAAAAGGAATTGAAAAAAGACATTTTCGGTGTTCTGAAGAGTTTTCATACAGAAAGACCAGAGCAAAGACTTATAAAATAAAAGCAATGTATCTAAGTTAGATGTGTGAGTCTGGAACACAACAGGACTGTTAGCAGCAAAGTTGTGCTCCATGAAGAATGCAAACTCTTAAAAGAGGTGCATTTTCCCTTCCAACTTGTACTCCTTTTCACATGATTCCCAAGTCAGGGACTCAGGGGTAGAAAAGGTAGTTCAAACAGATCCATTCAAGTAAAAAGTCTGACTTTTTAAAATTCAGGATCTGCAGTAGAAAGTATGGGTTTTGATCTTGTAGCAATGGTGCATACAATTGCAAGCAGACTGATGTTATCTGAGTTAAGAGAAAGACAAGGAACAAACAAGTATATTTCCATAGCTGGGTTTAGTTGTAGACTGTTTTAAAATCCTCCAGGGCCTGAAATAGTCCAACCTGGGAACAGGTAAAAGTACTTTAGGTCCTGCACTGATTAGTGAAAGGTACAGGTGACAATAAGAGCCAGTTTTCCTCTATGCTCTTGTTTATTTCTGTGTGCTCCTTTAGCAGCATCAAGATGTTCTCTCAGTTTCTGATACACCTCCAAGTATTGTGGGTAAGGAGAGTGAAGAAAGATGAAGAGGTGGATAACACCCCTAAATTAAAAAATGCAGGAGGTTTTATATGGAGAAGTACTTGGAACTATCTTTTCCCCTCTCTCTGAAACAGGGAAAAACTGCACACAGTAGCTCTAATGAAGCATCCCAGGCTGCCATCAAGATAAGAAGTTTGATGTTGAGCCACTATAAAAAAGATCAAGGCATAAAATACTTTAAACTCCAAAGAAACTTTGTTTTCTAGAAAAAAAATATCAGGCAAATAATACTCTCACTTTTGTGGTTACATTTGTGGTTGCCTTTGGTTTGTAAAACAGATTTAAGAATTATGGCTTCAATAATGGGAACAGAAAATAAAGCAGAATCTCTATGTAATTGCATAACCTAACAGGTGCCAAAGTTAAATAAACAATGCTGTAGATAATATAAGTATGTACATTATTAAGGAAATGTAAAGAAATTAAAGCTAAAAGAGGTAGCATTGGCAAGTTAATTGGCAATTATTTAAATTTATATGGTTTGGATTTTAACAGTTCCATGCAAATTCTTGCTTACAATATAATTGTCAGCACTAAGCCCTATTCTGGACTAGCAGCAAAAAATCGAGAATAAAGTTGCATAAATAAGTTCAGGGATAAAGTTATCTGAACAAGTGAAGTTTCAGAAAGCCCAAGAAGTTCTGAAGTAGAGTTTCTAACCTCCACTGATCAGAAAGAGCAGTCAGATTTTTTGTAACAGAAGTGTAAAGGCTCACACCAATGATGGACTTCTTAGTCTAAGAGAGAAATTAGTAAACTGTAGAATCTTTAGTCACAGGTAACATCTGTATTTATATTACCTAGCAGTATAATTATGCTCAACAGAAAACAAATGGATATCTTAAATCATGGACTAGAACCAGTCATCCCTCCTCTGGTGTATGGTAGAACTACGCTTAATCATTGACTTGTCAATGCAGAGGAAATCATACGTGAATTGTAGTCTGTCTTCAGGCTCAGCTGCAGCAGTGACCTTGGGACAGGCAACATCTTTCAAGCATTTCCAGCTGGGTGAAGGGCTGTAGGGCAGGGAGAAATGCCAAGGAGTGTGTGCCTGTTCTCTGCCACCCTCAGTGTTCACTTAATGTTTTTCTGTGAACAGGCACCAGCAACACTCCTTTACCTATTTCCTTTCCCACCGTGGAGAGGTTTGCTCTCCCTGCCCGAGACGTCTGTCCAAACAGGCAGTAAAGGCCACAGAGGGGGCAGCAGTTTTCTGATCACAGCCAAGTTTTAACAGAGAATGGAAATCAACGTGGAGAACAGTGATACTATACAGCTCTGCTGAGAGTGTAACAAAGACTCTATTATGTTAACACAAAGCACAGCCATTACCATCGACGAAGAGCAAAAGGAATGAAGAATAGTCATGTCCTGAAGTAATTTCAGGCAGCACCAAAGATGCAAGTAAACCTCATTCACACACAAATACACTTAGGCAATGACTGCCCACAGAAACAGAATAAACGGAACACAAACCACAGGTTTAATCAGACCAAATTTTAAAAGATAATCGCTAGCTAAATTTGCTGCTCATGTATAGGGAAAGCAAGAGCATGTTGTTAACAAGAAAACCAGAAATTTGTTTTAAAAAAAGATTTGTTGTGATAGGATGCCAGATTCTGGTGTATGATTGTCTCACCTTGCTCAGAACTACATTAGCTGGCTATTTATTAATAATTTTCATTTTTTAGAAGATACATATAATTGATATTGGTAGTATTTAAAATAGAAAATGAAAGCAAAATTATTTTAAAACTGTGATTGATTTTGTAGTGACAGGCATTTCTCCTTGTTACTATTTATATGTATGTATATAGTTCTGTCAAATATTTGTTCCAAATACAAACTGGCATTTAGAATTGCCCTTTTGGTATTTTGGTTTTGTTTGTGTTTGCTCACAAGGTAGAATGTATTTGATAAATTTGAAGCTCTCACTTTAATCAAAGACTTCATTAGAAATAAAACTGAAATATTTTAGTGACAAAATGATGCATTTTGCTATTATTGATAAACTGCCATTGTTTTTTGTAATTTCCAACAATTTTAATGTTAGCAGAATTCAGTCCACATGCTGGCAAATTCTACAATTTGGAAAATTGGCTGTGGAAAGCTTAATCCACTGTATTCATAGAAATCAGTTCTTTTGTTACTGCAGGTAGACAGTAGAATGGAACTTGTACCTTTCAGGTGAAGAAAAGAAAATTTTAGTAGGAGGTGAATATATAGATGTATTCATCACTGTATTTTAATTTTATATTTGTTTTTTGCAGACTTTCATAGTATTGAATAAGGGAAAAGCAATTTTTCGATTCAGTGCCACGTCTGCCTTGTATATTTTAACTCCTTTTAATCCCATCAGAAAAATTGCTATCAAGATTTTGGTACATTCATATCCTTTTTTCTTAATGTTGATTTTAGTGTTGCTATTTAAAAATACTTAATGACTGAAATAATGCTTTTCATATGCATGGACAAATTGTATCCATGGAGGTGACCTATGCTAAATAAATACATGTTGTTCACACTGAAAAAAAGGCTAGCAATGTCACATGTGAATTGCAGTATGATCTTCATCCCTGCCGAGACAATTCTCTACTGAACCACCTAGAGCTGTCAGAGTTTAAATATCAGGCTTTATATCTAAAACGAGACCTGATCCCATACTAAGCCCTGCAGCTAAGGCCACATTAGTAACAAACCATTGCACTTGAACATATCTAAGGTCACAATTTTACCAAGACCAGTAGTACTATTCATGAACTAGACTCACTTAGCAAGGACAAAAGAGCATGGGTAAAGAGCTGCTTTTTCAGCACTGTGTTTTCAGCACTGGGATAGGTGTTCTATAAAACATTTGGGATAAAGGAGAATATTTTCAAATATATTTCAATGATGTTTGAACAAAAACTTGGGCTTAAACAACCAACCTCTGACTCAAGATCTGTATTAAATGAGTAATTACATTTGGGTCGTCATTTCATGATTAGAGTTAGAGATGTGTTTAAATTTCATTTAAAACCTAAACCTGTTCTAATTACAAAAGTATTGCATTTTTTTACAGAAGTGTACCATAATATGCCAGATGGCACACAGTTTAAAATACATAAAATTGTGAGTAAAGCTTTATTTTCAGGGTTTAATTTGAGAGTCATGTTATTTGTAGACATTTGTAAATACTTAATATTTTTAACTTATTTTAGTGTTATAAAACTGTCCTACTTTCTTGACTTATGTGCCTTAACTATAACCTACATTATTCAGCATGCTTATCATGTGCACTATTTTGACCAACTGTGTATTTATGACCATGAGTAACCCTCCAGACTGGACAAAGAATGTAGAGTAAGTTAAACATTTTTACCTCTTTATTTTTATATCTTTGGTTTTATGTGACTCCAAACAAGAAGCATTTATAAAAATGTGAATATTGGAATGGCTTGTCCAGAGTCATGAAGAATCAAATTCCACGTGCTCATCAATATCTTTCTGGTTTCCTCCTGAATAACTTAAATGATCTAAGAGTAACACCATGTTAATTAAAATCATATCTGAGGAATATCTGAACTTCTGCTGTGTAGTACAAACAGGAGCCCTTGTCCTTGGATACTCTGAGCTGTAAATCAGACAAGGAGCTATAGATGTGCATGTAAAATTGTGCATGTAAAATTGTTGCCATACCTTGCTTGAGTATCCGTGATCTCATCACAGTGTGACTTTTATTGTGCCTTACTGATTTGAATTCATAAGTGCCTGCCACAACAAGCACACACAACCCACAAACCACAAGAAACACAAACTGCTGCGGAAGGGCCTTTCCTATGAAAGAGTAACAAAGAGCTGACCTAATAAGGAATATTTCTCTTTCATGTTCATGGTTATAAATGCATGTTTATTCTCTAACAAAATACAGATAAATGTTTTCCTCTGAAATACTGTAGAATCATAGAATGGTTTGGGTTGGACGGGATCTTAGAGATCATCCAGTTCCAATCTCCTGGTGTGCAGGGACACCTTCCACTAGGTGATGTTTCTCAAAGCCCTTTATGTTTTTATTTGAAATACTACTACTCATGAAAAACCTGCTTCTAACCACTTGCTGCTTCTTTCATTCCCTCCTTTTCTCAAATAGCCATTACTGGTTTTTATTTATTTATTTTTCTGCATTAATGACCTTTAGATTGAACCCTGTTTAGAAACCATTACCATGAACCCATTCCCAGTTAACAGTGACGATGGCTTGTTAGAGTTGCTGAGAGTGTGAAAGGAGAGCAGTAGGGTATGGAGGTAGAGTTCCTTTGTTCTGGAGGTCCACAGAGATCCATGTGGGTCTCAGGAAGTGCCTGCATTATGCTGGTTATAACTGACTATTCTGTGTTATTAAATGAATAGCTGTTCCCACACCAGGTAAATTGGTAATCATGCTCCACATCTTTGAGAATAACAGTATGGGCATGCTTTCTTATATTTGATGATTATTTATGAAATAAACATGTAATACAGGCATTAGTGTAGTTATTATCCAGAACTGATTTTTACAAAACTCTCTGATTTTGACATAAAAAAAAAAGTTTCTTCAATTTTTGTAACACTTAGACATCTACCTGATTTATGAATGCAAGCGAAGAGGCAACCCTGTGAGTGCCAAATAATGTACATATAAATATCAAAGTCTGAAATGTATCTATAAATACTAGAGTCAGAAACAATCTGTAAGCACAAGAACTGAGATTAAATCAACCTTTTAGAAAATGAGTAGCATATATATCAGGTTCAAATTTCAACAAAGACTGAACAGCAACTACAATATTTAGGGCAAGTGAAGTTAATAATTTTCTCCTTTCATTTCTAAATACTTTTCTTTTAAGTCATCTTTGCTAAAGAATGGCACTGTCTAAAAGTATGCAAAAATCCATTATTACTGCTCTGATGATTTTCAGGTACACTTTCACTGGAATATATACCTTTGAATCACTTATCAAAATTCTTGCAAGGGGCTTCTGCTTAGAAGGTTTTACTTTTCTGCGAGACCCATGGAACTGGCTTGACTTCAGTGTCATTTTAATGGCGTAAGTGGTTCAAGAACTTTTAAAGTTTTTAGGGCATGAAATTAGTGGTAAATATTATTATAATAAATGTATTTATTTAAACATATTTAATTTTTGCAACCTTTGAAGTTTAGACACTGTATCACACATTTTAGTATTCATAAATCAAAGTAAAAAATGGCAGAAGCCAAAATGGAGTGCCAGCCACTAGTGTAATTACTGCTGAGGGACACTAATTTCATGTCCTACATTTTTCTGCTCACCAGAAATGAAGCCATCCTTTGACTTCATGTCACTGTCCCATTACAAGCTAATTAGTTTAACTAGATGTTCAAATACAAATCAGTGAGTTTCACTTCAATGACATTTAAGCAGAATTGATGGAAATAATTATTAAAGTGAAATGTACTGAAGAGACAGGTAAATTTTGAAGTATGATTGCTAGTATTGCCACAGAGATTTTGAAGACCCACATAATTAGTATAAACTCTGCCTCAATTCTGAGTAACTGTGATTTAATCCTACAGGTATGTAACAGAATTTGTAAACCTAGGCAATGTTTCAGCTCTTCGAACTTTCAGAGTATTGAGAGCTTTGAAAACTATTTCTGTAATTCCAGGTAAGAAGTAGTTGGTGTAAGGTGTTAGGCCCCTCGTATCTCCAATTGTTATTTGTGTGCTGTCATTGTGTTTGTGTGTGAACTCCCCTATTACAGATATGTGACAGAGTTTGTGGACCTGGGCAATGTCTCAGCGTTGAGAACATTCAGAGTTCTCCGAGCTTTGAAAACAATATCAGTCATTCCAGGTGAGAGCGAGGTTAAACACCGAGGCTGACTTTTGTTCCATTGAATTCACTTCCTTTGAGCATAAGTCTTGCTGTTTGCTGCTCATGTTGCCAAAAATAAAAAAATAAAAAAAAAAAAAATTAAAAAAGGCATGGATCATTAACCTAGTTTATGATTCTTTGCATTTTCAGCATTAGCTTCTTTTATTTTGCAAAATCAGCCTTTGAGTTTAACAGAGTCTTGCATGAAACATAAAATATGAGGCTGATGGGTTATTTTGCTTTGTTTTTCTGCATTTTATTGTGACAAATTGCCTCTACATTACAAAAGCTTAGTGGTATGGCTTTCTTGGTTTTGAATATTTTCCATTACTTTTCCACTTGAAACTGACATTAGTCCTAGAAATAAGCAAGTAACAACAAAAGAAGATACCAAAGAGGAAATAAATGATGCACAGGACAATTTATCAAATGCAAACTATGTTTTTCATTCAAAATGACTAGCAATTCCATCTCATGCTGCTTCGCACTTTCATGAAGTCATGTTTAGTATTAACTGGAAACTGAATTATTGGCAGAATATTTAATGCAGAGAAAAATTAGGAAATGCAATCAAATCTGTACTAGGATAGCATGATTGATAAAGTTTCCTGCTTGAGAATAATATTATATATTTAATTTATTGGAATATATGTATGTTGCATATTCATTAAAAGGAATCTTTTTCTTTCATTCATCTTCACAAGCTCTGAGGCTACTCATGAAGCTTTACCTTTTGAAAAATAAAAAATAATTTCTTTTTAAGTGTCTGCATGGCCTCTTAATTATATGGGAAAGGCAAAGATACTCTTTGATAATTCTATGGATCCTTTTTCTTTGCAGGCCTGAAGACTATTGTAGGAGCCCTGATTCAGTCTGTGAAGAAGCTCTCGGATGTGATGATCCTGACAGTGTTTTGTCTGAGTGTATTTGCACTGATAGGGCTGCAGCTGTTCATGGGCAACCTGAGGAATAAATGCCTGCAGTGGCCTCCAGACAATTCTACTTTTGAAATAAACATTATTTCCTACTTTAACAGCACCATGAATGAAAATGGTACATTTGTTAACATGACAGTGAGCACGTTTAACTGGAAGGATTACATTGAAGATGAAAGTAAGAATGTCTGATATAACTATTGTATTATATTTGTGGCTAAAATATGTAATTATCTGTGACCAAACAAAGGACATTGAGGGGTTTATATTTCTGCCTTATGTAGAACTGCTTACAGTCACTGATTGACACAGAACAAATGCATACAGTAAAAAATACAATAACCAGAGAGGTTCCTAAACAAGCTATAAAAGTCATCAGTAGCTAGCTGCTTTGATTTAACATAAATTATTTCTATTTTACTCTGTAGTACTTTCAGGTTTATTTGATCTATTCATATATATTTCTAATGCTTTCTACACAGCTCATTTTTACATTTTGGAAGGACAAAGAGATCCCCTACTTTGTGGTAATAGCTCTGATGCAGGGTAAGACCCTTTCAAAAATTTTTTGTTATTCTCTATAGAAAAAGAAGTAACATGAGACCTAGTTGCAACTACATATTTAGCAGGGTTACAGAACTTATGGAGTTTTGCAGCTAAACGTGAATGTCTTACTTGAGTCAAAATATTTTGCATTGTGGCTAAACAAAACACTAATTAACAGCCTTTTTCCTGCTTGATTGGAAAATGAAGTTGGTTTTATTGATAAAGTCTGAAATTTTTTTAAGTCTCTTTTTAAGTCTCTGATTTACTGATTGAAGAAAGTAGGGGGAAACAAAAGTTAAAACTGGGAAAGAAAACTTGTAAAATATTAAGAAAACACAGCAGTGACTTCATAGTTCAAGATTGAATCTGTTTTTTCAACCTAACTCTTTCACTTCTGGCAAATTCTGCCATTTACATGTGACAAATTAAGAGCCTAGAATTGTTAGCTGAACTTGGATGCTTGACTGGCAGCAGTGAAGAGGTTGACTAAAAATATATGTATCAGCATTATGTGGGAAATCCCTAATACTACCACTGGATTCAGCCAATAATATTGTTTAATCTGTCTGTAACCTTAACAACATTTCAGCAATTATTTCTGCCAGGAAATAATTCATTTGGAATAAGGATTCTATTTGCAAAATGTAACTGAGGAGAATTTTTATATTTAGGTCATTTCAACCAGTGAGCGGATGGAAAGGGTATCTTTCATTTACTATGTTACTAGTTAAATTTTTAGGAATGTTTTTTCTGAATGAATTTAATTGTAATGCACGGATTTTCTGTGGAAAAATAATGCATATTCTTTCAAAAGATGACACACATTTTCTAGAAGGGAATAAAAGTTATGACCAAGTGCCTCCTGTTTGTTTTTCACATAGACAATGCCCAGAAGGATATATATGTGTGAAAGCTGGTAGAAACCCCAATTATGGCTACACAAGTTTTGACACCTTCAGCTGGGCTTTCTTGTCACTGTTCCGGCTAATGACTCAGGACTTCTGGGAAAACCTCTATCAGCTGGTAAGAACTTATTATGACATAAATAGTAAACTGTTGGTGACCTCCAAAATTACATAAATAGGCTTATTTTTACATGAGCTGAAAAAGAGAAGTTGTGGAATAATATATAGATATGCTTTGTACTCCCTAGACACTGCGTGCTGCTGGGAAGACATACATGATATTTTTTGTTCTGGTGATTTTTCTGGGCTCTTTCTATCTGATCAACCTGATCCTGGCTGTGGTGGCCATGGCCTATGAAGAACAGAATCAAGCAACAATGGAAGAAGCAGAGCAGAAAGAAGCAGAATTTCAGCAGATGCTGGAACAACTGAAGAAACAACAGGAAGAAGCTCAGGTAATGACGGAAACTGTACTTTCTGAACAACCTTGTTCTTAAGGCAGGGAAAAAAAACTTTTATGATTAGGAACATGAACAAATTGTGCAATAAATTGCAGAAAATAAAAGTACTTGTTTACCGTGCAAGTTATAAAACTGGAAATAGCCAATGAAAACTAGGAACTAGCCAAATAGTAAAAAAAGGCAAGCTAATGGTACAGAAAAGAATGTTACTTCATTCACCAAACGACTGTAAAAGTAAAATGTTTGTCATAAGAGTGCTCTAGAAACCTGATTTTAAGTAGTCATAATTAATGGTGCTTTTATGTTACAGATCTTATAAATAGCAGGAACAAAGTCTAGTGATGTTACTTCTGGCTTACATCTGAGAGAGAATTGCCAAGTTTGCTGTACTTAATAATTCACCCCAAGTATTCATCAAATAGAGAAAAGGATTGTAATCAGTGTTCTTTTAGGTTTCTGTCCAGCAAGATAATGAAAAATATCCCTAATTAACACTGTAGTAAACCAGAAGTTTATGTATTCTTAGAACAGACAAGCAATATTCAAAACCACTATTCAAGCAATATTCATAACAAAGATATTACTTCAGAATTCTTTTAAAGGAATCTTTGTTTCCCCTGAAAAGATAAGAAAATTATTTGAAGTTTTATGAGAAAAAGATATTTTAGATACTTTTGTGAAAGGTTTTCTTATCTGAAAGTAAAATATATGCAGCAGTTCAGGTCTCTGAGTCAGCCATCTGTCTAATTTCTGGACTGGTTTTCCATTGCTTTTCAAATGGCATTTAGTTATTTTAAACAGGACAGTGTTTATAAAATGCTAGCAAATTTGAAACTCCTATGAAACTCTATTTTTGGTAGTACTTTACAGTACTTTCACTAAGAATGACTCCATAAAGTGCTAACAAAAAGAGAAACTTTCTGTCTTTTGCTTGAAAAGAAATCTTTATGTATGACCTGTGAAACCTAATTAGCATGTCTTTATTTTAGTCATTTAACTTTATCCCTTCCAAATTATTAAAGAAAAATCTTGCAAAATTCAAATTTAGAAAGGTTGAATGTCAGCAAAGTGTATGTTGCTGGGTTTTTCTTAAATCTGGTCTTTTAATGCCTTAAAGACATATTATACTAAAAGATACCAACAGGTTCATCTAGCTGTTTGTGTGTCTGAGAGTGGGGAAAAGTGAAGCTGATCCAGACTTAGAAAGAAGAATAGAATAGAACAGGAAACAGAGACTATAAGTGAGGTTGAACAAAGACCTTGGAAAGTCCTATTTTTTTAATAAGTGACCATTACATTCATTATAAGTAAAGCATTATTACAGTCAGGATCTCTTTTGTTTGTGAAAACATTAGCAGAAAGTAGACAGTACAAGGATCACTGAAGTGTTGAATTAGTTGCTAAGGCAGAAATTAGCTCAGGATCTATCTCTCTTCCATCTCTCTGTCTGATCCCTTGACACTGAACCTATTCATCCACAAACTTAAGTTGTCACAGTGGTCTTTGGATTGCTTCACTTGTTTTTTCCTTTATTGTTAGTATTATGGGTGATGACTCAGCATCTGCTGCCTTTGTTTCTGTTAGTCTTTGAAGGATGATATTCTGACCCAGTATGACAAAATTTTGAGTATTGCTTTTTTATTTTATAAACACTTCAGAATCCTTTTAATACTCCATTTGGCAGAAAAAGTCTGTACCAAGTCAACTTCTCTAGCATGGTTTGTATATTAGGGCAAAGAAAGACATTAATTTATACTATGAGCTTTCAAACTATCCTTTCCCGCTGCAGAGAGATATGTCATCACTCCTGAAATACTTGGCATTGAATATAATATGTTTTGCTGGATAATTACTAGTCATCTTTGTTATATAACCCTAGTCTCTTGCCATTTATCATACCACCCTTTATGTAAGCTAAGAGCAGCCTGTCATCTTCCCAAAGGTATTTCCACTACAGAATTTCATAGCATTCTCCCACAGTTCTTTCGAGGAACAGCACTGGACATATTATCAATTACCAATTCTCAGTTAGAAGAAGTCTAAAATTTTTTTCTTGTCTCAGGCTGTAGCACCAACAGGCAATAAATACACCTTTGCAACAAAGACCTAGAGTGCAGATAGAGTGCGACATGGGAGGGGAAACGTGAAGAGGGAGGCAGGGCTTGAAGATGTGTCTAGAGGGTGTGCCTGGTACCAGTGAAGGCAGAAGGAAAGTAAAGGGAGTGTTCTTGCTATGAAGACAGTGAGGAAAGGCTAGATTCAACTACTTTCAGGCTGCTAGCTGGATTTTGATACATTAACTGACATGATTAATGTTAGGCATTCGTTTTCTCTGTAAGAGCTCAGAAGGGATCAGCTGTATTAGACCATGATGTGGGGCTTTTCTCAAGAGAAAAGGGAATAACAGGTCTGAAATACATGAAAAAGCACTATGGTAACACTTCTCTGACTACTTTTTTCAGACTTTTTTTTAAGTGTCTTATGCAAAAATTCTTTAATGAATAGTGTAGCTATTGTTCTGCTGAAGTTGGTGCTTCAAATAGCTCATGCTGCTAAACAGTGAGGAGATGTACAAATCAATAGTTTATCTTCAATACAATATGTTTGACTATATTTACACACTCAAGAGTGTACGAAGAGCATTATTATCACAGTGATAGTAAAAACCAGTTGATAAAAGACTATAAAATTATTCTTTTTTTGGCCTACTAACAATACCTTGCTTTGTAACATGACAGACAACAGCAGCAGTAGCAGCGGCATCAGTTGCATCAAGAGATTTCAGTGGTGTAGGGGGATTAGGAGAACTCTTGGAAAGCTCTTCAGAAGCATCTAAGTTGAGCTCAAAGAGTGCTAAAGAAAGAAGAAACAGAAGGAAGAAAAGAAGACAGAAAGAAATGTCTGAAGCAGAGGACAAAGGAGATTTTGATAAATTCCCCAAGTCTGAATCAGAAGACAGTATCAGAAGGAAAAGTTTCCGCTTCTCCACTGAAGGAAGTCAACTGACATATGAAAAAAGGCTCACTTCTCCTCACCAGGTACAGCACTCTATTTTACTAAGTCATGTGTGTCCACTCTACTTTTATTTTCACTGATATTACAGCAGGTTTACATATTGGAAGTTATGTAAATGGTGAGTGAAGGAAAAATCAGTAGTAGTACCATTCACAGTGTAACTTTGAGATTATTTGACCCATTCTATTAGCAAAGGGATAAAAACAACATACCAAGAATACTTATAAACTTAATTAACACATTTCTGAAAATGTAGTTCTGAGGATGTGTCTAGTAGACTGGAGAAAGAAAGATTAGTATTCTTATATATGCATTAATGAACCATACGTTCTCTGTTCTGGATCCATTTCAAATCCATACAAATATGTGGGTTTTTTAGCAGACTGCAACATCAAAATACTCTGCGCAGGAAATCCCACATTACCATTAGTTCCTATTATTTTCCTTATTTAGCTTCTTTAATGTGAAGATAATGAGAAAAGTAGCACTAGTACTTCACAATAAGGACAAACTGCATAGGGGTTTTTTGGGCTTGTATGTGCAACAATTTAGTCATACTGTTCTTTTTCATTAGAAATCCATTATCCATGGTGGAGATTCACTGCAATCATAGGAAAAAAGTAGTTTATGAAGGACCTCTGGAAATCACTTAATCCAAAGTTGAAAGCTCTACTCCCATAAACCAAAGGGTCTCTTCTGTCACTTAAGGATACACCCTCTGTACTTGGCACTGGTAAAGCCGCACCTTGAATCCTGTGTCCAGTTCTGGGTCCCTCAGTACAAGACAGACATTGAGATCCTGGAGCAGGTCCAGAGAAGGGCTGATGAAGGTCTAGAGAGTGAATTATATGAGGAGAAGCTGAGGAAGCTGAGGAAGCTGAGGGTGTTTAACCTGGAAAACAAGACGTTCAGGGGGCACCTTATCACTTTTTCCAACTCCCTGAAAGGAGGTTGTGGCCAGGTGGGGGTCAGCCTCTTCTCCCAGGCAACCAGTGACAGGATAAGAGGAAATAGCTTCAAGATGTGCCAGGGGAATTTCAGGTTGGACATCAGGAGGAATTCCTTCATGAAAAGGATTGCAAAAAATTGGAATGGACTACCTGGGGAGGTGGTGGAGTCAGAATCCCTTGAGATGTTCAGGAAAAGATTGGACCTAGCACTTAGTGCCATGGTCTAGTNGTGTTTAACCTGGAAAACAAGACGTTCAGGGGGCACCTTATCACTTTTTCCAACTCCCTGAAAGGAGGTTGTGGCCAGGTGGGGGTCAGCCTCTTCTCCCAGGCAACCAGTGACAGGATAAGAGGAAATAGCTTCAAGATGTGCCAGGGGAATTTCAGGTTGGACATCAGGAGGAATTCCTTCATGAAAAGGATTGCAAAAAATTGGAATGGACTACCTGGGGAGGTGGTGGAGTCAGAATCCCTTGAGATGTTCAGGAAAAGATTGGACCTAGCACTTAGTGCCATGGTCTAGTTGATAAGGTGGTGATCAGTCAAGGCTGGGCTTGATGATTTTGGAGGTCCTTCCCAGCCTAAATGATTTTGTGCTACTTTTGCTTATTTCAAGGCTACACACAGTTATGGCATTTTTAGAAAAAATCACTCAAAATGCATCTCTTCAAAATGATAATGTGTTGTCTGAGCCAATAGATGACATTTACCTATGGATAGCAGCCCGGTTAGGAATAACTTACTAATTAAAGACTCTCTTGACAATTTTTTTGCACTTGTAATAAAGCTTTGGGGCAAAAGTTGACAGTATGCAACTAAAACTTATATGCCATAAGAGCAAAATAATTGCAAACAGTAGAATTGGTAAAGAAAGAGCTCATTTGTTTTGTTAGCCATGGAGAATCTCCCTGGTGAGACAGGGTCCAGAGCATGAAACTATGAGGCAGAATGGTAAGGGGAGATAATCTTCTCAGCTGGCCCCTGTAAGAGATTTTGTCCTTTGATACCATTTTCCATATGCAGATGAATGATGGAGTTTGACAGAAAAATCAAACCTTCCTTTCAGTCTTTACTTTCCAAAAGCATGTAGATACATATATTTCTGCCTCCACATGTGTTAAAATTGCAGCCATTTTGGCTTATATCTTTTGTCTCAATGCAGCAGGGACTTGCAGAACAGACGTTACTTCTCCCAAATCTCTGAGGGGGCTGATCCAATTAGCTGTGCTCAAAATGTGGTAACACATATTGGAAAGACTGGCCTGCAAATAAAACATAGCAGCTATGGGAACATCCTCTAAAAGAACAAGGGTATCTATAATAGCCAGATGAAACCCTGGTGAGCATGTCATTTTCTGAAGAACTGTAGGTTGGCCAGATATATTTACAAAGAAATGTAAAAAGGGTGTAGCAATTAGTTTACAGCTTTGTCACAATTCAGTGTCATATTCCATAGAAGCTAGGGGGTTTTTCTTCGATAAAATTATCTTTCAGTGTAAGCCAAACAGCACTTTTTCTCCAGCCAAGTTTACATAAATGGGTTAGCAAAATCATTTGGCTGATATTTTTAAAGTAACTCAGCCTGAGGCTGACAGCCAGCGTAGAAAATTTCAGCCCAAACCATTAAAATTTGGTATAGCTGAAAAAAATGCGTCTCATAATGGTAAACACCTGCCAGCCCTCATAACAGGCAGTTCTACCAGTTCAGCACACACATAATGTGTGTGAATTTATATATCTGGCTATGCATATACAGACATACATATGGGTTGGTGTATGTATATATACAGTGTTTGATTTTCAAAGTATTAACATAGATTTATATAATATAGGACAGTATCCACTTTCACTTTAATTATCCTGGGATCAAACCCATTGCTATTACATATGAGGACTTTCCACCTGCAAAAACAGTGAAAAAGTGACTATAGTCTCAAATCAGGTTTTTGATGAACCAAGATGTGAAGATTTGTACAAATGCAGAACTGAAGAAAGCTGAGTGCCAGGTTACTTTTCTCCACAATTAGTACTCATTTTATTTATTCATGAATGCTGTTAATAAAATATGTAGCAAGGGAGAAGAACACTTCATTAACTGGCTTCTACTGTAATTAAAAGATGAATTACCAACAACCACTGATGTATTTTTCTCACTTATAAGAGAATATCTTTAGGTAACAGTGTCCCTGGTGAATACTGGCTTTGAGCTGCCTGATAATCCAGTGATACCTTCTGGCAGGTGTGTGCAACCTGCTACAGCCCCCAGAGAGCAATGCCTGAGTGCTGCTACTGTACCTCCAAAGCTTCCCCAAGCTGCCCCCTCTGTCTTCTGGTTATTGTTCCCACACTGTTGAGCCTATTGTGAAGAGGTCAGTCAAGTTCCTTACATCAGTTTGGAAGGATCTCAATGGCAAACTTAAGATCACTTAAGCATCTACCAAATGAAACGGAAAACAGCGATTGGTGAGCATTATTAGTTGTTATCCCTAGGAATCCAGGGGATGAGGAAGAGAAGTAAAAGACTTTTAGCTCTGTACTGTAATTGAAGGAATAAAAGACAAGTACCTGCAAAATCTTGATAGTGATATTGAAAACTGTCTCCAGCCCAGTCCATACCAGTTCAATGCACCTTCTTCACTCAGAACTGTTCTACCTTGCTTATGTCTTCTGAACAACTTTCCTCAGTCTTGCTATATGACCTTAAAAGAATTTTCCCCCTCTACTTGATGTGCCCTGGTGAACACATTCCCCTAGTGGACACGCTTATACAATGGAAGAAAAAAGTGACTGTCCTTCCTCCAGCACTGTAACTATTCTTTGAAAAGCCAAGAACTTACCACTTTAGTTCTAATGCTGTTTTGTTTGGTATGTTTTAAATCTTTTACAGTCTTTGTTAAGCATTCGTGGTTCACTGTTCTCACCAAGGCGCAACAGCAAAACCAGCATTTTCAGTTTCAGAGGTCATGCAAAGGATGTAGGATCTGAAAATGACTTTGCTGATGATGAACACAGCACTCTTGAAGACAATGAGAGCAGAAGAGATTCTCTCTTTGTTCCAAATCGACATGGAGAAAGGCGCAACAGTAACATCAGTCAGGCCAGTGTGTCATCTAGAATGATACCAGCCCTCCCAGTGAATGGGAAGATGCACAGCACTGTGGATTGCAATGGAGTGGTTTCCTTGGTTGGAGGACCTTCAACTCTAACTTCACCAACTGGTCAGCTTCTACCAGAGGTAATTATAAGTATACCAGTAATTATTACAGTTTGGTTCAGGCACCGAATTTTCTCTTATTCCTCATCTCTGCACTCCTTATAATTTCTTAAAGAAATAATTTGCAATAGTTTCTAAATAAGAAAACATAAAGAAAAAAAGTCCTCAACCTCTCATGTCTAAGCCTTAGTAAAGTATTCTATTCTTCTTGCTTTCAACAAGAGATCTGCACATAGAAAAAAAAGATGAAGTGAATTAGACAATTTTCATGTAATTTCACTTCAACAAAGGTAGATATTCAATATCTAAATAAAGCTATAGCTTGAAAATATGTGTAGGAAATCTCCTATAAAATTAAACAGAAGGTGGCTACTACTGTCATGATAGTTATTAGAAATACCCCTTTCTGAAATTTTCTCAAGGACTTTTTTCTCATATCTTTCATGAGAAAAATATGTGCAATTCGTATGTACCTTTGAAATTACATAACACTTTAGTCTCAATATCAGACTTCTGTAAGCAAAGATGTTCTTTCAAACATTCAAATAAGCAAGGCTTTTCCATACATAGTATTATATGTATATATATAATTATTATTAATATCACTATGAAGAAGATACCAAGCAAAAATTTTATTCAGGCAGTCATTTAAATGTGAACCACCTTTGGTCTCACATTATGGTGGTATTGGGTCCTTCAGTTGATTATTTGTAGCACTGTACAAAATTCCCACTGAGTTCTTCAATAAAGAAGAAAGAAATCTTGACAAGAACAGAAACATTCAGTGTGTAAGAAAAGCATAGGACATTGCACAAAGCTGATTTGATTATCACTACAATATTTAGGCAGTGAGTACTGTCAAGTCGCTGTTGAAAAGGATGTTCTAATTCCTCAGTATTTCATTTACAGGGCACCACTACAGAAACAGAAATAAGGAAAAGAAGACTGAGTTCATACCAAATTTCCATGGAAATGCTGGAAGAATCTGCTGCAAGACAAAGAGCAATGAGCATAGCCAGCATACTCACAAACACAATGGAAGGTATTTGGTGCATTTTATCTGACGGGCAGCACAGTGAAGTTCTAATAACTACATGTACAGAGAAATTATTCACATAATTTCCTTTGTAAATGTAAAAATGGACATGTGGAGTCTCTGAACATCAGATACAAAAGGCTTTTGAGCACTTCTAAGGTCATTTACACAATCTAAATGCTTAAGCATTTATTTTTCATGGCTCCTTCTAAAATATTACTCTACTGAGTGGACTAACAGAGATAAAATAATAGTAGCTACGGGATTGCCAGACCTTCAAACAGAAAATATAGGGATATTTTTCCCGTTAGACATCAGCAGGAAAAATCAATTAAGATAACCCAGGAACTGCCATGATAAAGGCAGTGATGTGCTAGAACAGTCATTTCCCTTAGGCTTTAAATCCAAGGACAGACAACAGGAAATTGGAAAGAGAAATATAAAGGAAAAAAATACCCAAATATAATCAACCCATGCCAATGCCCACAAACCTTAAGCATTTCTTCAAGTTTTGCAGTTATCAAAGATAAAAAATATTGCATTTTTTATGTAAAAAAGCATACCTTTTGGGATTTTTTTTTTCTTATTTAATGGAAAATGAGTATACTCACTTTTCATACATATGTCATTTAAGTATTTTATAAGCTTGAAGGATCAATCTACTGGATAGTGGCAAAGTGTGGCAGGTATTAGAGTCAGACCGACCATACAGATTCAGCATATATTCTAAAAAGACATGAAATTACCAAGAAATGTCACAGTGTTACTAAGCCAGTATTGAAACATAATTTTAAAATGAGTTCTGAAGCCCTTTGCTCTCAGACAAACAAACAAATCACAAACTGATTGTAGTCAGAAATATAAGGCTTGTATCACCTATTTTCTTCTAAAGAAAATTGTTCTCACAAATATATATCTTTAAGAGTATGTCTTTCTACTTTAGTGCAAGTGTGAGCCGTTGTTACCTCTTAAATCTTGGTTCTCCTCTCTGTAAACAGGATATCTCCTTAAAGAGTGCTGCATTCTTCCTCCAGTTTGTCCTTCCAATCTCCTGACCAGAGAAAAACATGTCAGTGTAAACAAAATTTTCCTGATAGTTCAGCTCCTTACCCATATCTGGTTTCTGCCATTTCAGAAATTGCTAAGTGCAGCAACAGAGTCTTCTGTGCTAACTCAGCATCCAGTAAGAGCAGTCACTTCAGTCCAAGGCCAGCCCTATTCTGCCTTTCAGCATTCTGAGCTGCATGAGCAGAAATGTGATTATACCACCCAATCCACATAGAAGTATTGTCAAGAAGTATTGTTTTTGATATGGTTTATAAAGACTATAGAAAGCTTTAGCTACTTACAATATCCTTTTCTACCTGGAGAACTTTTTTCAGTAGTTTGATAGCTTTTAACTTCCAGTAATTTCACCCATATAGGACAATATTAGAGGCAGAAATCAATCCACTATCCTCAAAATGTATATTTTTGCAGTAAATCCTTATTAGCAAATCTGTGAAACATCTATTGTAGCAAAATAAGCCATAAGTGTCATAATGATGGAGATCTCTGTGTGCTCTAAGGGATGTCTGAAAAATGGGAAATTTCAGACTTGGGTTGATGCCACTGCACAGAAATTTAATCAAAACTGTTGTGGACATTTCTTACATATTTTGTAGTCTAAGTATTTCTCACTTGAGTAGCCAACAATCTTCCTTCTACACTCTCCTCAAACATCCCATTGCATCAGAGATTCATCCTTGTTATTATTAACTTCGAAGAAGTCACTGTTCTTCTGTAACTTTGACAATGTTGACAGTGAAATGGAAGAAAAAATAGTTTTCAAAGATTCTAATTGAGAGCAGTTGCTAAATAGAGTTATTTTGCTAATACAGATACATGTTGTTCTGTTTCTCAGTTGATAGACACTACAACTGTACAAGATATTTTCAAAGCAAATTTAATTATAATTTAAAAATAAGAAAACAGGCATGCAATATATTAAAAATATCAATTCAAATAAGAAATTGTAAGCATGCACTCCAAATCATTTATCTGATATTGTAGTGCTTCAGTGTAGTAGCAAATATAACACTTTTAGTATCTCAAATCGAAATATGTACTCGTTACACACCACAAAAAATGTGAATCCTTTATGAAGCTTGTATCAATTATATATAGTAGCTCCCTGATGAGTGAGTCATGTTGGCTTTCAATATCTGAAATTAAGATAGTTGCTGTAAGCAAGTCAAGTAACCTAAACTAAATGTCTAGAGTCTCCCTACTGTCATGGGAAAGACAAACACATTTCTCCCTTTAGACAGTTGTCTCAGATGATTTACTCTTCAGTGAATGGACTTCACTGTCCACTGGTGGTAGAGGATCTTAAATAAATTAGATGCCTTACATTAAGGTGGCTAAACTTGGGTGAGGGAAATCTTATGTTAGTGAGAGCAGTTTATTTGCTTGATATAATCATTTTCCATATTTTGAACAAGAACTTCCAGAAGATAATATTATTTGTAATATTCATTTTTTTCTATTTTTTTTTTCAGAGCTTGAAGAATCCAGACAGAAATGCCCACCATGCTGGTACAGATTTGCAAATACTTTCTTGATCTGGGATTGCTGGAGTCCATGGTTAAAAGTAAAGCATGTCGTCAATTTAATTGTGATGGATCCATTTGTTGATCTTGCTATAACTATTTGCATTGTTTTGAACACCTTGTTTATGGCCATGGAACATTACCCAATGACAGAGCAGTTTAGCAGTGTCCTTTCTGTGGGGAACCTGGTAAGTACTTTGTCATGCACTACTTAATGTAAAAATACCCTTTTCTAAAAGAAGAAACTTATAAATTTGTTTAAATCTATTCCAGAACGTCTTTTTATAATCAGTTCAGACATGGTATATATGATTTTCACAGGTAAAGTGATTTTTTACTAGAGCCTTTATCTTTCATGAATATATTTTTAACTACTAAAATGAAGTAACTGAATATGTGTGGAAGTGCTGTCTTCACTGAAATTCCAGATTCTTGACCTCTACCTAGGTTTTTTTCTTTCAAACATTAAGGTAGATTATGCAATTTTTTACCATGGTACTGATACAACATCACAGAAAATATTTTTCTTCTGTACAAAGCTGCTGAAATATTCATGGTCAGAATTCCTCTTGGAATTTTTTTCAATTACACTACACAGAAAATGCTTTTACAAAAAAAGCATGCTCCCAAACTTGTTGTGCTGCACAAACCACTGATCACTATGCAATGCAAGAAAGTGTTGAGTTAAATCCTGGTCTTGAAAACACTAAGATGCATTGATAATTTCACATTTGGCACTTGGAGATATTTCAAATAATATTATCACCCTGAAGTTCATTTTCCTAAAAGGAAGTAGCTGTCACACAGTATGGTAACTACGTGTGAAATCTCTATATTCTTACAAAAAGCACGGTACAACAAACTCCAAATTCCCTTGTCCACAAGACAGACTGTAGAGAGTCTGTGCTTAGACAGTCTGACAATGGAGACTATTATCTTTACAGACTGTAAGCTAGGAAAATACTTGCTGTCAAGTCTTCTTTTACTTTACTGGAACCATCCTCATCAAACAGGACTTAAAACACCAGGTCATATCACATCTGCTGGATGATCATAGCTCATACCAGGGAGCTGAACTGTTGACTGGTCAGTAGCTTTTTATAGCTTTATCAAACCTCTGTCCTACTGCATATCCTGATTTAGTTACTTGTTTTCAGTGTTTAGAAATACATAGATGCCATTTGGAGATAGCAATCAATTTTATTTTTTATGGTGACAGGTAGGAGAACCCACTGGACTAAAAAAAATTACTCAGGTATATGAACTTCTCATAACAATTCATTACATTTTGTTTTAGGTATTCACTGGGATATTTACAGCAGAAATGGTACTAAAGATAATTGCCATGGACCCTTATTATTATTTCCAAGAAGGCTGGAATATTTTTGATGGTATTATCGTTAGCCTTAGTTTAATGGAGCTTGGTCTTGCAAATGTTGAAGGATTATCTGTTCTTCGGTCATTCAGACTGGTAAATACCTTGATAATTAAATATTTGCATGCAACTATCTCACTCAAAAAAAAAAGTGCTGGTGCCTGTAATAATTGCTATATTTTGTAAATATATATATATTACAAACTTCAGTGACTCACATTATTTTTCATATGTGCCTAATTTGCAAGCCATGTTTGGTAAATACAAATTTAAGGTGTTTGATATCTTTTAGTATCAAATTATCCTATTGATCAGAAGATCCAACTGATGTCCTTTGCCAATGTTAGACTAACTGCTACCTTTTAAGAATTTTGTAAATCTTTACACTGATTTCATTAAGAATAATCAAAGCTGAGTATCTGTGAAAACATACATATTGTCACCAGCATAAAGAATCATAATATTTTTAGTCTTTATATTGTGAACATTACTTTGTGTTACTTGTAAAGAACTTAAGCAGATCTTCTCTTCACATGTATTTTAATTGGCACCAACGATAAACTTTTACTCACTCCATTACATATAACAGAGTCGTAACAAGAGGACTTAAAGACAACATTTGAATAGAAATATTATTGAGCCTCTGCTAGAAATGTATATTTTAATAGCAATTAGTATTGTGCACAAACTAGTTTATAGATATGTTTGCTAGAGGCACAAGATTAATGATTTAAAAGTCTTTATTACCAATAATTACCACATTACTTGAAAACATTATCTCCTGATACAGAGAGGAGGAAGTGACTTATTAGCACTACTTACAGTGGTACTCAACCTCACAGAATATAGTTTGGGCAATGAATATTATTTTTAAGTTCGTGTTTATGATTTGAATGGACATCGCAATGTCTGCATCAAGTTTTTGCTTAAAAAATTTACCTACATCCAAGCATGGAAGGCTTAATGTGGTGCTGAGGGAAATGTGGAACCAAGTCAGCAAAGAGGGTATAGAGATGGTGATGAAAAGAGTAGAAACTTCTAAAATGTCTTTAAGAATTGTTCGGGAATCACCTGCAAGTGGGTGTTTAAAAATAGTAAAATAAAATGTCATACATTATGACTTTTTTTACTATGTGCATCACTGAAATGAAATGATAAACAATGCATTTTTGACAAATACTGCATGTTCCCTGCTTTACATTAAAATAATAATGTGGTAGTACTGAAGAACAAATTAATCTACAGAAATTGGTATGCTCTGCTAAACAACTTAGTCCTAGCTTCTATTTTGTAACTAACACTAATGGTTCATCTGCATTTTTGTTTTGCAGCTTCGAGTTTTCAAATTGGCAAAATCCTGGCCAACTCTAAACATGCTGATTAAGATTATTGGCAACTCAGTGGGGGCTCTGGGGAATCTGACCCTGGTGCTGGCCATCATTGTGTTCATTTTTGCTGTGGTTGGGATGCAGCTGTTTGGGAAAAGCTACAAGGAATGTGTCTGCAAGATCTCCAGTGACTGTGAACTTCCTCGCTGGCACATGCATGACTTTTTCCACTCCTTCCTGATTGTGTTCCGAGTGCTGTGTGGAGAATGGATAGAAACAATGTGGGACTGCATGGAGGTTGCAGGCCAAACCATGTGCCTTATTGTTTTCATGCTGGTCATGGTGATTGGAAACCTAGTGGTACGTGATGAACATTTTTGAACATTAACTCTGATGCAGATGTACAGGACTTACAGCTAGGCTATAAAAATGTTCGTCATCCTTCTGTGTAGAATTTAAAAATTAATCTGAATGTGCTAAATTTTGGGTAAAAACATATGAAGATTCCCTTTTCCTCTTTTTCACATATTTCTATACACTGAAGTACTCTTACTATGGGTATAAATATTTAGAAGGAAACTAAAATGTCAAATCCAACATCCCATCATGGGAGTGCTGCAGCTAATTTAGAGGTGCTATTTAATTTTTAGTACTGAACTTTTTGGATTGTTATGTGTAAAGACCAAAAATGAAACCCTACATGATTTTCTATCTGGCTTAAAAAGGTGTTCGAAAGCTTCTAACTCAAGATTGTACAAGAAACCTTTATAGTAAAGTTTAAATTCAAGCTGACAAGTTAAAATGCAAAATTTCAATTGGAAAATATTTAATTGATGAGAACTTCCTAGAAATAAGTGTTATAAAAAGGATGCATCATTTACACTTTTATTTTATTTTAAGTTGCTTTTACTGTTAAAATTTGCAGTCAAAATTTCCTGTCAAAATTCTCTTCCTTTAGTGATATTTTTAACATTATTTACATTTTTATAAAATAGAAATCACAATGTTTGCGTTTTAGTCATTTACCTGACCTTGCAATCTTGACATTTTATCAGCAAAAATGTGCAGAGCCCCAAAAAGTTATTTATGATCTGCAACCTGCTCTACTGATTTTTTAGAATCATAGAATCATTTACATTGAAAAAGGCCTTCAGGACCATCAAGCACAACTGTTAACCTAGCACTGCCAAATTTAACACTTCTGATATGTATGTATTTACTATATAGCTGTATTTTCTCATCTTTTAGGTATTGAACCTATTTCTGGCCTTGCTGCTGAGCTCATTTAGTTCAGACAACCTTGCTGCTACAGACGATGATAATGAAATGAACAATCTCCAGATTGCTGTGGCAAGGATTCAGAAAGGCATAGATTATGTGAAAAAAAAGATACGGGAGTTTATCCGAAAAGCCTTCGTTAGAAAGCAGAAATCTTTAGAGGAAATCAAAGCACTTGAAGAGTTAAACAACAAGAAGGACAGCTGCATTTCCAATCATACTGCTGTTGAAATAAGCAAAGATCTGAATTATCTTAAAGATGGGAATGGAACCACCAGTGGCGTAGGAACAGGTAGCAGTGTGGAAAAATACGTAATTGATGAAAATGATTACATGTCATTCATAAACAACCCAAGCCTCACTGTGACAGTGCCCATTGCACTTGGAGAATCAGATTTTGAAAATTTAAATACAGAAGAATTTAGTAGCGAATCTGATATGGAAGAAAGCAAACAGGTAGGATTTTTCATATCTTCACTATTAAATTGTAGTCATACATTTACATGTTTTAATTACATATTTAGAATGGTTTAAAAACTGTAATATCCCATGTAAATATATTTTATGTTTTAGAATTTTACGTATTACAATTCAAGAAAAAATATATAATGGTATAGTAAAGGATCCTTAGAGTTTACATTTTTAGTATTTTGTTTATTAAAACTTGGAAGACATTTTATTTTAATTATGATTATTTCTTTCACCGCTTTATGAGGTTTTAGACATAGTGCTAGAATAATGCTAAAGCATTATTTCTGTAGTACCTACATGTGAGAAGAATTTATGGAATAAGGGTAGAAAGCTAAGGAACAACTAAGGAGCTTTGCATACTGAAGCAAACATAAGTGGAGAAAAAAAATTTATTTCAATATTTAGGGTAGTTCTAAAAATTAACCCTGAGACATCACAAATCAGTAATGTATTCTGGATTATCTAAAAATTTTGTTAGTAATATTTGTAAGGCCTTTGGGTTCAGAGACTGTGGCTGGCTGAAATAAAGTAATCTAGGTACCAATCTAGGTACACGAATGTCACAGCAAAGCAGCAGCTCAAGTTATCCTGGAGAGCAGAATGATCTTGTGAAATAGAGGCATGCGGAGACAGCTTACTTGAAGGTTTTATGCTGTTATTATTGTGCTGACAGAAGTTGGTCTAAAAAACCACTGCCATGTTTCAAAATTCAAGTGGCTCAAATACCAGAATTGATCATGAACAGGTGCTAATGGTAATCAAGGAAAACTTCGTATGTTGGGGTGGTGATCAATGACAAGCTAATAAATGCATTAGCAGAATCTAATTAGATTCAGTGCCATTAGAAATTTAGGAACTTTGAGGTTTAAGGGATCAGGAACCATGGATAAATTTGTTTTCAATTAGATTAGAAGCTGTGATTTTGTGTTATAACTCAATAATCCAAAAGGGTCTGTTTACCATGAAGAAAGCTCTCCTATAAAGAAGCCCTGCATTCATGACTTTATCATAGCTGTATATCTGGCATATTTGCAATAATGATGTATTCCTCAGCAATATCAAACTACACCACATTACGTTAATGCATAGCCATGATCCAATTAATCATGGTATGGGGTTTTTGCTAAAGATCATCAAGAGTGTGTGTTTTTTTGCAGCTGCAAATAATGCTGCTCTGTGTAACAATTGTAAGATGAAGAGCAAGATATTCTATCATCTGGGTTGCTCAGTTATGAGACAAACACCTTCGATGCAGATGTATAAGATAGTATAGTAATAGTGCTTATCCATGGTTAATTTTGAATATAAGAGATACAGGAAGTGTAAAGTAGTGGAAATTAGGAGATCAACTAGTATAAAAAGAACCCAAAAGCATTCAGAGTGATTCTGAGTCTGAGAGTTGTGTTTTTCATATAAGCTAACCTAATAAAAGATTGTTTTCATTTCCAATGAACCTTTAGCAAAGTCTTCTATGTCTTTTCATATATTCTGATGCTTTTTAAAATGAAGTTATACCATATATTTTCTGCTGTCCTTGTGGCTTTGATTAATACATTTATGAGTACCTTCCTATTAACTCCATCAAGTTACAAGCCTAAAAATTTCCTGAATATGTTACTTTTAAAAGGTTCGTAATATGCATTAGGAAGTTGGGGGAGGGGGCTGTTGCACATACTGACTTTGTGGTTAAATGACATGTTAGTACTAAAGGAACTTGGGAAGTTCCCATCCACACCTGGCTAGTGATCCCTGGGCAGTCTTTGCCACTTTCTCTGCCTCAGAGGCGGCAGGTCACTGGTTGTGCCATAGGTATTATTGGTTTATTTCTTCTGTAAGGTAGATTGAATGGCCCAGTTCACATTGTACTGCCTTATACTCTATCAGAACAGCTGAGGAAAAAACAAAATGCAGGGCAAAGGCAGAAACTCCTCTGCTTTCCAGGTGAAAAGGTGATGTATGTACACGCCCAGAGAAAATGGAGTAAAAGCCCTTCCTCATGTGCTGACAAGGTCTGAATACCAATTTCAAGGTGACTTTCACAAGTCAATTGCTCTGTTCAACCCTATCTTTGCCTAGTTCAGGCATCATGCCTTTATCTTCTAAGGCCATCCTGAACTTTCTGGACAGTAATAAATCAAAAGGGATTTTGCCCTTTTTTTTTAAACGGACTGGTATCTATATGTCTTCAGAAAGAGAAACCAATTAATAAACAATTTAACAGTGAACATTTCAGGTGGCTATGGGAAATCCAGCAGTAAATGATGGATGTATTTATATTAAGGAATTGTGGAGAAATTTTCAACAGGGTTAAGATAGGTTTAGGACTCCCATGCTGCTTCAGTATTTTTGTAGACTGTGGTAGCCAATACCATTGGGAAACTGGAGCAATAACACCTCCATCAAGCTCTGCTCACACACAAATGTTTATGGTTCAACTGTCTGACATATATTCATACAGTGCAAATGTGCATATTGTGAACAGTATCTAATCAGACAGTACCCTGAAAATTGTGAATTCTATATTAATTGCACTTTCTGCTCTGGATTCCTTATTCCATTCCTTCTGGATGATTTCTATGAAAAGAATAAAGTGGGGTTATTTTATCGTGTGTACGAAAATCCACTGGCTTTCGGAATATACAAACGGAAGTTCTGGTGTGTGACAGGAATTTGTGAAGATTCCCAATCTTCTCCTACCAAGTCAACAGTACTGTTGAATCTTTTGCTGCCTTATGATCATCTTTCAAGGAAGATAAAGAGTACATTGGTGCAGTGTTTAAGTTTCCTTTCTAGAAGAGTACACCATCATTTGCTTTGTTTTGCCTCTCAAGGGGTCCCACTGAGAAAACATTCCTGCTAGAAGGCATGGTCTGCAAAAGGAGGGGTAAGAGATGGGGCAGAAATTTCCTTGCCTTAACTGTGGCAGTATTTAGCACTTAAAATACCCTGAGGAGGCATCTCCTATAATAACATTTTATTTAACCACATTTTATTAACTTGGGAATCTAGAGCTGCCCAGGAACTGTAAAATTACTTTTTTTTTTCTGGTGTCTGACTGTCACTGATGTTAAGAGCAGAATGATTATTTGACGTCTGTCATGCTAGAAGTGGGGCATAGCCTGTGTTTCCCTGAGGAATATACCAGAAGCAGGTAATTACTATAGACAGTGTGATTATGGGTGAATGAGGAACAAATTGTAATATTTCCTATTTTTTTTATCAGATATACTATAGTAGAAAATAACTCTATCCACCAAGTTTCTTTTGGAAGGCTAGCTCTTTTTCTTTTTTCCTTTTTCCTCTTTCAAGGAAACACTTTCTAATTAATTTGCTAATTAATAACTTCCAAAATCTGCCAGAACCTATTCTGGAACCTGATTGCATATTCCATACCTAAACAAGGTCTTTCTAATACATTATGACTAGAAATTCAAGGAAATCTCTTTTTAGATGAAACAGAATGATAACAATTATTAGATTATAAAGTTACTCACTGCTTTAGAGGAATAGTTGGCTGAAAGGACCTGTAAGAAGTGAACATTTCATTGATACTTTGAAGGAGGATTTTTTTAATAATCAGAAAAGAGAGGTGCAATACCCAGTGAGATAATCATCAGAAAAGAAACAGATTTCTGCTCTGAAAAAAAAGATACTCAAGATCATTAACATTGAAGATAATAAAAAAAATTAGAAATAGCTGAAGGGGATGATTTGATGGGTTTTAACATTAGCATGTGGATGCTGTTTCTATTGTGAAATGAGTAACTATGTTAATCTTACCAAGACTCCTGACGATTGTATATTGTCTTAATACACTTAACCACTGCTCATTATAGCTGATTGACAACTTTATAAATATAGTAGTGCATTTCAACATGGGAAAATAATTTCAAATATAATTCTCAGTTATGGAAAACTTATTTTACAGCTAAAGAAATACATACACCTACAGGCCTCAATCATTCACAATTCCAAAAGCCTTTCTCTCTGCAGTGTGTGTACAGTAAATGGAAATTCAGATTGGAGAAAGAAGGCTACTCAACTGATGATAACAACAGATGATTTTGGTAAAATTAAAAATATCCTTCATCATCTAATCTATTGAATTTTAAAAACAGTTAGTAAATTCTGTTTTCTGATTGGCTTCATCAGGGCCTTTGTGCCTAGATGAAGTGAAAAAAAACAAGAACAGAGTTATTGCATTCCCAAAAGATAAGCATTTTCATTGGGCTCTAATAGATTTCTTAGCCAAAACAGACTCAGGAGGATTTCATCAATTTGTTGGATGATTTTTTCATCATGTTTAAAATGTCCAACAATCTAAGTTATTTTTTCTAAAACTGAACAGTTCTGGGATAGTATCTTCAGAAGTGACAAATTATTTAAGTTATGGACAAGCTGTGGATACTGATTGAAACCATATCTCTGGATACACTGATTCTCCACTGTCCAGACATCAATACAATCCTCTTTTGAAACAATGAGATAAGGATTATAAATTCATAAGTGTATAGCATACTAAATCTAAACTAGAAACTTACACAATATAATTCATCACCTTTAAGTTGAAGAGAAATTAAAGATGTTTATTTTCATCAAGATTTAGGACCTCTACCATTATTAGAGGATGAAGGAGGAATGGGAAGGCATACATCTTCAAAGTATTTTGCTTCCTGTATGTACATATTTTTCAAATAAAAGAGATAATCACATAGTCAATTAAACAAAGAGTAGGACATGAAACAAACAAACAAAACACTTTAAGTTTTAATTAATAAGCAGTAAGGACTATATAAATACAGGAATAGTTTCCAGATCTGCTAATCATGTCTTTGTTAATTTTATTAATTCTATTTTATTTATGAATCACAATTTTTGTGTGCAGATTACTAGTTCTAGCTTCTATATTTCTAATTTCTCAAATAAACTAACAAGTTCTGTAGAAAAGTTTGTTGAACATTTCAGGTGGTATGTATTTCCCTTTTTCCAGCTAATAATAAAATATTTAATAATTATATTTTAATTGTATTAAAGCCATGTTTGAATAGAGATTCCAAAAAGAGAAAAACTAGTGATCCTGTGTCTTGAACTTCACTACCTACCATTCTTACTTCTCACAGGGGTAAAACCAAGCTGGAGCAATCGAGAATGCAGCTCTGGTGCTTTTTAACCAGGTAGAGCAACGTGTCACCACTTTCACACAGGTTACCTAAGCAAGTTATACATATATATGTATATATATATATAATCACTATTTAATGGATTTTGACTGGCCTGCATGCTATTCAGCTATGTACCTTCCCTATCCATTGCAAGAGTAGAAACATGCACAGCTGCTCTCTGTGGAGTCATGGGACTCACATCACAGCATGGTCAGGTGGGATTGGCAAACCCAACATACATTTTAACTCCGCTAATTGTTTTTCTCAATATTTAAATACAGTATTTAGCAATAACTGCATGCTCTTCAGGTTTTGCAGTATGGATCATAAAAGTATGGGAATGTTTTATGCTAAAGAAGCCAAAGAAAAAGGGAGCATGCACAGTTTTTAAAACATAAAAACAACCCTTTTTGATTCAGCCCTTATAAATGTAAATATTTAATGAAATATGCTAAGTGATTTTGAAATAATTACTGCCATGACTTCAACTCCTTAATGAATAACATTTGAATTATTGCAGTAGCTACTGGTGTAAAAATTAGTTATGCTTGTAAATCTACAATGCACTGTAATGCAGATCTTCACGATGCTACAACTACACTCTATATTCACTTGGACAGTGCATATCTTGAGTTTTTTAAACTGAAAGCAGAGCAAACAGTTTCCTAATTGCTAAAATTATACTTAGCAAATAACTCTCCTCAAAGAACTCTCAAAACCTAAACATTTTACAACTTCTCTTTTCTTAAACCCCTTTTTAAATAGTGGTGTTTGGACTGTGTTTCACGATAGCATTCTGTAAATGAGTTGGGGGACTTATTTGTGTAAATTAGAAAGACTACAGAGTAGTCAGCATCATTTTTATAAAATTGCACATATATGGGATTTTTTCATTATAGGCAACCATGCCTTCTGTTGATGAGTAATTGGCAGAACCTTCAGGAATAGGGACAGCAAATACTGCACAGGAGCCAAAGTTACATGAAACTAAGGAAGTCAAATTATTCTAGAAAACTAGGCATCTGATTTGGGAGAAATGAGATTTCAGTCCTGTAGCAGGACTGAAAGCTTTTTCCTTCAGGCAGAGTTTCACAGGCTTCAAAAGGATCACCAAGTGGTTCATTTTGTTCCCTGGATTTTAGTGCAGCATGACCTACCTATATTATATTGTGGTCTAAATTGGCCAGAGATGCCAAAAAAATTAATACTCGTGGGTATTCTGAAAATTCTCAGATTTTAATGATTAAATTTTAAACCAAGATATGCTTCAGACACCAAATAAAACTCTAAGGAAAGAGATTTTAAAATTATATTCCTAACATTATGTAAAAGTCACATATCATAAGATCTGAGATTTAAAGTCAGTTTAGAATCACTTTGGAATCATCAATCTCCATTATTTTATATTTTTTCACTCAATTACAGTGCAGTTTTCAAGACTGAAAGGATAAAATCACATGGCTGAATTACTAAAGGCAATTTGTAATGGCTGAATCCTTTTATTTTATTGTCACTTGAATCATGAAGCCGTTTGTAAAGCTTAAAACTTCAGTAGCCTGCTCTTGCTCTTATTGAAATCTAGAATAGAATCAAATGAGAGCAAGACTGGGTCTTAAGTGAATGCATTTTCTTGTAAATGGGCACATTAACACGCTGTTGGTCAAAGCTTGTTTTAATGATTGAAGCTGTTGGTAAGAGATGCACTGCTCTGAAAGAACATTATGGAGGCTGATTATACATACATTAACCAAGTATTTGAGTGGGTGATGAAGCTTTTTCTGATTTTATATCCTACACAATAATATTTATAATACTGTTTTCAGAAGAATATAATCCCATTGAGGTAGTCTGATTGTTTATTTTTGTGTGTGATTTCTGCAGTATTGCTCAGGCTTCTGCTCTAGTCAAGCATGTTGTTTTGCTGATTCAGGCCTTGAGAATGCTGCATCATAAGCAATTGCTTTCAAATGTTTCCTTATAAAGGAAAATGTGATTTCATTGAAGATGCAAATAAATATTTACAGGGCATGGTGTGTTCTAGAGGCTGATAATCACATTTATGAGCTGATAAGAAGATTGTGCTAATCCATCATGTATCTCGAGCTTCCTATTTAGTTTTATTAGTTTTATTGCTAAAAAGAATATCATTAACGTCACCTTATTTAAAATGTATTGGTTCTTTCCTAATTTAGGGTCTTGAAGCAAAGAAGAGGAGTTTTATTAAGTAATGAGGTTTTTCTCTTAATAATGCAGTTGTTTGAGATTGTATGAAAAATAATGAAGATAATGCTTTATGTGAAAATCACTGAAAAAAATTACAGTAGTTTTTGTTTGTTCTGGTTATTAATTGCACTTCTGTCACTTGGATTTTAGCAGATATGCTGATAGAACTATCTGCAGCAGAGTTGACATCGGAAGATGCAGTTAAAAAATTGACTGCCTTTTAATTTGCACTCATAGATTTATAATGAATGCTTACTATAAACTTTTATCTTGCTACTATTAAGTAGCAAGGTGGATCAGGCCATAAATTAGTTTTACTTTTCCTAAGTTCAATGTGACACATAATTATTTTTACAATATTTGTGTTGTATTTTATGAAGAAACTGCCTATCATTTCAATGGACGGTTTCTTATTTCTTGGTATTTCAATGATATATAATAAGAGAGTTAAATTACAAGTTTTATTTTTAAAAGAGAGACAGCCTTATGTGTGGATAATAAGGTGGTGTGCTAATAATGTTTAATATAGTGTACATTACTGGGTATTTTGGTTGTAAATGTAATAGAGAAAGTAGAATTTAAAATATTCTCACAATGAGATACACAGTATTTTATCTCAGATTCTCAGATTTACATGACCAGGAATTAAATTATTCCATTTAGAGGCAACATGGCTGTAACTATTTTACATATACAAATTGTGGTAATCACACAGGAAGTGCAGTATGAAAAGTGAAACACGGTATTTTTGGTCACAATGCAGTAACAACCATGGGGCCTGAGGTCTGAGTGACCCTGTATTGACTGCATATTGTGTGTGTAAAAGGCAGCTTCTTGAAAATTATCCCTGAAATTATCCATCATTCAGCATGATTTTTGTTTAAAACTTCATTCATGTCATATAGAAGTTGAATTTGAGGAAATAATTCTTTACAAAGCTGTATTAAGATATATGTGCCACTTCCTTCATTTCTGGCAGAAAAACCCTTAGGTGGCAATAAATTTTCCTGAAGAGACTGGGTTTTTACTGGAGAGTTAAATAACCAGTTTTAATTTTCAGCACTGTCTCTGAAGAAGAAGAGAATATATGGAAGTGCCTCTTTCAAGAAACAAGTTACTGTTTATTATTTGTTACGAAATCTGAACAGTAGGGGATTTTTATACTCTAAAAATGTCGCTGTCATGAAAAGTAAATGTGAAAAGTAGTTGATATCAAGCACTCTCTCAACAAAATTGTGTAGGAAGGTCTTCATGCTTTCTAAACATGACTTTCCTCCAAAGGCCAAAGGACATGATCAGTTCTGCTTAGCTAAAAGCACAAATCTACTTGGTGCTGGAATGCCCTTTTGTTACATCAGTACCTGTAAAATTTAAATTATTTAAGGGAGAGGGGCATTCTACATCCCCCTTAAAATTCTTATGAACAGCTACTACATGTGATAAATTAGAAGAATTTCACTGCCATGATTTCTTTAATGTTGCTTTCTGATTACAAGTCTTATTTCACAGTAAAAGAGAAAGTATTTTGGATGATAAAATTACAACAGTACAACAGTACTGTCAACTGAAAACAAGTTAAAAATGCTATGTCTGACTATTGCATTTGTTGTTTGCATCTTTAGCAAGCTTTTCCTTTCAAAATACACTTTCTTAAAAGGACAAAATTATGGGCAGTCTTCTGTGACTGATAAACTGTATGACCTGATCAGAATTTTTATGTACTTGGTAAAAATTTTCTTAATTTATTTTCTATCACTCTCCAGTTTTTGCAGTTTTCAGATCTAGAAGTGCTTTTACTGTAGTAAGGACTATAGTATTCCACTGTACTAAAAAGCGGTAGAATGATAGAAAAATTTGGGATGGGAAGTATATCAGGAGGTCTCTCAATAAGCACAGGAGACCACAATGCAAAGATGTTTAAGCTCTGGTAAATTGTGCTTTCTGCAAAAGTTAAATTGTGCAGAAATTTGCAATTAAATGCCATTAAATTTACAACTTTTTAATCCAGATCACGTGTAGTTTTGTGAATGTACCATACGTAGTGGACAAGAAGATATATATACAGATTTGTGTTAGTTCATTTTGCTAGGAAAGCAAAGACAAATTTTCAATGTAATCCAGCATAATTATAAAGGAAATGAAATAACCTGAGAGTGTGGTCCATGCAAGCTCTCCAGTATTCATACTGCTCAGAATACTTCACCAGTCATAGACATGGATCAGGTCAGTAGCCAAATTATATTTAATTGTTCCCTATGAGAAGACAAACTGGGAAACAGAACGATACGATTTACGTGTCATTACTGTGGTTTTACTTTTAATGATGCTGATTTATAAATTTGCCATTCTTTAAAAGTTAGACTGGCATGATTTGAGTCAGAACCATTTTTTACAGAATATGTATCTAATGAGAAAAAATTGTTCTGTGGAACTTTGCTTACAGAAACTAAATGCATCAAGCTCATCAGAAGGCAGCACTGTTGATATTGCTCCTCCTGGAGAGGGCGAGCAAGCAGAAATTGAAAGTGAAGAAGCTCTTGAACCAGAAGCCTGTTTTACTGAAGGTTGTAGAATAACTGTTGACTTAAGAGATGTGTTACTAAAATGACATTACTACTAGGCATATTTAGGTTCTTGAGGGTTTCAAATCTGGTGTCCCTTCATGTGCTCAAAAATCAAAAGAAAATATTTTTAGCCCAGAATGCTGGAAATCAGATGAAAAACAAGGTTTCCCTAGGCTTTGAGAAACTTCATATATCTGGCCACAGCATACAACTTGTAACTAAGAAACTTCCTTAACTTTCTATTGGTAAAATGCTTTGCAGCTATTTGAAAGGATCCTTGAAATTTGGAAGAAATAAATTTTTGTGTGACTCCATCAACAAATAGAACAGTTACATGCCAACAGTCAAAAATATTGATGTTTTTTGTATTGACTTCTTTCATAACTAAGTATACTATTGTCCAGTTTCTCTCCAGATTAGGTTTCTTAATTCAGATATCATCATCCTGTGTGATGTGATATCCTATTCAGCATTCCAGTAATTAATTTTTAAAAATCTTATAAAATTAGTAAAATCCTCTAATAATATATATCACAGTAAATATTGACTTTGACTTAATTGGGTTTTGGATATTAATATGTATTAATCTAATGCAGGTTGTGTGCAGAAATTTCCCTGTTGTCAAGTGAGTATAGAGGATGGCAAAGGAAAAACTTGGTGGAATCTTAGAAAAACCTGCTACAGCATAGTCGAACACAACTGGTTCGAGACTTTCATTGTATTCATGATTCTCCTCAGCAGTGGAGCGCTAGTAAGTAGAAAAAAATTGCAGATGCTGAAATATTTAGATATCTCTTTAGGAGCAACAGCAAAAATAAAATTTGCTTCAGAAAGACTTGCTTTGCTTGGAGCTGTAAAAAACCCACTGCATTTCATCATTCCAGGATGGAATGAAACTTGACCCAAACTTGAAAAAGTTTGATACATTTCATATGCCTTTTTTTAGTTATACTTTTGTCATGCTGCTGTAAAATGGTGCCATTTTCTTTAAGACAGCGTAGCTACTCAAAGTTCCAATTGCCTGCCAATTTTCAGCATGTTTGTCAAGAGATTTGAGTATAAACGACTATTGTTAACTGTGAATATATACCTAAATATATGGGTTCTTTAATTCCTCCTAGGCTGAGCCACTTCTTGAATTTTGCTTGTGAAAGACCATATCAAAAAGTGGAATAATTACTTCATTCTGTTCCTATTTTGAAGGCAGGAGATACAGAAGAGTGCAGCAGCAAATTAAACACAACAACCACTATCCAAAAAGATTTGCATTACCCACCTTTCCAACTTTACTCAAGCAGAACATTTGCCTCAATATCAATGTACATAGTTGTACACTCTAGCAAATACATTGTTTTTAAATTTGATTGTTAGACCTAAGTGTTTGATCTAACTTCTTTCTAGAAAACAATATAAATATCTTGAACAGATATATAAGAAAAGGGGGGGGGGGTTGTGTCTATGTGAGTATTTCTTAATATCAGAGAGGATAAAAAAATCATTCTGTGAGTTTCTTTCTTCATTCATTAGTAAAATAGAATTTTTAAAAATTTTTTTTTCAACTTCAGACAGGGCTCCTGTTGCTCCAATTAGTAGTATGGTTAAAGATGAAAAGCATATAAAATAATAGAATGAAGGCAAACAAGGGGAAATATGAACTCTGCCCTAATTATTTTTTATTCTTTATTCCTTAATTTTATAATGCATATTCTGTGAAACAGTAGTAATACTTGAATATATTTTTATAGGCTTTTGAGGACATATATATTGAACAACGCAAAACTATCAAGACCATGCTGGAATATGCTGACAAAGTTTTTACGTATATTTTCATTTTGGAAATGCTTTTAAAATGGGTAGCGTATGGTTTTCAAATGTATTTTACTAATGCTTGGTGCTGGCTGGACTTCCTGATTGTTGATGTAAGTACAAATTAATATTGTAAAATTCCCTATAGTAAAGTTTCTGTGTTGTAAATTTCATTACTACTAGATTAATATTATAAATGTGCAAAAAATAATTCCCATAACAGCATTAGTAATGGTCTGCAGTGATTTGGAGGTGTTATTTCAAGTCCATTCATATGCCAAAAGGAAAATGATGGCTGGCTATCAGTTTCTCCTTTCTTCATGTTTAATATTTTCATACAAAGGATGTATCAAACTTGAGATTTTATGAAAAAAAACCCTAGTTTTTAAGCATGCTATCTTTAATGGACTCTGATCATGCTACCTTATTCCTTGAAAAATAAGACAGTTCATTGTTCAAGTTTCTTCTTTGAATACTGCAGCTTTTCAATTGAAACAATTAATTTGGTCGAGATTTCATCTAAGTTCTCAGAACTCTCTCACTGAAAACTGTCCTGTAACCATTTCTGGTAAAACCAGAAAGACAGTGGCTATTTGATCTAAAAAATAATTGGTTTTAATGGACTGATAATCTGCAATAGCTAAATCAGCTATGACTTGCCAGGGTTTATGATAGAAGAGAATACAAGGTTTCTTGGCTGCCTTCCCAGCTGTGATACACTTCTGTGCAAAGGCCTTGCTTACGTTGTTGAAAGGGATCAAAGTTGGTTTTGCTCCCAGAATATTTTGGTCTCTTGCCTCACACTAATCTGACCCAGTTCATTGGCTGTACATGTCCTCAGTGTGGAACTGAGAGGTGGCATCTCAGGGCAGTTGTGCATTTATAGTAATTTCTGCTCATGCTACCATATTTCTTGAGATATTTGCATAAACCCGGTCTCATCAATACTTATTCCATGTGTATATAGAAATATATAATATTTGTAATTCACACAGGAGAAAAAAAATCCTAGCTGGATTGGCCCATAATTCAAAATGGACAATCTTCTTTTTCTAACCTGCCTGAGTTAGTTACAGTTAATCTCTAACTCTGTCCTGAAAATCTATGCTAGAATGAAGCAGTGTGAATGGTTTTCCTAAGAGGATGTTAATGAAGTAGAGAGATGCTCTCTTACAGGATTATGTTAAAAATGGATTTTTTTAGAACTACAACACACATTTCTGGTGTAAGAGCACTATCACCATGGTAAGAAAGCTGCCAATAGTCTGAAATAGGCAGCCCAAACAAGATTGAAGAATTTTACAGTCAGAACCTAAGAACTGCCAATACACACGTTGCCACTGAAGGCTTTCAGGAGCTTCTGCTACCTAATAGTTTGGAAGGAGTCTTGTTTGTGAAAGATAGCTAAAGCACGGTGCAAATTTGGGGAGAAAATATAAAATGAAGGAGCCATTAATATGAGTTCAATTTCATAGGACACCTTGCTCTCCCAGTGAAAGAGAGATTTTTAAAATATTTGTTTCATTGTTTATTTTTAATTCATAAAATGTGCTGTCTTTACACTAAGGTTTACTGTCATGCCTGGGTACCTTGTAGATTTGAGTGAATAAATGAATATTCTATTAAAAATACAGGAAATTCCATGTTTTGTTATCTCTGGAATATATTATGGGTGACTAAGGATAAAAACGATCCCTCTCACTGTGGTGTCACAGGAAAAATAAATTGTATTAATGATAATTATTAATAATAATGTCAATAGTTAATACAGTGGCTGAAAAAATAATGTTATCTCTTGTAAGTGAAGAGACTTCTGTTACAGAATAAGAAAATCAGTAAGATTTTCTTCTTAATATGCTTATAAATCAAAGCAACTTCCATTTATCCATTAGAGCAATAAAATAATCCTTTCCTTTGATAAAAAGAATTACATTCTGACATGTAATCCAGTTGAAATGTACAGCAATATGAATTCACTAAAACACTATTTTCTGTCAGATAATATACATAGCAACATAGAACAATGAACAATTGATTTGTATTTGCTCCCAGACCATCCTTCTTAGACATGATCTTGAAACTCTTGTGTTTGTGATTTATCTAATTGTTCTTTATGGATATAAGTAACATAGGAAACCAACTTTTCATATAAAGGGCAAAATCTTACCACCATTACCAGTGAATGCCTATTTCTGTACAGTCTTTGAAGAGTTCTTTAAATTGAGGCAGAGAAATGAACATTTGAGGGATTTTCTCAAGGACCAAAATATGCCTGTGTTCATTTACATGTCATCTATGCTTTTGGTGGTAGAAATTAATGAAGTATGAGTAAGGTATGATTTTTCCCCACTCCTGTCTCAAAAACTGCTTGAAGAAAATTAATTTCTTTCATATTAACACTGTCTAAAGCTCAGTTCCATTTGAGAAGCAAATTCATTGCTTGGATTGTCTTATAACAAAATCCCAATAACATGCATCAGGAGCTTAACACTGTTGTAGATAATAAAGCTCTTACTGCTATAAGGTGAGCAGCTTTTAATATCTATCCCATAATATTTTCCTATACTTAGAAGATTTAAAAAAAATAACAGAAGCTTGTCAGGCAGGTGAGAAAGTTCCACCTCTTTCAATACATATTTCAGAGCTATCCTGGTAATTGTTGCTGTGAACGGTTCGACTTAGAAGTAATATTTATAACAAATATTTTTACTTAGCTACTAAAATGTTTAGTAAATTATTCATGTTTATAGATATTCAAAATATTGCCAGAAGTTAATAAAATAATTTCATGTATTCAGAATTTTAAATTGTTTGGAAGGTTGAACTTTTGTAAAGTTACAGAAAGAATGGCTATTTTGTCTTTAAATATTCCTGAAAATGTTATCCTTCACCAACAGCATGCTTTCATATGACTGTTTAACCCTATCCAACCATAACAGATAGACATTTAATAGCATATATTCCTTTTTGAACCATGCCTATATGAGACATCTTGCCTTTCCAGCAAGTATGAAAATGGTGGCATTCTACAACTTGACACTGTTGATTTGTTGCTTGAATTTGTATTCTTTTTAAATAAACAGTGTAGAACGATTTTAAAATTATTTTTTTCTGTATTTGATAGGTCTCATTGGTTAGTTTAATAGCCAATGCTCTGGGCTACTCTGAACTTGGTGCCATTAAATCGCTACGGACATTAAGAGCTTTAAGACCTTTAAGAGCCTTGTCACGATTTGAAGGAATGAGGGTGAGATAAAATGAATGAGTCTGAACAAATGCATGCATACAAAAATTAATGTATTAATGGTTACACTCATGCTTTTTACAAAGAATTCCAAAATGGGAAGGCATGCAAAAATGTGTGGAAAAAGGCCTTTCAACATGACCTTACAAACAAAGCCTATGTACACCTTACATTTGGAAATCAGACCTTGAGTTTATTCAATTTGCCTGGCCACTGCTACGTAGTTGTGTTTTCCCAGCCCCCTGACTGTTAAAATTTCTATTGGTTTGTGAACCTAGAAAAATAAAAGGACATGACAAATTTTACACTAGAGGGTTGGAGGGTTTTTTCTTCAGTTTAGCTGGGAAATTTTTTTAATCAATTTCTGTAGCTAACTTGAATTCTGTGTTAGTTTATCAGTGCTTTGGGATAGAACAGGATTAGCCAGAAAACAAAACAAACCAACAAAAGGTTAAAAAGCTGACAACAGTGGCACACGAGAAATTAAAGCTTCACTCTGTCTCCCTATCTACCTGCCTGGGGAAAAAAATCCCACAGTAAATGCTGTAGTATTAGGGAAAGGTTTTCTGAAGAGACACCTGAAATAAGGATAGGCTTGGAAGTATAGAAGGGGAGAGATGGGAAATAATTTTCTCAGCTACGGACTTTTTACTTCATATGAATGTATCTGCTGTAATCTTACATCTCCTAGAGAGCTAAAACCCTCCTGTTGAGGAGATTTTCATATTCTGCCAATCTGACAAAAACAAACCAACCAACTAAAAAAAAAACCTCCTGGAAAAACTCAATTACAAACTCTCTGCTGAAAATGCAGACTATGCTACTTACTAAGAAAACTGACACATAAAAAATTAACAAGAATATGTTATTGAGAAATTTCCTTTTAATCTTTCACCTCAAAATACCCCAATGCAAGATTTATAGTTCAGTCACAGGTCTTCATTTTCCAAGTAGATAATGTGGTTCCTGTCTGGGCAAGGCTGCCAGTATCCTAGAGGTGGCCACGCCTGCATTTGTAGGGAAGTGCGTCCAGTGCCATATCACCATCACCACTGTGTTTTATATGATTTGCAATCCAAACAACAAGTCCCTGTCTAATAAATAACCAAAACTTCTATTGATGTTAGACTACTTTCAGTCAACTCAGTGAAATGACAAATACTACCTTTTTCAAAACCATACACAAAAGACTACTGCAGTCTCCATTGATTTGCTAGACAATAATTGTTTGAGTATCTGCAGCTTTCTTTTAGTTGAATCACAATAACTAAAGGAAAACTTTTGTCCAAGGATTTCATCTGGTCTTCTACTACCACTTGCCCATACACAGTAACTCAAGGGAATTAAATGCAACCAATTAAAAAGAAAAAAAAGGAAAAGTGCAAGAGAAACTACAGTGACCCAGGCAATTTAAAATCAAGACTTAGAGCAGATGCTGTTATAAAGATTAAATAATATATCCTTAATTATGTTTCATTCTATGTGGATACTAAAATACACTGATGCCAATGTGTACATAATGTTTCTAAGAATAAAATCATTAGTAATGATAATTTTACATGCAGACATTTTTATTCACTCTTCCACATCATCATTCTTTGAGCTTTTTCTGGTTTATTTTCTATTTATAGATTTTAATTTATATTGCTGGAATTTAACATTTATTTCTCTCTTTTTCTCTAGAGCACCCAAATTCTAAGAATCCATCTTGCTACTAACAGGTTTTCTTTTGCTTTTTGATTTTTTTTCAGACTTTTGCATTGTCTGTTTCCATCTCATTTTATTTCTTGCTTTTTGCAATCTCATTAGCATTTTATTAAACCTTAATTAAAATTTCTCCCACAAATTTTAACATAATATTTTAACTGTCAATCCCATATTAATACTGTTTTGACACTTTTAAAGTATCTTAAAGAATTTTTCATTCTCTTTTCATAAGCTAAGTGGCTATTTTGTCTAATTTGTACACTGTAGGTGGTTGTAAATGCCCTTGTAGGAGCAATCCCATCTATCATGAATGTATTGCTGGTATGTCTTATATTCTGGCTAATCTTCAGCATCATGGGAGTAAATCTTTTTGCTGGAAAATTCTATCACTGTGTCAACACCACAACTGGTGAGATGTTTGATATCAGTGATGTCAACAATTATACTCAGTGCATGGAACTCATAAAAAGCAATCAAAGTGCCCGATGGAAGAATGTGAAAGTAAACTTCGATAATGTAGGAGCTGGATATCTTGCTCTGCTTCAAGTAGTAAGTAAATGTATATATCTTCTTTTTGCTCTTTTTAAAGATATCTAGGAAAAATGGGCAAGTTAAGACTGTTAAGTAGTGGAATAATTTCTTCATAGCAATAATGTGCAGCTCACACTTGTAATTTTTTTTGTTAATGATAGTAGAGAAATTTTCCTTTTCAAGTCCAGGGAATACAGTCTCATGATAATGATAATGATAATGATAATAATAATAATAATATGAAAATAATAAGTGTAAAAAATAAAAGAATCTCTTTACTGGTGCACAGTATAGAACTATCATATTCCTTAATGCTTATTAAAGAGTCATTAGAGTATACTAAATAAGTATTATGTTACTCGTAGTAGTATCCTTGTGAAGTATTGGATATTACTGTATTGCATAGAATATTAATTCCATTAATTACTGCTACTTATACAAAATCTGTAAATTGTATTTCTCCTTCAATTCCTTATCTTATGCACTGTGTTCAGAACTGCCTTTATTCTAGGTACTGAGTACATTTTATTTTTGTCAAAGAAATAAAATCCTTAGCTCTTTACAGGTTCCTTGATTAGAATGGAGCTTCTCATAACTGGGATCTGATCCAAAACACAAGCAAGAAAGCATGTAATTACATTTAGGTGATTGAACTCTGTAGAATCACTTGTCTATAACTCAACACTGAATGAAAATATGTCAGAAATGTCATGAGATTTTTACAGCTCTTATATTCAAAGCTATCTAAGAATTATATGCTTGTTCCTTCTATCTCACAGCAGGTCAGTACCTCTAGCTGATCTTAATTCCAAAATTAACTACCTAGGTTAAAATGTTTTGCCTGTAAAGGCAATGTGACTCTTATGTGCTGAGTAGTAGTACTGAACAACGACTGATTCTCTGGCTTCAGATCTCATTGCTACCTTGCCTCTGAAGATGTGTGAGGAAAGCTGCTTCTCTTGAAGCTGTGTATGAATGTCATCTGTTTCACACATCCAGACAGTCTGGGTCTTTATTAACTACTTCACTACTGTGAACCTTTCATTCTTCTTCTTCTTCTTTTTTTTCCCTGATTTTTCATGATTTTCCTTTTCAAATATTCCCTTCTGACCTTTACTTTCCCCACAGAGATTAAGGAATCTTTGAGCATATATTGTGTCAGATCTTAATTTGATTGCCTCCATTAGCATTTTTCCTCCACTCTTCTTCTGTATTTATTGCTCTTATCTTACTCTGATCCTTTCCTAATATTGCTCTGCAACGTGCACCAAATGGCTGGCAATTGCCAAGTGAGGTAGGAGGATCTGTGAAGCCTGGCTTGAAGCACACCTTCTTAGTAATTGGTATTGCACTGCAGGATTCCGGAGGATATGAACACTTCCAGAGTGCAAGTTTCCTGCTGTGAAAACTGGCAGCTATACTAAAGCACCAAAGCTACTTCTGGCAAGCACAGATGGAAATATACTCCTTGGGATGGTTCCTCTCCTGAACCTCCTCAACAGTGATACTTTTGTTCATTTTACAGGCTTTTTAGCTCTTTTTTCTTTATTGTGAATAAGCTTGGAAACCCTGGCTAATAGTTGCATACTCACACTTTCAACTGGCATGTCACACCAACTTTGGTGTTCCTTAGAAAACAGACATCCTACATCCATTAAAATCACTTTCTTAGAGCAATGATGGCAGATCATTTTTACTCTTTACATGAAAAAACTCTCTTAGGAACTCAGCCAAATTTTTAAGATGTCAATTACTTCTCTTTCACAGTTCACTTTTTGGTCTTCTGTAAAGCAAATCTCTCATGAACCAATGTATATTTTTACTTTGAACAGTCTATTCCTTTTAGATATGTGGGATTAAAACATTTCTAAAAATACCAGGTCAGTTTAGACACAGAAAAAGCTTTCAGATGCATGTTGGCTTCTGTCCAGATGTTATATTACTGATTCCATCAATTCTGTTGTAAACTTAAGAAAATGGCTGTGGCCATGAGTGATTCCAGTAGATACTACCTAAGTATCTCCAGCATTTACGTCTGTCTAAATCTATCATTCTTCATCTGCAAAGTAAACATCTGCAGCTCCAACACACTGTTGACTTGCTGAGATCTTCAGAGCCTGATTTTTAATATGATTTGGACAACTAAAAAGAAAATTGTCAAAAAAACTAGTATTACTACAAAAAATATTTATGATGCCTGTGTTGATAAGTGTGGTTTAAAAATTAAGAAGTGATGTTATTAAAAGTGGAGCTCCAGATAAATAAATAACCTAGTTATTGTACAGATTATGAATTTTTATGGGGAAGATAAACAATTTTGTTTTATTTCTAGGCTACTTTCAAAGGATGGATGGATATTATGTATGCTGCTGTTGATTCACGAGACGTAAGTGTAAAACTTTCAAAGGTCATCTGTTGATTATTTTCTGATAAAGAATATAGAATTTAAACAGCTACACACACAATAGAACAGCTACACACACAACAAAGAATTATAATCAGCAGCCATATATATTTTTTTGAATCTAAGAATTTTTACTGGAAAGAATTAATCTCATTTCCTTCTGTTTAGTCAAAAAAGCTAAATTAACTGGATTTTTTTTAAAGGATAGTGTTAATGTAATAGAGTAAAGAAGAGGTTTTTGACAAATTCTTTTGGTAATCATGACTATGACTTAGGATTATATGATGCAGTTATTAAATATGGCATACATTAATCCGGTTTTATAATTTGTAACTGCATTTTGTTGTTTCCTGAGGTTGAGCACCTATGTTATCTAGATATTTAAGTGCAATTAGATTTTAAGGTTGAAGACCATTTGTTAAGCTTCCTGGGGATTAGAATTTTATTTTGGCTACAAAACTAAAACTCTATCTAACTTCCACAAATTGTCTTCCAGAGTAAAATATCCTGTTTCATTATCTTTAGCATTTCTTACACTCAAACTTGTGCTGTAGAGGGGCAAATGCTGGGATGTGACATCCAGAAAAATCGAGACAAAATAACAAAATCTTCCTTCAAAACTTGCCTCAGTTTGATGGATTTCACAAAACATATATTCACTAGAAATTTATTGAAAGCATCTGTTCCTAGCTGAATGTATGAATGTTCATGCAAGACCAAAAGAGTTCCAGGAAGATTTAGGCGATAGTAAAACGTATTGTATTGATTCTGTTGCATGATAATATACAAAACACTATATAAAATATTCAGATTTCTGCTATTAAAATTTAAAGTACTGATGACTGCTCTCAATCCCACATTGCTTCTTCTTTCTATGTGAGGAACTTTTTATATATGTACATACACCAACATATCTGTGGGCACATTTACTTAAAAATTCTCTATGAACAATAATTTTGTCAGCTTCCAGTTCTCCAAATATTAATTGGAATGGACATGTTGGATCTTTCTAATAAATTGGTGCTGTTCATAGCTTTTCTATCTGAGATGTAATATAATCAATTTTAAATTATAAGCATTGTTTTTACATCTAGCATTCTCATTGGAAATAAAATTTTTAATATTTTGTAGGTAAAAGATCAACCTAAGTATGAGGACAACTTGTACATGTATCTCTACTTTGTCATCTTTATCATATTTGGATCATTTTTTACCTTGAACCTTTTCATTGGTGTTATTATAGACAACTTCAACCAACAAAAAAAGAAGATAAGTATTTAAAATATTTCCATTTGGTATGAATTACTAGCTACAATGAATTAATAAGTTATTTCTGTAAGGCTAATAAAAATCAAAAGTCATTTCAAGCCTTAAAGTGTCTCTTTTTAAATAATAATCTGTGTTGAAATCTGTGGATGTGATTCTGAACTTTGCATTTTTAGCATTTTGACAAGTGAAAAGTTGGTTCATAATGATTTGCCAGCTTTGTAAACAGTTAAAATGAAGACGTGAAAAGTAAATGTGCATTATTGGTTTGATTAGGTGCAATATTAATCTGGCATGAAATAATTTCTTTTTCAATGGACTCTAAAAAATTAAGATAAATTAAGGTACATTAATTTTAATTATTCTTACAAACCCTTGACACTTAATGAAGACACAATATGGCGTATTCATACAATGAATAATGGATCTGCAAACTGACTAAATAGTAAGTTACGAGTAAGTCAAACAGACCTCATGTGAATAGGCTTATAGATAAAAGTAAAAATGTGTATGTAAGGGCTTTTTTCTAACACTTTTATGAGAAATTATATTAATTCATTGGACAGAAATGCAATGTATAATTTCTTATTAATAGTAAAGCAAAGATGTACAGGGAATGGTGGTTTATTTCTGTATACATTTAACATAAAAGTATGCTTAAAATAACTGTATTGATAATGTATACAGTTCAGTTTTAAAAAGCCCAATCACATTTAAAGTATTTTGAAGCCTCACAGTTTTTAGTTTTCAAATGCCAGAGTCATTCTAAATTTTTGTGTGCTGTGAAAAAGCAGTTTCATATGATTTGCCTTTTTCGAGTCACCAACTGAAAAACAGCAATATCAGAGAGAATCTCTGGTAAAAGAGAACAGTGAACTACAGAAATTTTTCCTTGTCCAAATATCCTTTAGCTTCCTAAGAGAGTCATAAACATGTCTGGGGTTACTATTTTGTGATGCTTCAGTGATATCCAGTTTAGCAGACAGTGATGTTGACATTGTGCTTCCATCTGACTTAGTGCAGATTCATCAATAAGCACAATTTACTCACACTGGAAGTCAGTCAGTCAGTTGCACATCTGACTGACAGCATTGGCATCTGCAAACAAAGGCTGATTTGAGTTGGTCAAGGTTCCATTGGTGTTTTAATTTGCTAATGCATTACATGAATTACTTTTCTCAATTTTATATCAAAGTTGGGGGGGGGTTTGCCAGTAAAACTCGCGGATTAGATAGTAGTATGCTCCCTTAACACAACTTGTGCCCCAAAGTTATGCCTCTTTTAGACCTGTCTAGCTGTAGTCCTAAAAATCTGTACAGAAGATAAGACATGTAAGGCACTATTCATGCTCCTATTCAATAAACATATCCTAATCAGCAAATTATTGAACAGCATCAGTATAGCAAGAATGCTTTTAGCCATTTCAGCAAACGTGAGCATGAAGACACTGGAAAAGCTTAACTGTCAAGCTGGAAAGGCACCAGTAACAGATTTTTCTGTGTGTTAGAAATGCATATGAGCATCCACACTATAAACATCTGAAAAAAACCCCTCTGTTTTAATATAAATTAAATATAATTTTAATATTATATTACAGAGAGACATCCTGTAGTTAAATGTTTTATGTGTGGACATGATACTAATTAATTTTGATATTATTTCTTTACTTTGGAGGTCAGGATATATTTATGACAGAAGAACAGAAAAAATATTACAATGCAATGAAAAAACTGGGATCCAAAAAGCCACAGAAACCTATACCGAGGCCAGTGGTAAGAGTGATTTGATTTTTACATCCCTAATATTAAATACTCATTTGGGAATATGATCTTATCCACAACATAAGGTTATAGGTCTGGAAAGAAAATATTTTTTTCATTTATTTTCTTGTAAAGGTAGAAATTGTACCTTTTTGAGTCCTTCAGGTTAGATCATTCATATTTTGTTTAAAAACATACACACTGAAGTATGAACAGAATGATTTAATAATGTTAATATGATAAATTTCAAAATTCCCTGCCTAAGTCCTGGAAAACCACAATTGATTGGATCATTTATTGGTTCTTATTACCAGGGATAAACTTCATTTTCTGTTTTTTCTCCTCACAGAGAATTTGTAGGAAATGGGGATGCACTGGCCTTTGCTGCTGAAGACAGAAAGGGGCACTGGTAACCTAATGGGAAGGACAGATGCAGAAAATCTTAAAGAATAAAAGAATGTCCTAGGGAGTAAAGCATAGAATAGGATAAATTTGTCTCTAAGATAAGACACTACTCTTGTCATTTACTGAACTCCTACACTGTTTGAAAAAATAAAATACTTGTTGCACCTTATGCACCAAGTGGTTAAAAATAGACTTACTAAGGAGAGACATATGGCAAAAAACATTGAGCTAAGTACTAAAGAAAAAGTAGGATATTACAGTCATGGTGTGTTTGAGACATGTATCTTCAGCAGCCCAATGATCTCACCAAGCGCAATTAGTTTAAGGAAGAATGAGGTTTAGCATTCTAAAACTATCTGAGAATAAAGATTAGAAAACTAGTTTCTATTCGGCTGGTACGCTTGCTGGCTACCAATTAACACCTCCTATTTTACCCCAATAATATTAATTGTCATTGTTATTACTCTTACTATTGCACTGTTTCCCTTCTTGTCTCTTCAGGCAACAGTGGTGAACTTCTTGATTCACTCTAACAGGATGAGATATAAACCAGCATGTGTTGGGCTTATATTAATGCCTGTATTGTGAATGGGTCTTGCTCTGCACTCCTAAATCTTGAAGGGAATTGTTTTCTCATCTGGCATTTAAAAAAAATAAATTTTTCACTGTATCAACTGTATTCCATGTTTGTGTTTGCAGAACAAATTCCAAGGCATGATCTTTGATTTTGTAACCAAACAAGTATTTGACATCAGCATCATGATACTCATCTGCCTTAACATGGTCACAATGATGGTAGAAACAGATGATCAGAGTAAAGAAATGGAAACAATTTTATCCCGGATTAACCTGGTGTTCATTGTCCTTTTCACTGGAGAATTTGTCCTGAAATTGATTTCACTTCGCCATTACTACTTCACTATAGGCTGGAATATTTTTGATTTTGTGGTTGTGATTCTCTCCATAGTAGGTAAGAGCAATTCCCTTTCAAGAAAGAACTAGTGGAAGAAATAGGAAACATTTATTTCAAGTATGTTGATACTGAATGTAGAATTTCCTTTTTCCTAGATAACTTACAGGTTGATTAAGATCTTTATACTATCTAGTATACAATACATGCAATGTTGTATATAGGATTTTTATCTATCCCATTAGATTCACTGTAATTTTCTACATAAAAAGACATAATGGAACTGTTTGGCATATTAAATTAATGTGCACAAATATGAAGAGGAATGTTTAGTGGTATATGCAAACTAACCATAGATTTACTTTCAGAACTAAAACTGAAAATTATGTGACATGAGATTTTTTTTTACGTTGCTAACTAAGATTTGTTAGTCAAAAGCTAGTGACTGTCCAAGGTGCAAATGAGTGAGACATCTGAGAAAGATTGTGCTGATAAAATGTAGAACTGTTAAAGAAATCTCTGACTTGCAGAAATTAAGCCACTGTCCTTCATAAAAGACAGTGGTTATAGGCTCAGTTTCAAGAATTAACTGTATCTAAGACATAAACTTTCCTTTCCCAAATGTTTTAAGAACTACTGAAAGCTTAGACAGCCACTACCTACTTGCCACAAGCAGTCTTTATTTTACTTATTTACCTTCTCTAGGATAGCATTTCAGCATAAGGAAGATGCTTTCCTCTTATTAACAGCTTTCAATAAAATTTAATTACTTGTATAATTTTTGCTATAACATAGAATCCCTATACTGATTATTTTGGAGATTGCAATAAATAAATCTTTCTATAGGTAATTAATTAATTAAAAATTGTATTTTAATTATTCACTTTTTTTTTTCTAGGTATGTTCTTGGCTGAGATGATTGAGAAGTACTTCGTGTCTCCCACACTATTCAGAGTCATCCGGCTGGCCAGAATCGGCCGAATCCTGCGCCTCATCAAAGGCGCTAAGGGAATCCGCACTCTGCTTTTTGCTTTGATGATGTCTCTTCCTGCTCTGTTCAACATTGGGCTGCTGCTCTTCCTGGTCATGTTCATCTACGCCATATTTGGCATGTCCAACTTTGCCTATGTCAAGAGGGAAGTTGGGATTGATGACATGTTCAACTTTGAAACGTTTGGCAACAGCATGATCTGCCTGTTTCAGATCACCACATCTGCTGGCTGGGATGGTTTGCTTGCCCCAATCCTTAACAGTGGGGAGCCAGACTGTGATCCCCATAAAGACCATCCAGGGAGCTCTGTGAAAGGTGACTGTGGCAACCCCTCTGTTGGGATTTTCTTCTTTGTCAGCTACATTATCATATCCTTTCTGGTGGTGGTGAACATGTACATTGCTGTGATTTTGGAGAACTTCAGTGTTGCTACTGAAGAAAGCGCTGAACCCTTGAGTGAGGATGACTTTGAGATGTTCTATGAAGTCTGGGAGAAGTTTGATCCCGATGCAACACAATTCATAGAGTTCAGTAAATTATCAGATTTTGCAGCTTCATTAGATCCACCTCTTCTCATAGCAAAGCCAAACAAAGTCCAGCTTATTGCAATGGATCTTCCCATGGTAAGCGGTGACAGAATTCACTGCCTTGACATCTTGTTTGCTTTCACAAAGCGTGTTTTGGGGGAAAGTGGGGAGATGGATGCCCTCAGAATACAGATGGAAGATCGGTTTATGGCAGCCAATCCTTCCAAAGTCTCCTATGAACCAATTACAACCACCCTGAAACGAAAGCAGGAGGAGGTGTCTGCTGTCATCATTCAGCGTGCTTACAGGCGGCACCTTTTAAGGGTAAAAGTTAAACAAGTGTCTAGTATATATAATAGAAATAAAAACAAAGAAGGAGATGGACACATTATAAAAGAGATAATTATTGATAAACTAAAAGGGAACTCCACTCCAGAAAAAACAGATGAGAGTTCTTCTACAACTTCCCCACCCTCTTATGACAGTGTAACAAAGCCAGACAAAGAAAAATATGAAAAAGATAAAGCAGAAAAGAACTACAAAGGTAAAGACATCAGGGAAAATAAAAAAGAATGATCTAAGAATTTTGTTAATGGGACAACTTGTTTACAGTCTTTGAGAATGAATCATCAACTGGACTCCTGCAGGAGATTTATGCCAAACTGACAGTTTTTACACGTATACATGTGTGTGTGTGCGCGTGTGTGTGCATATATATACATTATATATATACTTAAGGTCAGTGCCTATAACAAAACAGTGAACCTCCGTCATCAGACTGTGACTCTGTTAATCAGGGTGAAAAACTTGACAAGAGGTTGCTGTTTTCACTACAGCTGACACTGCTAAGAATAAGGGAAAAGATGGCTCCATAGAGAAGACAGAGCATGAAAAGAGGGCAAAAGGACACTTTATTTCCACGACATGTAGAACAGTAACTCTCTTCACTGTTTGTAAAGCAACTGCTACATTTGTCATATTTTTACAAAAACTGTATTAGTGTATTTATCATTTTTTAATTCACAGGTTGTTTACTATTATATGTAACTATTTTTGTAATAGGTTTTATGTTGGGGAAAGAGGTATGAGGACCAGGAGTTCTACTCTCAAATTCTCTATAAATACAGATAGGAGTGGTTTACATAGACATGCTGCACTTGTCAATCATGCATAAATAAAAATATGACATTGCACAAAGCTGAAGATTTTAAGAACTTTCATGTTGCAGGGTTGCTCTTAAATTTGAGATATTCTAATGACTTGTATGGCTGCATCCAGATTATGTGCATCCAGATTAATGTGCCTGGAGAGCCTCCTCTAATTTACAGAAATCTGCAATGACTTATTTTTATGTGAATCATTAAACACGAAAAAGTTCTTGTTTATGTTAAAATATTTACAGCTCAAAAAATATTGTGCAGATTCTGCACTGGAAAAATAGCTTCACCAAAATATATGTGTGAGTTTTTTGGTTTGTTGTTTTGTTGGTTTTTTTTTAAAACAGCTCATTTTGTTTTCCTGGGCTATTCTTTGGTTACTATCTTCTCTCATTATCTCCAACATCCACTGTATCCATAAAATACCCCTTTCCATGTAAATATTAACAGAATACTGTTGTGCATATTTGAGCATAGAATTAAATGGCTTTGCCACATTGAATTGCATCAGGTATGTACCACAGTATGGTTAATTTGCAAGAGCTCAACAGGACATGTTGTATTCTGTGTCACAGATAGTTAGGAGAGTATCACTGATGCATGTCAATGCTTTTGCTGCTGTACCTTGCTCCTTTCACTGTCCACAGTCTCCACTATAGGAAGCCATGTGTCAGTGATGAAGTGAATCAAGTTGTCCAACAAGACCTCATTCTTTCAAATCATTAAGCAATAGTTTGCAGCTATTTATGAGCTTTTTTAGTTTTGCATTTTAAATTTGAAGTGGCTGCTATATGGTGTAGAATCAGACTGTACAGGCCATATTGCAAACTGTTAAGCCTGTTGACAATGTGGTTAGCATATATAAATAATGTAAAGAAATACCATTTGGCAACAGTTCTATATATAAGAAAGGCGTCTTCAAGTTTAGATCACTGTTTCTTATATTTCTTTCCTCATTCACTTGGCTTATTTTCTAACCACAGTAATTCCACACTGGCATCATCACACTATGAGAAAAAAGTGAGTATTTGTAGACTATCTTGTTTTAATAATATATTTGCCTATATTCCAATGTGAAGTAAATTGTGTAAATCTGGAACCCAGCTTGTTTCCAAATAGTTACAGGACATAGCAAGGAAAGCATTAGGGGAATGTGCGAATTTCTAGCACTGTTTGCATCAGAAGTTCCAAGATAGTCTCATAGTTGATTAAATCCTTGCTATCTTGCAGTGTCTGTTTACATAGTCTGCTCTTATTCTTTTTTGAATCACAGTGCACTAGGCTTGTACAAATAAAATATTTCCCAAGAAAAAAATGGCACATTTGTATAATTGAGGACAACAGGACATTTTGTGTTTCATACACAAGCTAACATTAAATGTAGAATTTTTCTTTTACAAATGCTTTTGACTTGTAATGTGTTGGTGAAATGCATGCAGGAAATTGTTATTATCATAAACAACACAAACAATATTACATATGAGCCAAAAAATAAAGATCTCTCTTTTTTAATTGTGTTTATTTTGCTTTGTCGCTGACCCTCTGTTGGTTAAAGCAAGATAAAAACTGACTTTGGTGCAAATAAAAATTGCTATCTTTTTCCCTAGAGCTAAACACCTTATTCTTCACATTTTAAATTCTATGTAAAATAATTAGCAAAAAAAATCTGAGAACATTGATCAAACTCCATTTATTTCTACTTTTTTGTTATCAGTATATTGCCTAGGAATAAAACAGGACACCTACACAATTCTACCTCCAAAATGTCCTCTCAATCCTCAAGAGCCCTTCTCATCCATAAAGGCACTGCTCAGTACTGCTACCAAAGCTGCCCATGTTTAATGAGTCTTAGATATGCAAACAAACTTTCCAATGAAGTTTTTTTTGTTTGGTCTTGTATGACATTCAGCCAAGGGGGTCACTGCAAACGGATAAAAATTGGTTGTAGTTGTATAGTGATTCTTTTTATTCCAGTAATTCTCAAAATTAAAAAATACCATCTCATCTGATCTCACAAGTGAGGGATGACACTGATGCTCAGCTGTGACAAGTAGTGCTCATAACCAAAATATCTGGATGTTAAACGGTAACACGGTTTGACTTAATATGGATGTCATCAAGCTGTTCAAGGGCAGAAAGATTTGGGACATTGAAACACCACATTATCACATTATTGAATTTAAAATATAGTATTATATTTCAAAATTAACAGTAAGTAGGATATTCCTGGGGTTTTCTCACTGGCATGTTTTCAGTGTTCCTTACTCTGGATATTATGGATATTATTAACTACATTTTGGCTAAATATTAAATTGCTCATATAACCATGAAATAACTGATGGAACATTGTAACACTGCAGTCTATTAAAACCTCTTATACACTGAGCATCAGCAGTTGCTGCAGCTGTCTCTGAGTTGGACTAGCATTGCAATAAGGAAGCCATACTTCACTGGTTCACAGAAAATGCTGAGTTGAAAGGGATCCACAAGGATCACTGAGTCCAACTCCTGCCCAATGGCATTGTCCAAATCTTCTTGAATCCCCTCAGGTTTGGTGCTGTGACCATTAGCCTATTCCAGTGCCCAACCACAGTCTGAGTGAAGAGCCTTTTTCTAATATCCAACCTAACCCTCCCCTGACACAACTTCAGGCCATTCCCTCGGGTCCTGTCACTGGTCACCACAGAGATCAGTGATGCTCCTGCTCTTCCTCTCACAAGGAAGTTCTAACTGCAATGAGGTCTCCCCTCAGTCTCCTCCAGGCTCAACCAAGTGCCCTTAGCCACGCCGCATAAAGCTTCTCCTTAAGGCCCTTCACCATCTTCATTGCCCCCCTTTAGACACTTTCCAATAGCTTCAGATCTTTCTTATACTGCAGTGACCAAAACTGCATATAATATTCCAGGTGAGGCTGCCCCAGTGCAGAGCAGAGCAGGACAATCCCCTCCCTTGCCTGGCTGGTGATGCTGTGCCTGATGCCCCCAGGACACAGCTGACCCTCCTGGCTGCCAGGGCACTGCTGGCTCACATTCAACTCACCAGTGACCAGGACCCCCTAGGTCCCTCTCTGTCCACTGCTCTCCAGCACCTCATTCCCCAGACAGTCTGTACATCCAGGGTTACCCTATCCCAGGTATAGAATCCAGCACTTTCCCTTGCTGAACTTTATATGGTTGGTGATTGCCCAGCCATCTAATTTGCTGAGGTCTCACTGCAGGGCCTTCCTGCCTTGAAGGGAGTCAAGAGGTCCTCCCAGTTTTGTACCATCTGTGAACTTGCTTAATATCCCTTCCAGTCCTGTGTCCAAGTCGTTTACAAAACATTGAAGAGAACAGAGCCTCAGATGGAGCCCTGTGGAATCCCACTAGTGACAGGTCACCAACCTTATGTCATCCCATTCATTACAACACTTTGCACCCAACGTGTGAGCCAGTTGCTCACTTATCACATGGTGTGCTTACCCAGCTGTATGCTTATATGAGAGGCTTTCCCCACACCAGAAAAATGCCTTTCTAAGAACATGCAGAAGTGTTTAGCCTGCTCATACCCTTAGATCCTGAAGATGGTCTCTGGCTCTCTTAAAATACAGGGTTAAAGCTCAAGACATGGCCTTCCCTAGTCGTCTGGACATTCTTACAAGCACCTGGCCTGCAGGCCTAAATGAGAGAATCCTCTAACTTGTGTTAATGTAAATATGTACATCCTTGAAGTCAGTTATGTACATTATTTATTCCACTGCTCCTCTGACTAACTCATCTAACCTTATAAATGATTCAATTTACTTCCAGAGACTTTTGGAGCTCTTCTGCTTCTTTGGTTCCTGATTTCAATCCGACAATTTCATTTTACCCTTATCTTTTCATAATACCTGTCCAAACCAGCACCTAAAATCTGCAGAAGTTTTGCTCTGTGAACAGGTTGACAAGTGCTCTGATGAGGAATGACAGTTCAGCATTCATTTTCAGGAACCTGGAGTCTCTTACAGTACTCTGTAAAAGTAAGGTTATGGTATCCATCTTCACTACCAAGCACTGTATGTGCAAGAACACTGACAACACTTTTGGTGTGGACTAGCAGGAATGGCTGAAGGTCTTGGTTCAACCTGTACTGGAAATAGGCTCGCTGCTTTGAGGTCATGTATGTCCTCTTAATTACCCTTTGCTGCTTCTGTGAGTAACTTCTTCCCTCCTACCTATTCCTTTTTACACAGAGATCAGTTGAATTTGTATGATTTAAAACTTACATCACTCCTATGCTTCCAATGCATTTGAATGGAAATGCCACTTGAAAGAGCTCTCCACATGCTACTAGGCAAGCCAGTAGTGATGACTATTCCAGTCAAGCATATTTTTATATTACTACCATATTGAGCTTGTAGTCCTTCCCACTGTTAGTCCTCCTTTGTTTCCAGTCAGCAAAGGAGGATCCCTTATTTTATTAGCTCCTAAAATCCTCACTATATGACTATACTGATCCATGTCCAGGTGAATTTTCAACATGTCCAACCACAGACAAAATGCCTTCCACTCTGTATTACATTTCTTACCTCTCACGTATTGCCAAAAAAAGAGCATTAGTAATGCTGACAGTAGAGGTAAGTCACTCTCCTAGTATAAGTTCATTACTTGGTACTTTTCCTTAATGAGTTTTCAGATGAAAAAATTTCCACATGGATGCCCAGAAAGGAGACATATTCCTGTTCAGTACATTAGAAATTAATTCGTAGGGCAGCACAGCTTAATGCTGTTCCCAAGCAAGTGCCCCCAGAAATCCCAGTGCCTCACATGAGCTAATGCAGCAGTACTAACATGTGCACCGTCATAAAAGAGTAACGAGCTTGCACAACTTACTGAAGCTAATTCAGCACTGAAGTAATTTTAACAAAGGAGAAAAGACCAGTGTGTGGTGGAAAAAAAACCCAACCATTTCCTCCTCAAGAAGGAGCAGACTGGCCACAATAAAGACAAGCAGGACTGCCATTATGGGAAGTTAGGATCTTGAGTAGTCAAACGCATTTACCATGAAATTCCTTAATGCATTAAAGGAAATGGTGAGTACTCAGCAGTTCCTAGTACATTATAAATTGCATATGGTACTTTATTAGAAAAAAAAAATCCTTTAGAAGGTGAAATCATGATGGGAATTAAAAAATCAGGAAAGTCCTTGCTCAGAGGGTTCATCACTAGTATATGACTGACATGATACATTATTATTATTATTATTATTATTATTATTATTGCTACATTAAATGTCACAATTGTGTGAAGATTTTTACATTTCAGAGCTTAAATCACTTGAAGTGCCATTTGCTGTGATTTTTATGTTCATCTCTTTAGTTCTTCATCTAGACAGATAAAATGGAAAAAACAAAGAAATCTGAGAAGGAAAGATTACTGGGCTAACAGCAAAATCTTAAAATTAAAACAAGTTTGTATTATTTTCTATTTTTTGCCATTTTGAAGAATGTTTGGCTATCTAGAAAATAATAAGCCTTGGAAAAGACAAATAACACCATGAGAGTGAAGCTTAAAACCACAGAAATACTTAATTATAAGTAGACAAAGCAAATAGCAAGCAGAGTTCATTAGTCATGTGTTCAAATTACTGAGCTAGTTACAATGGATGTTTTCTAAAAGATCATGATTAATTCACATACAATTTAATAAAAAGGTAAGATAAGGTAAAGGGAGATGCTGAAGTGCTGTGATCTGTTTCCACTAAACACCACAGAGCACGGATGTGCTTCATCTTTGTAATGTAACACATACTCTGCACCACTTCACAAATTAAATAGCTCACCCTCATAGAAGAAAACATACTGCAACATGAGGCTTGACTAAGCTAAGAAAATAAATTGTACTGCAGTAGCCTAAGTAAACTGAAGCCAATTACCATCTCTCAGGAGAAAAGACAAATCACATGCATCTCTGCAGCAAGTGCTGTGTTTGATGCATATATGAAAAGACATATCATGAACAATTTATAGCAGTAAAGCAGGCATTCGTTCCCAAGCATTCCACACTTCAAGTACATTTCCTGTATAACAAAAGCCACTTAACGTTTTTTTCTCATAACCTACATTAAGGGGTAGCAGGGAAAACACTATCACCCCTAAAAGTATTCATTGCTTTTGTAGGAAACACACATAAAAAAACATAAAAAGCACTTGCCAGACCTTACATAGAATTACTGTTTTTTCTATAACTACAACAGGAATTTCAGTAGCACAGGGATATTTACTCTTTATTCTAAAACCCTAATAGTCTGTACATGGATCACAAACACTGCCTCACCATTTTCCTGATGTGGAAGTGTTTGGTTTTCCTTCAGAAGGCATAGCCCCAGGTACATGTTTTCAGCAAAGTACAAGCAAAGTACGGTGTTAATGAGTGAAATCGGTCATCCTAAATCAAAGTGGATCATGCCATTTTTTCCCTCAACCTAATGCAGTGATATCCATATCCAGCAAAGCAATAGAAGCAGTTTAACCACATATCATATAAACAGCAGCTATATTCAAAGATAACATACACAGGGTTTTTAATTATGTCACACAAACACAGTTAAGTTGTATTATGAACTTCTTTCCCAGAGATTTGGACCTGATTGACTGAATTGAACAGCTACAAAAATTTACACTTCCTCAATTTTTCCTCTTGTTGCTGTTACAGGGGGATGACAGTGATGGGTGTAATTTTATGACTGCAGGAAGCTCAGTCCTGATATACACTTCAGAGATCCCAGCTCTGATCTAAGGAAGAAAATTGATTGACCCGGAAAAAAATAACAGATTTTATCTCTGTGGGATATCAAAGGCCTTATCTTACCTCTTCATGCAAATATGCAGAGAAAGATCTGAGAAGAATGTGAAAGCATGCAATGGGAAAGTTGTATAAATTCTCTCTCTCAACTAAGGAACATTAAAGGAAATACATAAACACAAAAATATACAGAAGGTGAAAGGGATAGTAGTTTTATTGATATAGTCAGATCCTAACATGTAAGACATGTATCATAGGTATCATTTATTCCTTGGATGGGATTTTGCTACTGCAAGTCCAGGGAACAGCACATTCTTTTCAAACTCTAAAAATGACAAGAGACAAAAGTGGCAGAGCATATGCTACTTCCATGAATGTGTGCTGTGTAGAAAGGATGTTACTAACATCTCCCATCTGCACCAGGCACATCCTTAATTCATGTGTTGCAGAGTTTGTTCAGAAATTAGGACAAGCAATGACTTCTATTTTACTGTTATCTTCACTTCATAATGGAGGATTTTAACTTTGAATCTAATTTACATGTGTATTTTCAATTATATATTTTAGACATAAAAAGCTATTAACTACTTCTATTAAACTATGCTATTAGCATAATTATTTTTACAAAAGAATGAGAATAAACTACCTGGTGCATCCAGGTTGTGCAATATGCAGCAGTAGTATTTAATTACCTGCATCCTCTACCATACCCTGTGGTTCTGCACACACAGCAGAATTTCAAGAGTTCCACATGGGGACATGAAGCAACATCCTGCTTGCTGCCCATATCTATGGAAATATATACCTAGTGCAAATAGCTGTAAGGGGTACTTGGCCTCCACTAGGCAGCCCTATAGGGGAACTCTCAGTTCCTATATCCAGCATGATTAGCCTGTATTTATACTGTGATCTGATCTGAGTTCACCATGACTCTGACATTGACACCTTGTATGTCTTCATGATTGTCAAGAAAAACAAGTCCTAAAACTTAGCAGGTAACTAAAATACAATTGTTTAGTTAAGCCCAGAATACTCGTCCATAGCATGCAAGGTTTTTTAGCTAAGTGATTTATGCTGTTAATGAAACAGGCAGGGCAATTTGATGGCTGGGTAGTAAATTCTCAAAGTGATTTTGTGAGCCTGTATTTTTTGTTCTAACAATTCTATTTCTGTTTTACAGACTATTCCTATATACATGAATATACAGGCTCTTTGTTTTGCTCCAGATTAAAATATGTAACTGACAATGCTGCTTACTGGCTTGGCTGTTCCCCATCCACATTCTGCAGAATTTGTCTAGCTGAAGCTAGAGATGGTAAATATTTTACAGTAAAATGATATTCCTGTATTTTCTAGGTCACTGCTTTTTTCTCTTCCTGAATCATTAGGAACAAACAGCAGAGTGAAGGAAATGCTTCATCTGACGGAGTACAAAGGAGACCAATTGCTCTCTGCAGCTCACCACTGCTCCCACGCTGCTCCACAGCGCTAAAAACACTGAAAACACACAGAGCTGCTTCCCCTGGGAAACTAAGATGCAGACAGTAACTCTCATTTAATGTGGGGACTTACACACTTCAAGGAAGTACTAGCTGGAGTCCTTTCTTCCATTTAGCGAAATCACTCTAATTAATTCCCCATGAAAAAGGTAGGGTTTCTTTCCATCTTTACTCTCCCAGAAGTCTATACTCTCCTTTATGTCAGCCTACATTCATGCGAAACAGAATCTTCCTGTTGTCTGTGTACAGCATTTCTGGCTGAACTTTAGGCTGAAAACTCCAACACTGAATAATATTAACAGTATCATAGATAACAAACTCTTTTCCACAACCCATCTTCACCAGGTATTACGTGTAGACATACACAGTGACAGCGGCATGGTCCTTAAAATAAAATTTCACGCATGTAGACCACAAAAATTCCCAGCTTTCATTTACCTTGTTCTGTACCCTTCAAGTCTGACAGTGGTTTACCTGAGGTTATGGTAACTCTCTTATATATCTCCCAAATTTTCTTCTCCTTACTCAAGCACTTCACTTCCTCCTGCAGCAGAGGTGTTTACTTGCGCTGCTGCATGGAAGAGTGGAATTGAAAGGACAAGTATCCTGCAGCAACTCCAGTTCCAGCTGTGGTCTTGGCAGATTGCAAAAGTTTAAATGAGGCCACTCCATGTCAGGCCACACAAAGCATGTGGAAGGAAAATACTGGCAATTCACTAGGTTGCACTTTTATGACCCACTTGAATCTGAAGCCAAAGAAGATGCAATCACATTTTTCTGCTATGACATCGACAAGGTCAAACCATATTTCATCACTGAAAATTCTATAAGACCTCTTTCACAAGCAATAGTCTGTGTGTCCTAAGCAAAGCCCAACTTCGTATTTCTGCTTTTCTAAATTGCTGGGACATACTGAGGGAAGACTGAGCTGAAGGACTTTTCCCATTTATTCTCATTAACATTTCCCACCATGTCTGTCTACTTTCTGCTGCTAGAAATGGTCATAGCGATAGAATTCTCCCTTCTTATTCAGACCAATGCCCTAAACTAGTGCTGTATTAATACGCTTTCACCTCAGCATATAGGTGTATCTTTCCTTCTGAAGTGCCTGACTCAGGGAAAACCTTTGGTCAATACAATGCAAAAGCTCAGGAAGTCCAACTGCGATCGTCCTCTTGCCTTTCCAATCCATGTAAAGATTCTAAATGGCAAATGCAAGCAGCCCCTATCACGCTGTCTGCAGTGATCGATTCTTTCCCATTCCTGCATTTCAGGGAGCATGTATGCACATAATAGGGCGGACATGTAATCATGTGTAACTCATACAAAAAAACCCACAGCTAGAAGGAGAATATTTTCATGCCCTTCCCCCCCTTCCGGAATTACTATCATCTTACAAGAGCCCTCCCTGAGGGCTGTATGTAGTCATGGTGACAAGACATCACCACCTGTCTGCCCCTGCAATGGAGGCAATGAGCCAGAATGCAAAGCTTTGTTTTGCTGCTGCTGAATGCATACAGCACATTTCCAAATAGCCTGATTCAAACAGAAATCAAAGAAAATGACATTTTTCAAAATATAAAATCTGAAGAAAGTCCCAGATTTATTTATAATGGCTTATGAAAATGAGTCAATAAAACAAAGTGGCTTGAAAATCTACATGAATTAATGTTTCACACTCTTCAAAAGGCAATTTTAGTCATAAAATCATAAAAAAGGATGCTTTATGACCAAAAGCTGAAAATGTAGGCATTACAGAAGCAGAATTTAAAATAGGCCACAACTGTTAACACACTTTGCTTCTATTCCAGTGAAAATGTACACAGACTATTACACGCTGCTTGCCTGCTCTTAACAATGTCCAGCTTGCAGGTTTTGGTACTGACTCCAAACATCAGCTGACCAAAAATCACAGAGAAACTGGATAAAGTACTAGCATAATACTACTCAGTGAAGGGAAGCAGTAAACATTACAAATAATGAAACAAGCAGGTGAAATGCATCCCAGCAAAGAAAGGAGACAGCCTAAATGGAATGGGAGCAGAGTATTTCCTCCTCCTTATCCCAGATATCTAGCCTATACCTCAGGTTATGCATACATAAGGCATAACAGCTCTCAGATGTGGCTGCATGCTCCTCCCTCAGGCTGAACTTGCACTGGGCAAGACACAGTGGGAGTATCTCCTTTCTGTTATCTTCCCAGCACACTGGGTTTCCTCAGGAAAGAAATGCAGACTGGTAAGGATTTTCAGTGTTCAGCAAGTTCCCTGAAATGGGTGAATTGGAGGGTGAGGACTAAAAAGCAAGCTGCAGAATTCTCTGTTTTGTAGTTTAGATTTACCATCAGAGATGCTACATAGGTTTTCTGAGGCTGCACTGTTGAATTGGGCTGGACCTCTATTTTCCTACATGGGCAAGAGCTACTAGACACCTGCATCTCCTATGGATCTGCTCACATGGGCTGGCTCTTCTCTGCACATGTTCCAGCATGTTAATGTCTTTCTTGGAGAAAGAGGCCCAAAACTGAACACAGGATTCAAGGTGTGGCCTCACCAGTGCCCTGCACAGGGTGTCAGTCAGTGCCCTGGTCCTGCTGGCCACACTATTGCTGCTACAGGCCAGGATGCCATTGACCTTCTTGGCCACCTGGGCACACCTGGCTCTTGTTCAGCTGCTGTCAATCAATACACCCCAGGTCCTTTTCTGCCTGAAAAGATTTCCGATCACTCTGTCCCAAGCCTGTCGCACTGCCTGGGGTTGATCTGCCCCAAGTACAGGTCCTGGCTCTTTGCCTTGTTGAACCTCAGGCAATTGCCCTTGGCCCATCAATCCAGCATGCCCAGAACCCTCTGCAGATCCTTCCTGCTCTCAAGTAGATCAACACTTCCATGCAACTTGGTGTCATCTGCAAGCTGACTGAGGATGCACTCAATCCCTTTGCCCAGATCATCAAAAAAGATATTAAATAGTATTGGCTCCAGTACTGAGACCTGAGGAACACCACAGCCAACTGAATTTAACTCCATTCCCTACCACTCTCTGGGCCCAGCCACCCAGCCTTATTTTTACCCAGAGAAGAGTCCAAGTCAGAAGCAGCCAGTTTCTCTGGGAGAATGCTGTGGAAAAGTGTCAAAGACTTCAGTAATGCCTAGGTAGATGACATCCTCAGCTTTTCCCTCCTCCACTGAGTCTCCTTGTCATAGGAGGAGATCACATCTGATGTTTTTTGTAAACAGCAAACATTTTATCTTTCAAGTGATTAGCAGAAAAGGCATAGTTTTGAAAAAGGCCGGAGAAATTAGGAGTGCTTCAGTGATCTCAGAGACTAATTGGTACAATTTTGACCAATCCTTACAACTGCACAAAGGGAAGATGCTTATGCACTCTGCCCATAGTCACTCTCCTTCCAACATGTACCCATTTAACAGGCAGATAGAGGCTTTCTGGCATCAATAAACATAAAATCTTCAGGTCTAAACCCAATATTCAACAAATGCTAAAGGTCATATGTGCTAAAGTTAATCTGCCATCTTGTGGGTATATATCACAGTACACTTTTTATTATCAACCGTACAATTTATGACAGACAAATTAGCATCTTGTATTTGCATATAAACTACCTAAAGGTTTCTGAATGAAAAATGGGAGACACAAATACAACCTACCATCCAGTAAATAAGACAGACACAATGAGAATTTTAAGTCCTAAAGAAGTAACCACAGAGGAATACTACCCAAGATACAGTAGTAATTTGAGTTGGACTCTAGGCTGGAAACTTGGTCAATTTGAAACAGATAACAATAGTGATATAAATTATGAGTTAGCTACATAATGAATTAGTGAAATTTTTTTTAAAAAATTTTAAAAGAAAAAGAAAAAAAAAAGTCAGACTCTTTCCCAAACACAGGAAGATCAGTCATGAAATGCTGAGTAATGTTCTAAATTACAAAGTCAACTTTCCCCATTTCTCTTCTATCACCCCACTGATTTTAAAATTCTACTGTTTTGAGTACATCCACATACTCTCAGAAAATGAAGGAATAAAAAACAAACACAAATAGTACAAGATCATCTATTTACATACCTTCATGTCTGTAAAGCAGAAGCAAACAGGAAGGTATCAAGCAGAACAGGAGGAAGCAGGGAAACAGTGAGAGCCTTTCATATGGACAATATACTCAACCTATCAAGCATTGCAGTAAGATTCAGGGATAACTATTCTTATGCTATTTCTGAGTAATAAAAAGATGACAAATATGATATACAAAAGTTACAAAACAGAGGTAAGTATTGGAGACAAACAGGCTCTTGAATTGGTATTAATATGGATTGTAGCATGAGCTCTCTGTTCATTTACAGAATGTGAGATAAATAATATAGAAGAGTTAATACTAATAAAACATAAACAATTTTCTCTCAGTTCTCATATAGCTTCGTGTTATTTACTCTGAACAAGACTGGATACTATTAGGGGTAAATGAAGCTCTAATCTTGTGCTATTTGCCAAGATGACATTAAAAATTCTGAAAACCAATAACATTTTTTTAGTATCTTTAATATTACTGCCATAAAATGGTAAGAGATTCCCAGAAAGAAAACAAAACCCAACTGCATGCAGATCTTCTTTAGGAAACCAGGATGCACTTTAAATCACTAGAATCAATTCACTGATGATGCTGGCTGTGAACAGGCAGAACAGATAGGGAAGAGCAAAATTTTCAAAAATCTCACCATGCCTTTGTGTTTACCCTAGTTTACCATATGTGATCCTGAAATTTTTTACTCTCTCTCAATTAGTGACAGCTTAAATCTAAAAATCATTATAAACTACAAACCAACTGCTGCTGTGACACTAAAGATCTTTTTCATGTGTAGTTGTGATGTCACTGTTTTACCACTTCTCCTCTACTTCTGATTAATGGTCAAATATAAGATTTTGCAGTGAAGAGAAAAACTGTTGGCCTATTTATGCACCACTTTAGCAAACTGAATGGCTGACGGCATATGGTCAGACTAACATGAGGTGACAGAAGGAAGGATCTTTAAATCACCACATTCTAAATTAATTTCATGGCTAAAAAGATGGCTGTGTAATGGCCACATATGATTATGTGGTCTTGCACAACACTGTTCTCTCTGTGGTGACCTGTGTAAAGATACCCTACAAATGAGATCCAACTGTGGAAAGCACAGGATCAATTCTGGTTAAATACCAGTCTTTGATTCCATGACTTACATTTTTAATATAAAGTCTCCTAATAAATTAATTATAATATTCTGGATGAATAAAGTAAATCAAATTAAGCAAAAACCAGAATTACAATAGGTCAATAACTAATAAAAAGTAATGGTTATTTCATGGCAACTTGCAATAAGGATACTCTAAAATTCTTATTGCCTAAACCTAGGAAAATCCTTCTAATGTGTTTTTATAGACCATCACTCTGCAGTACAGGAAGCAGAGTTTGTGCATAAACAAGATGACCTAGTTTTCAATATCTGCAAGTCTTAGCTTGAAGCTTGTTTGCTACTTGAAAAGGCAATTAAAATTTAAACAAGTGTGAAAGAACAAACTCTTATTTTCCTTGAACTTCTGTGAAAAACCCAGTCACACATTAACTAATATTTAATACAAAGCCACATCAGAGCTCAAAATAACAGCAGATAATTAGTATTCATATTTTTAAGAATACAACAAATCACAGAGAGATACTAAAACATACGTAAAAATATACAAGAACAGTAGGAGTAAACACTTCAGGAGATTAGGTCAGGCAGTTCCTTTCAAATTGCAAACCATGTACAGAAAGTGTAATTTCACAGGACATTCTTCAAGTAAGAGCTAAACTGTGAATTGATGAACTAAGCGACCTGCATATTATTGTATGGAATTCATTAAAAATCCAGACACTCATCTTGCAACAGACAAACACTCCACATGAAAGGTGACTTTCAAACTTCACTGTTTACATTACTGTTTTCCACTGATAGCCATTTTTTTTCACTGCATTTGCATCTTTTACTATTTAACTAGGCTATTGGACATGATGCTTAGTACAAGCAGAAAGGTGATACAGATCAAAATAATTTCTGTTCCAAAGACCTTGTAAACCAAACACGGGAAAACACAGGAGAAACTGCCAAAGGACCAAAGGGCATTACAGCACCCATTTTAAAGGAAGCTAAAGAGCCCAAGTAATTTATACTTCTTCATGTCCTGAAAAATGTTCTGGAAGACAAAATTGCAAGAACTTAATATACGTCATATTAAAAAAGTTATATTGAGTAAATTTAGCTCCATCCCTGTCACTGCTCCAAAGGATGGCTTTCTAGTTAAAGCAAATGCTGAAGTAAACAGGACTGTACCCAGCCACCAGCTCCTCTGCAGCGCTTCAGACTTTTGGCTGAGACTGTTATTTATTTCCTTCACTTCCATCTGTGTTCAGAGTCCAAATGTATGTGTTACACAAATATTTGTGTAAAGTCTGCTTGATCTATGGAAGGCATATAAATTATTTTCATGACAAAATGTGACATTCTGCAGACAAGTGTTCAATACTATAAACACAAGATTTCTGCTCCCACAGACTATAGCATTCATAAAAGGAATAACTGATAAAGGTGAAGGATGGGAAATAAGAGTAGACACAAGACACAAACCCCCTTTTAAAATTAAGTATGTATTGCCATTCTTTATGAACGTACCTTTAAACTGCAAATATTATTCAAAAATAACAATTGCATTATCTGACTACATAAATATCTGATCTTGGTACATTAAAGGAATGTAGAAGAATAGGTTGCCATTAGCACAGGAATATTATTGTGTCCTTACTATACATTTATGTACTTTCTGCTCCTTATATGTATCTTAAATTCTGTCTTCATATTGTTGCAATTCCTTTAGTTTTTTAATTACCACCTACTCAGACCTTTTCCTCTTATTAATACAAAGCATTTTCAAAGCATGAAAGACACCATCTTTTACTTTGACACTGATACTGGGTAGAATCATAGTATAGAAAATATAGACTGCAGTTTAGAACTGGAGATGCTAAATAACTCATCAGCATCGAAACAGTTTAAGGAGAACCAAGTCTCACCAAACATCACTTTTTTTCTGAATACAGGTTTATTTGATCAAAGTAACTGTGTTGACATCAAATGCCTTGCAGAGTGTTCTAATAGGCTTATATCACATTCTGAGATACAGAAAGCAGAAATCAGTAATATATAAAATACAGGTATCCAAAGATGAATGTAAATGAGAGGCTTCTAATATAATGGAGCATTCCCACGCAGATTCTGTGTGGCTTGTTTTGGCCAACAGGAACACAGACCTATTTATCATATCCTGGAGCATGGTCCTGCATCACATTCTGGCATACTCACTCAAGAAAAAAAGAGAAGAAGTTGAAAAAGTCAAAGTTGTAAGACAAAAAGACAAAAAAAAAGATTCAAGGAACAGTTTTAGACCTCAAATAATGGCAAATGAAAACTGTGTTTCACATACCAATTATCCAACTGAATACTGAAGAAATGTGATTATCATCTACCTATTACATGCAAAAGATATTCCTTTTACATTCTTAAAATGCAGTGAGGTAATATGGCTTGCATACTATTCTCTTCAATATTATAATCCTGTAATAGATGCAAAGTCTAATGCCCAATCTCAGAATATTTGCATAAGAGCTAGAGCCCTATAGAATCACTACATTTACTATGATTTACACACCTTCTTTTACTCGCACAAAGGAGTTATTACAATTACTACTAGAATCCTAAAAGAAAAAAAATAACAATCAAAACTCCTTCAAGAAACAGAAAATAGCAAGAATTGGAAGTTTTAAAAAAACCCACACATAGAAACATCTCTTTGGATTCAATGTATTATTATGCACATAAGATCATATGCACTGGAGTTCAAATTGCCTGACTCTAGTATTTCTTTAAATCGCATACATCTCATTATTGAAGAATTCTGTCTTAGTTTAACTTAAGTTTGGATTTTATCATTCTACCATTCTCTCCTTCTCTTAGCCAATTCATTTGCTTGTGGTACCATCTGAGCAAAGATTACAGGTTAACTTGGTGGCTATTAGCCAACAGCCAGTTTCCCTTCCAGGACAGCACCGCTGGGTACACAGTCGGGCAAATCAGCTCCCTTCCATCCTGATTCTCCCCAGACAGGGACATAAGTGATTCATCCGTCCTGGCAGATAAGCTGCTGACATTTCCATCTATGTTTACTGGGTTAGCTGACAGATTGCTGACATGATCTCTTTGTTTTCTCCCTATTCTTTTTACATTCGAGCCAGGAACTGTAGCAGGGGAACACCTACTCACTGCTACAGAATGGAAACACCATGTGGAGTCCACTTTACAAGTAGTTTCATTTTCAGAGTATAAAAGTTAAGCCCTCACATTAAAAATCTACATTGCAAAACTTAGTTTGACAAAAAAGTATCACAAGTCATGTGATGCAAATGAATTTCACATACAAATATTATTTACCAAGGAGCACAAAAGGTTTAGCAAAGATTTCAGAAGGTACTGCAAAAACACTTATGAACAGATCTTGATTCAAAAAAATTAGATCACACCTTTTTTTTAACTTAAATGAGAAGCGGTTTTAAATCTATAAGCTAAAGAATTTTAAATTTGGAACTTGCAAAAGAAAATGCACCTTTTTACAGCGAACAAGTGACTTAGCTTCAGGAGTGTAAGAGTCTGATCTAAAAGTTTCTCTGCCTGTAAAATAAGGATATATTAAATTTTTTCTGACTCTTTTCAGATTCATAAAAAAGTAAGTTAAATCTGACATTACTCAACTGCAAAAACACAAAAATCCTAATTATATATAGCATTACACAAATAAATATTCCTAGGACTGGAACTTCAAAACCCTGCAGGACACAGAGAGAGAGGACAGACCTAGATACAGGATTGGCAGAATTTAAAAAGACCACTAGTGCTCTAAGAAGTAGGAAAAGCAGTGGACCTATAAACTTCTGACACCACTAGGCCAGACATTGTGGGGCACACAAAAACATGGAAAGCTATTTGTTTATTCATTGTTCACTGAAATCTCACTAATTTGTGACAATACATTGGGCTTTTTTCCCAGAGAATAAATCATCATGGAGAAAAAACATACAGCATTTTGCATAGAGGTTTATCTTACAAGGGTAGTTAAAAACCCAAAACATTCTGCAACATCCTATACTAACCAAGAATCACTGCCTTTTAAAATATACTATGCCTTTATTATGCCTATTTTAATATACTCCAAGAACGGAAAGAATTCCAGTGTGCCCACCCCCTCTTCTCTAGGCCACCATTCCCTTTTTGCAGTTTCTTAATTTATCTTGTGAAATAAAAATAATATTTAATTCCAACCAACTTCTGGGTATCAATTCTATGTAGTTTTGAAAACTCAAAAACAATTCTACAGGTCGATCCTTGCTGCCCCCTGTATTCATATTCCACATTGAACCTCCTTTTCTTTACAGGAAAGCAAGGGTTTTCCTGATTCAAAATGCCTTACAGTTTGTCTTAGGAAGAGAGACTTTAAAACACAAAACTGAATTTGGCAGAAATATTTTTATTCTTTATAAAACGGAGACCTGCAAATAAATTCAATTTGTGGTCAAAAGAGACAATGTTTCTTTCAAATGCATGGTAGGATAGCTCAAAGTGCCTGTAAAATGTGCTCACTGATGCAAATGCTTAAAACATTATCTACTGCCAGTAGCTGCACCACTGGCAGTAGACTGTAAGTGCAGAAAATTTCTATCTACTATAGCAGAAAACCGACACTTTATACATGCTTATAACTCCGCAGAAAAAGCCTAGCAAAAGGAATAAAATAATTTTTAATATATATAACAATAAAAATCAAGTTTTAGACAAAAAAATTAATCTACTATAAAATCTTATCTTGCTCAATTGGTGGCAATGAATAAAAACATTTCTTTCAATTGCATTTGCTATAGGTTTTTAATTATTTCTATAATAACACGTCTTAAAAAGGAAGACCTTAGATCTATAGAGTTGAAAGTAAATAAATAGTGTTATAATGGCCATCTAGCTGTTCTGACCTCCATAGTTCTCAGTCCTGAATCTTTCAATTCATTAAATATCTTAGACTGTCTGTAAATGTTTCCATCAAATCTGCTCATATTAAGTGAGAATTGTGTATTTTATTAGGACATTCTCTCTTTTTACTGTCATGTAAAGTGTCAGATGAACATTTCTCATTATCTGCTGACAGACTAACCCTACAAAAGCTGCAACTGGAAATTTTCTTTCATTAATCTGTATGGAGCAGTCAAGTCCTGATGGGCTCTGCATAGCGACTTTCCAGCCATTTGGCCCCCAGCATGTACTGCCAGGACTTGGCACTGCCCCTCATTGATGTAATGAGATTCCTCTCTGCTCTATTCTCCAGCCTGATCAGGTCCATCTAAATGGCAGCACGACCTCTTGGTGTACAGTATTGTGTAGTAACTCTCACGATTTTTGTATTGCCTGCAAATCTGCTGAGGGTACCCTCTGTCCTATCACCAGGTGATGACAGATAGGTTGGACAGTACCGGCCCCAGTATCAATGCTTAGGGTACACATCAATTAGTGACTTGTCTCCATCTCAACTTTGTGTTGTAATGTTATTCTTCACCAATTAGCATAAGAACTTCAGTTTCTTGGCTTGAAATTAACTATTCATATTTTTCTTGGTTCAACAAATTCTGTAAATATTAATACAATTAAATAATTTGTGAGCACTATTTTTTTATTTGACCATTAGGAATCAGAAACTTTCTGCAAGAACATGGAAAAGAAATATGGGTACTAAAAAGCCTAGGAGCACATGGATTTAAAGTAAGAACTTTCTAAAGACAGGTTTAAGTTACTGTGCACTCAATCTGTGGCATGAATTTCTGAAGAGGTTTTTGTACTGGGTTATCTTTGTACTATTAACAATACCATGCATATTTTATCACCATTTCCCTTTTGACAGAACTAGGTCTCCACAAACACACAGATCTGGAAGCAGAGTATAAGTGTTTTACATCAAACATCTCAAATATAAATCTAAAACACTACAATTAGTTCTACCATTAATGACATTCTATTACATAAGGAGGTTATGCTGGAGTTTCTTTCTGATACTAGTATGCAACAAGAAGCCAAAATTTTAAGAATCCTGAAAGCAAATCAAATTCTCTCATGAACCACTTTTTCTGATTTGAACTGCTAATAAAGCATGTAGGGAACATGCCCAAATTCTGACTCTACATACAACAGACCCTTGCTATGAGACAAAAGAGTCTCATTATTCATAATCCCACTTTTTAGTTAATTTAGATCACATACAATTACATATTTTTAAGAGCATTATCCAGAGAAATTGTTGAAGTTAGTGATGTCACATTTCTGGCATCAGGATTTTCTGCATGTAAGTTTAGGTGCTCCAACATCATCAAGGTCTGTGTCACTGGAGTTTTAACTCCATTTAGTGACCTTTAGACCAAATAGATCTAAAGATAGGTGCACTTTAAAAAAATTAAAAGAAAGAAAAAACCCTACTCCCTGGTCCATTCAGATTGGTGTTGTAAAGGGAGAAATTAAGTAACAACCCAAGAAACACCTGTGTGAAAATGCATTTTTTTAATCCCCCATGCCTTAAGAGCTTTCAGGCAGCTCAGGAAGGACCAGGTCAACTTCTACAATACCAAGCAGAGTTCTGCTGTCAAGAATGTATTACTCAAAAGGTCCTTCTACATTGAGCTCAAGGCATAGGGAATATCATTTCATTAAATCCAATGTATGTAATTAGCAGGATAAAAGGTGAGCTACACTTCTGGAGCCAAGGCTGACCAATAACTAGATTCATATTGTATAAATTGATCCCTTGCTATTTTTAAGTGATTTGACATGTAGCGTAGCATGCATTTTACACATGTGTCTGGCTGGGTGTCATTCTCTGCTCACTCAGAGTTTTTATGCCTATCTAGGTACTGCAATCTGTGTATTGCAGGACTTAACTAAATGTCTTAACACCTCAAAATGCTGCACATACAAAAGCTGCCTTTAGTTTAAATGAAATAAAATTTTCAGAAACAGCTATTCTAAAGAAAGTCCACAAGGAAATGCTTTTAAAATGTGTCATACTAGATATTTGCTTTGTATAGACTATTAATCTTCAGTGAAATAAGTATTTGCTTATATTATTAAACTTCAATTAAAAAAACGCAATGCAGTGAAATACACAGCTGCAAAATAAATATGGAAATTGTGACTGAAGTATCTTACAATATGAGAAGAAAAAATGAATTAACTCTTTAAATAAACTAAACAAAATACAATAAAATAAACATACACAAAATACAAATTCAAGACAGATAGAAAATAACACCAAAAAGAACACTGCTCATTTATAATATCTACTGAGGTAGTTTTAAGTCTTTCTTGTTATTTGTAAAGAGACTGTTGAGGCTCCTGCATCCAAATTTAGACTTACTCTATCAGTTATGTTTGTGTTGTTGGCTGCGACATCCTTGGCTGTGCAGCCCCTACACTGCACTCTCGTGTGCTGCTGAGGTAATGCAATAGCTCACTGCTGCTTGTTTCAGTAGTGTGCAGTCTCTACTATACAGGGGTGCACCATGGGAAAGGAGTGACATAGGAGCTACCAGCATGGGAGAGAACTCCTTGGACTTAATTTTTTGCTGCTGGAAGATTCAGCAAGAAAAAAAGGATTTAACACACCTGCAAGTGTTCTTTTCTGAACTGGCACTGTAGATCAGGACTACTAAATATTTATTTTGCATATAAAACTGACTGAAGAGAAAGTACTCAGACAAGCTGCTACTATCACATTATGGTTCAACAATAATTATTCATAGAATAATAAAAAAACCCACTTATTTTAAGTGGAAAGAACCTACTATAACTCATGCAATTCAAACTCTTGGCTGTAACAGGAATGGAGACATTCAATTCCTTCACAACAACGTGTGTTTCTTGGCTTTATCAGACCTATGTTCATCCTATCTAGAATGACTGGGATCACACTGGTGCATTTCTGAACCAAATCTAGTGAGCTGTTAATATGGTGGTGACCAGTGAAAGGCTGGACTCAATAATCGTGGGTGTCTTTTCCAACCTTAAGGATTCTATGATTCTAACTGCACCAGTAACATACTAGCCATCACCTCAATCCTGCAGATGTTTCCAATTGTATAATCAGTTGTACTTACGCTTTTAAGACAGCACCAGGAATCTTAAAATAATTTTTTAAACATTTGAATAATGTGCTATCTCTACTGCTATGCTACAAAATCAACATTGAGAAAGCCTGGGCAAAACTGTTTCGCTAATTTTTGATTATGCAATTGTAATGCTTATTTGCATATATTATGTTAGTAAAAACATGTATTGAGGGAAAGAGGAAAGAGATTGATAGGGGATCATCTTAAAAAGCAATAATATAGCTGTAATCCACAACAATATCTAACAATGGAAAAACTCTAGCTGCAGTCCTTTCTGCAGTGTCACTAATGGTTGCTGTGGAAATAACTGTCATTAATCCAAAACTGAAAGCAGGGAGCATCTGGAAACTCATAGCTCAGTCTGCAGCATCTCTAGTGTTAAATTTCTAATGTAAAAATTTCTCACCCATAAATCATATTCTCTCAATCCTTTTCTGCCTCCTACCCAGCTGCACCTCCACCCACCCTACTTCAAGGCTGTACTGTTTGTGCAAGGTAACGTTCATCGCTGCATATAGTAAAATGATTCTACCTTCTGTTACCCAACAGTTCTTCTTTTTCAATCCTTATTATTAATAGTTAGTCACAGAGCTATTATTCATTCTCTGAACTCCTAAAATGAGATATCACTGATAGGCTGATATCCTTAGCAACTGCACCTAATACTGAGAACTGTATTTTGCTCAGCCATATCATCACATGTTCCTATTTCTGCTTGCAAACAGACTCTTGTTGCTGTTAAAGAACAGGTGTCAACAACAGGCTTCAACAGGGTATTTCATACCAGTTAACATGTACAGCATGTCTTTACCTCCCCAGCAATGTCACTAGTTTGAGTGACTGCAGTCTTTCAGCCCAAAAGTAGATTTCTCTACCAGCTAGTCCCTATTAACCCTTGGTTCTACTATAAAAATATATACAAGCACATATATATAAATATATATGGCCTTGCCTTAAATAATTCTGCCTCCTTTTATGTAGAAGAAAGGCAGATATGCCAAACTGTCTAAAATATTTGATTGCATAGTAATAATTACTCCTGTAAATAGAAATGCTTATTTTAAAACCTTATATTTACTTTAATTATTTACTGTACCTTTCTTCATTTTATTCCGCATGCACAGTAAGGATAGAAGAGATAAGACTGTGATATTCTTTATAGAAAATATAATTGTTTCAATAGTCATAATCAGATTTTATATGTACTAGGAAAGCAGGTGTAGGATATGCAAGAACATTAAAAAATAATGTATCTAACTTTACATACATGTTTGCATTAACATACTTTTCTATAATAAAGGAAGATGTTTTGGAAGACTTCCTTCTGTTATACTAAACATGAAGAGAATTCAGTGGTCAGCTGTCTTTCAACACAGACCCAACCTAGACAGACCCTCTCTCATATATAATTTATCCTTTTCCCAAGATAGTAACAATGTCTATACATAAGGAAAGGACACACAATTGTACAGTGGCACGAATACTTATAAGCTGACGTCTCTGTAAGTAAATTCTCCATTTGATAAGGAAAATATGTCCACTGTTCAAATACCATATCTTGTTTCTGGATGCTTTTTGGCCAGAATTGGCAGTGGGTTTCTCACAATTCTACATTCCTTTTAGATCAACTGTGCTTCAAAAGCAGTACAAGGTCCAGAGCCCACAAACTCAATACAACTATTACCTCCTTACACAAGAGGAACTTCTGTTCATGCAGTGCTCGAGTAACACTGTGTTCCATAAACAAACCTAGCTGGTAAGGTCTGCTTTCCATTTCCATATGTGCAACCATGTTAAAAGAACAAAAACAAAACCAAGCCTAACAAAGCTTTAAAAATCATATGTGGAATTATTTACTACAAAATACTACAATTTTGCTCCATTTGTCCCTCTTTTTGTTGTTCTTTTCCCAGACCCTCACTTTCCTAAACCTTTCCTAAAGAAAATCAGAGCCACTGCATTTTACAGTCATAAATACTTTACCTGCAGAACAAAGAGACAGAATGACTTGAATTTTGAATTAGGGACATGAGAACTACAGGGGCCACTGTTCTTGCTTCAGGCTTGAAAGACAGACAGAAAAGTCCATTATCCTTTTTCTCAAAGGATATTATCAACTCAGACAGCACATGGTGGTTTTCTGTAGGCCCAGGTCTTCTAAAGGAAGGCATAAATATGGCAGCAGGTGAGGCAGTGTTTCTTGAGGAGCATAGGGTAAAGTCAGGGTCCTGAAGGGACAGCATTAATAGCAAAATGAGACTAAGATGTATGGGGAAATACTTAACACTTAAACTAGACTGTGTCTGTCTATATTTTTTTTAAACAAAGGAGATTAAATTACAGAGAGGGCAAATTAAATAAATACCACTACCATATTACATGCTACCCATACTTCTATGAAAATGGTATTCTCAGGTATACATGCACCTGGTATGCTAAGCTCCTCAAAACAGTGCCTCTTCAGTAACTGTCCTAGAAAAAGTATATTTTTGGCCTTGAGAGGTAGAGGATATTTTGTAATACCTCCAGCTGAATTTGTCTGTTGAACACAGATATGTGTATACATATCATGCATCTATTCACACAGTTGCACATACAAACAGTTATCAACCTTTCAATTTCTTCCTCCCATTGAAAATGCTCTCGTCAGTTATCTTTACTGAAAATAGACAAGGATTGTTTTTATTAGCAAATACTTTATGGTTATAATCGCAGTTATCCATTTCTTTAGTCAGTTGTTATTGCCAATGGAGATGATTCTCAGTCTTTCCCCAGTGACGCTCTATTTGTCACTATTCCGGGCATTAATCCAAGTCCAAAGATAGGAATGAAAATTATAGGCTCTTCCTACATAGCTTTCCTTTTTAGCAACTTCATGCAGGCTCCACATTAGCAACTTCTAACTTCTCTCAGATTTCTTCCTACATAAGTCATTCTCCAAATGGATCAAAAGTAGAAAAAATTCAGCTCAGTGCTCAAAGGGGTATTATCCTTTAACTTCTTACTGAAAATATTTTTTCCCTCTTTTTCCAAATTGAAATAAAGATTTGGGAGTGGGGGGAGCAGGATTGTGGTTGTCATTTACTTGAAGCATTTTCTATAGCATATACCACATTAATATCTGAGATAAAATACTAATGGATTTTTCTTCACAGTAGTTCCATAGAATGGAAAATATCATTGCTCTAATTTTAGCAGTAGGGAGCTCATGCACAGATAGTGAACTGCATGTGCAACATCATAAGAGAAGAATATGCTGAAATCAGGAAGACCTTTTTGAACATACAATCCTTTCCATTTTTAATTTTTGTCAGTGTTTTGGAAGACATTGCTATATATTTTTACTGTTGTTCCATGATGTTAATTAAATGGAGTGTTGAATGCAACTTTTTTATTTGATCTAATTCATCACACTATATTAATGGATAGAAGCTCAGTTACGGGTCATGATTTATTCTGCCAAATGTTAACAACCAAACAAGCTGGAAAAGCTAATAATAATAACAACTATTAAGTAACCTATAAAAAATAGACAACCAAATTTAATTCACTTCTAGTCTGAATTAATTGACAGCAAGTCTATTTTGAAGTAGGAGACAGAACTAAGGTGTCACTGTAACCATCTGTCATACATGTTTCAACAAAGAGGAGAGATTTGTAAGGTACATCAACATCCTACTGCAAATGGAAAATCTCTGTATGTTATATGGAGCCCCTACATACCAGTAGGAGTATGTTGGACCAAACATTGCTCTTTATATGTTTACCAAGTCTCTTGGTTTATATTAAATAGATGCTTAAAAGGAGATCTACTGTCTTACTGAACTTCAGTGGAAACTATATTTGCATGTAGCTCTTCAACCTCTAAAATAAAATCAACAACTCTTGCCAGATACTTCTTGGCTGTGTTTCACAATGTAATGTTTTCATTTAGGATTAAAATTAGCAATCAGATATGATTATGAAGTGAATAGTGATTGGAAAGAACTTAATCACCTAACTAAGATAAAACATTAGGATTGGCAAATCAGAAAATGCTTCTGAAAGAAAAATAGAAGAGGTTGCAAATGCAGTCAAAAGAGAAGCTAAATGGCAGGGAAGTCATTAGCAAAATAATACTTGATAAGCCTGATTACCTCCTACTTATTTGTGCCCAACCATTTCAAAATTATCCCTTCCCATAGTCCTTTCTAGTCTTCTCCCTCTTTCTTTCTTCCCCTGGCTAGTCCTATTGGCAGAACAAAAACTACCTATTCTTCTATTCCTTCTCAAAAGATATCAGTCTTTCACTTACTAATGGATTCCAAGCCTGCATTACTGCAGAACCAACTACAGGATGCATGCAAACAAGTCTGTCACACCTACAAATAACAAAAACACACAAGAAGCAAAACAAAATAATCCATTACATCCTACAGGTGTATGGAATTGGTTAGCTCTTCTGCTACATTCTTACAATACCATAAAGCATTTAGGAGTTTCACCATTGGCTGCTCTTTGCCCAAGATTTCATTATTAATATTGTCGCTATAAATCATAATGTAAAATAACAAACAAGCAAAAACTTATGGGGAGTTCATAGTTTCCAAAAATATAGCAAAAATATTCTACCCCTTGGTACATCATAAATAAACTATAATCAGTCTACTGTTTGTAACATTTTACATCATAAATATCTTAAATACTTACATGGCATCATTCTAACATCAACTTCCTTGATCAGATATGCAATATCTTATCTCACCACTCTGCATAGAAATAAGAGAGAAACATGAGTTTGAAAGTGGTCAAGACTCATAACTGGACAGGCCAACTTACAAAGATAGTCCTGAACAAGTCAACAAAAGACAGGGGTTTGACTCATCTCTGACACAATCATCTCAATTACTCTACATAAGTTTTGTCATGTTTTTATAATATAACACCCTATCCCTTGATTTTATCTTCATTTTCCATCCCTGATAAATCTTTCTGAGCATGGCAAAACGCCCACGATGGATCCAGCGGCTGTTCTGAGCATTTCCTTGCAGTTGCAGTGCGTTGCTGGAAAGCCTTTCCCTGCCCTGCGGTGGCTCCGTGCGGGCAGCGGGGGCCGCAGCGCGGCCAGAGCGCCCCAAGCCGGACCGGCGCGCTCCCACAGCGCCCCCTGGTGCCGCTCGCCGGGCACTTTGCAGCGGGAGCGCGGAGCACTGCGGCAACGCGGGACTCCAAGGCCCGGCAAAAAGCTGTGCTCCTTAACCCTTGCTGGGCGAGCTCCCGCCTGCACAGTTTATAAATTAGCTGTGTGAGTATCTACCTGAGCAAGAAACACTCCGTTCTGCAACGAGGAGTTAAAAACAAAGCAAAGAACTTCAGGAAAGAATCAATATTGTGAATTAGGGATACAAGGGATTTGCATGTCAAAAGATGAGGAAAGGGGTCTGTTTATATTCAGGAGTATATTGTGTTCTAAACTAGAAGAAAGATGTTGAGTAAATTCACCTTCAAATAAACCAGGAGTTTACCATATTAAGGGCAGCACTTTTATGCTACTATAAGTAATCAATTCATCATCCACTTCAGAAAACAAAGATATATTCCCTAATAAGGAAGGGAATCATGCCATTGACTAATATTTGTTCTGAAGGTATTCAAGGATTAAAGAACAAAAAACACAGCTGAAACAACAAGCACTAGTAACAGAAATTAATACCATAACACCTATTTTAATCCTTTGAAAATAAAAGCACATGAGAAGTAATCAGAGAAACGTGGTTTACTTCTGTAGAGGATCTATTAAGGCACTGGAGAAATACTACAGTAAAAGCTCTAGGATTGCACATGGCTTCACATTACCAGCAAATCAGTAACACCCAGCAGAATACCAGCAGTTGCAATATTAGCATCTTTTGCTACAGCTCAGAAACAGAACTGAATCCATTAAGCTAACGAATGGGTAACACAGTGCCATTACACTCAGCATAAATTGAAACCATGCATGAGGCAAAGAAATCAAGAACACTTCACAAAAACACCTCTAAATATAATGTAAATATACGCTGACCAAACATGCCTCTGTGGCCTTACCTTTTGTCCTCCGAACACTGCTGATGGCTAGTAAGTTATTAGTCACTTGTGCCTCACTTTCTTGCCTCTAGTTCTCCGACTGCTCTTTCATCTAAAATCTGTTACAGCAATACTTCAAGCAAATCCCAGTATTTGTAAGTTCCTCCTCACTCAAATTCTAGCTCATACCCAGCGAACAATTAAAGAGACACAATTGACGTCTCTGTTCAACTTCTCTTTTTCCACCCAACAAGGGTAGTCCAGCCAGTAAAAATGTGGCATCCCCTTTAATCCTAGACCCACAGTTACACACAAGCACAGTTAGCTGCTAACCCACATGCTGTCACAGCACTCATCTTCAAGTAACTGGAATATTAAGCAACCAATTATTCTCTTATTTTCTCAATTATAGTAAAGAAACAACAGTAGAGCTACTGTGATTCAAAAGTACACAAAGAAAAAAAACTTCCAAGATTCTAGAAAGATGAAAGAAACTTCTAGGAAAGCAAATAACCAGTTCTCTTTGGGCTCATGCACTTTAGCTGAAGAGTTACAGGGTGTAACACAGCAAGGCAGTTTCCAATTCAGAGTCATGAGTTCTTAGTATAACTCTTCTGCACTGGTATGTCTGCTCTCTAGGTTTCATTGCAGCTATTTTGAACCAGAATAATTTCAATCTAGATTTTCCTAGCTACAGATCTCATCAGTTAATGAGTCAGAGAGACAAACAGTGAGTTTACATTTCAAATCTGCCATAAGAAAAATTCATATGTAAAGCTTCAAATTCTCCTAGTTGGTTTTATGTGAGAAATTAAATAAAAATGTATTATTTGTTGCAACCAACTGGTAAGGCATAGCCAGTTGCAATTTAAGGTTTTGTTTGCCTTCCATATGCTTCCTTTGACCATATCAGTGCAGGACAGGAGGCAGTCTTATCACATAAGACTGAAGCCCCAGCATCCACAACGAGAACCATCAACAAAAGGTTACCAATACTGCCTACACAAGACTCATCAAGGATAAGCTTAAAAACTCTGTGTTTCTCCAAAACAGATTATGGTAGCTTCAACTCGTAGGAGAGGAAAAGCCATACTGATAACTTCCAGGTCAGTTATTTAGCTTTTGTCCACTAACTTCACAAATACTACAAGTTCTTATGAAGGCCAGCTTAGAAACTTTAGGATATAATAGCCATTTTCCTCAAGCCATAATTCTTTTGAATAGTTTCTGTAAAGCTCTATACACCCTTCTAGGAGACCAGGTGGTTGGTATTTATTAAGTTCATAAGCTAAACAACACAGGCAGACTGCCCACAGATGTAATATTAGGAGGTTGCATTCCCCTGTAGCCCTGACCATCCTTGCAGGGGGCACAATACAGCTGGACAGTTTCCACTCATTGCTCACATGCATCATCAAAGCTCATTTCTCAACAATGTCTTTTTAAAAAATGGTCCATAAACTCTTCCTGGCAGACTGTTATGTATCTTACAGCTAAATTAATTTGCTGTTGAAAACATTAGTCCTTTTTTAATATGCTTGCCTCAAAGACAAAGACACTATTAAAAAGTAAAAGGTCACTGACCTTTTTAGGAAGGACTGAAGAATCTGCCATTAAAGTGTCATGTGATTATAACAACCATTCTTTACAAAAAATGTTAATTTTTTTCTGTTTTATTTCTTCATTTAGAGATAAAAGGAAATGCAATCTCTTTCTTATATCTGTCAATTTGCATCACATGACTTCTTTTTCTAGGCCTGCTTTGTGTCTAATCCTATATCTTTTATCTTATATGGTTTCAGATGATCTAGACATCCTTGGAGTACACAAAGAGCTTACAGTATTGACTCCTCTTTGGGTTTTTTTAATGCCTTGTTTGCTTTAATATGTTTCACAGTGTGAAAGATGGCTATGGTTTCATTGGCATTTAGAAATCTAGTTCTCAAGCAGTAACACTGGGAAAGAAAAAGTTGTAACAGTGTAGGCTTCTCCACAAAGCTCTGCCAACATGGTTCAATGCCATCTCATCCTATTATATATTACAGTTTCTGCTACTTTACCCAGTGGAGATGTCAGACGTGTTTGTCTGTAGTTTCCTGGATCATTCTTGGAGTTCTTTCAGGCAGCCATATTCATGTCACATGTGCCATTTTCCAATACCACTAGTATCGGAAATTGACATTACCATTGACATTAAGCAAAAACTTAGCACTACCTTCCCCAGCCACAAATTAATTTATGATTCAAAGATGAACACATCTGATCATACCAAATCATTATTGCTTATATTTTCCAGTCACTCTACTGATAATTCAGTTTAAGGCATATTCTCTGGTTGTCCTTGTAGAAAGTGTTTTGCCATGGAAAATTTCCCAAGATACTCTACAGTAAACAAAAAAACCCCTCTTTACTTTGTTCTGGTTTTATTGTGATTGCTCCTCCCACTCAGCCTTAAATTTCCGTGGATCTTCAGGATTCTCTTGCAGAATTTCTGCTTATAAATAATAAAGGTACTAATAACAATTCCTTTTGTGTGGTTGTTGCTCTAACTCATTTTAGCCTCCTTAGTATGTTTCCACATTTCACGAAAATTTATGGTTCTTTCTGTTTCCTTTCTTTAGACATAACTTCCTTTGTGCCTATCTTTCTGGAAGGTGCCATCTGGTTTGTTTTTTTTATAATTGTCTGATTCCTGTAGTTTGATTGTGTTGGCCTCTATCAGAGCTTGATCCTGCACCACATCAAGGGGGGTAAACAATTGTACAAACTGTCCTACAGCAAACTCCTAAAGAACATAATGTAAATAGTGGATTATAGACTTGCAGTGCACCCTGTAATTTTATTCACAATATACTGCTAGTCTTACTGCTAAGACTAAAACCAGTATTAAGTGTTCTATACAATAACCACATTCCAAAGCCCAACAAGAAGCACAGAGGAATCCAAGTAATCAAAAACTACTCTCATTGTATAGGAAAAAGGACCTATGCACAATTTTCTGGGAAGTGCTTATTTCTTTTCTTAATTCACTGTTACTATAATGAATTAAAACAATTGAGTTTATAAACACTATATCATGCCAGTGTGACCAATACAAGTAAAATTCTAGGACTCTTAAAGAAGTGGGGGCCACATTCAGAAACCAGCCCCCTCACATACTAAGAGCTGCATAGTAGGAGCTTGACTTAATTTGTCAAAAAAAGCCTGAAGGATGTATCTGATGAATTATAGGGTTATACATGAGAAAGTATTTGCACAAAACAGAAATTATTTTCTAAGGTAACTAGTGCACACTCCAAACAAGAATCAAAACAAAATCCCATTCTTCAGGGATTGTAGAGCATGTGGGTGTTAGATACAGAGGCCTTATGAGGAAATTGCTACAGTACTAAACATAAAGAGTCTGGTAGAAGACTATCTTGAAAACCTACTATATGCTTTATTACATTCTGCTTTAAAACAGCTTAATTGTCTGGTTTTACGCAGAATTCTTTGTACAGTCCAAGAAAGAAAATAACATTGCTACAAATCACAGGAATTGCATCTCAGGCCTCTCAAAGTTTCTTTGCTGAGTCATGTCATCTGACTAGTCACACAAGAATCCATGTCAGCTTGTAGCTTGTCATGGGGATGATTAAAGATTTTTTTTGAAGGAGCTGAAGCTCATGTGCTTAAGCTATTGAACAAAAATGTCATATATGCTCTCTTTATGTGCACTTTGTTCTCCATATTAAATCATATGCTTCATGGATCTTTAAGGACAAAATTACTGATGCACAGCACATGTGCTCCTTTAACCACCATGGTCTACCCCAGCAAAGTATTATCAAATATCGGAGTTCTTAAGACTATAGAAAGGAAATTAGCACGCTCTATTTTCTCTGCTATTTAGTTGTCAGCTCTCAGGGATTTTTTCCCCGTAAAGATTTAATCTTGTTGAAAATTTTGGGTCCACATCCTGATGATGCCCTCCAGTAATTGAAGTAAGTCCCCAAAGTTAGGTGGATTTTTTTTGCTCTTGTAGGCCCTACATTTTTTGACTGACGATTCTTCACAAAATTAATGACTGCCTCCAATTTTTATCAATGCCTACTACTTCCTACGGGCTTTGGTTTAAGATGTCTGTTTCTTTGTGTGACTTGTTCCACGTTTCCAAAGCATATTTCTGCTGGATGCTTCTTGGTCTCAGCTCGATATCTAGCGACTAAACTTTCAGCACTCTCATTTTGCGTCTTTTAATTAGTTTGACCTCTTCCCATACTTTCACTAGAACTTCAATAAGTTCTTTATCTGATTCATCCCTCTTTACAGCAGATTACCCTCCCTAAGGAGAATAGTGACGCCTCGCCAACACCGATATTAAAAAGCAACCACAAATTAGCAGCTGTGACACGGGACCTGGTTTTCGTTACACATCCCACCGAGAAAGCTTTCCTGGTGCCCTCAGGTTAAACAAGGATTGGGTAAACTCGAAGTCTCACAAATTCAAGGCAGAGAAGCGCTTATTTTCTGGAATGTTTCCAGCGAAGGGGCGGCCCGGAGGAGGGGCCGCCGCCTCACAGCCCCCGCCCGCCCGTAGGATCCCCGGGCACTGCTCTCGCACCTGAGCGCGGTCCAACAGGTCCGTGCAGCCGCGGGTCGGGCAGGGCCAGCGCACACC